>OX453085.1:8513141-8859032 GCA_949699795.1 Spicauda simplicius
TATGCAATAGCTTTACCGCGGTAGTCCCAGAGTGTCGCATATTTTTTTGTTGTCGAGTTTTGTTGATGGTGATAGCGCGAAAATGGACTAGCGACTAGCGGTAACCGTTTACAAGCACTAGTGATATTTAATCTACGTCTAACTCGTTTTTATTGGACTATGTCAGAATGATTAAATTTTGTTTTTCAAGCGGTTGTATGTATCAGGGTTGCAAAATGTCCCGATGTTTGGCGGGACGTCCCGATTTTTTAGCCAAAATTAAATGTCCCGCGCGGGAGAGGCTCGGCCCCGCTTTTCGGGAAGGACTGGACTTTCGTCGACTGGACTTAAATCGTTAAAAAATAATGTTATAACGAAACGTAACAATCTCTCAAGTATTTTTCAAGGTTGTAGAACCAGTGTAGTTCACCCAGGGAAGTACCACCGCCACACCTATTTCTAGTGTGAAGCAGTTCTTGTGTTTCGATGGACGTGTGGTTGCCGGCATACTTTTACATGAGGCGACCATCATGTTTCTCTGGAGTACAACGCATCTATGATTGACCAGCACCTATGTTCTATTTGAAGTTGCTTACAGATGTCTACGGACGGCAGTGACCACTTTCCATCAGGTGAACTGCATGCTCGTTTGCTACTTCAATCAAATAAAAAAAAAAAAAAACTATTGTCAACTAGCTGTACCAGCAACTTCGCCCGCGTTGACAAAAACGATTGTCCCGTGGGAATAAGATATTTTCCCACAGTAAAAGTAGCCTATATATTAATCCAGAGTGTCAGCTAACTCCCTACCAAATTTTACGAAAATCGCTCCAGCCGTTTAGACGTGAAAAAGTAACAAACATACACACTCACAAACTTTCGCCTTTATAATATTAGTATCATGTAGAGTTACTGCAATAAAGTTCTCTGTGCATTTCTACACTGTGGTCTGATTGGAGAGGGGCTGGAATCAAGTTTCTCTGTTATTAAGGCGATGTATTCAATTGCTAGCTCAAATTATTTCCAGTTTTGAACCTACATGTGCAGGTCTGAATTAAAATACGGGGAACAATAATTCACATAAGCATGTTGTTATGTGTCACTGGTGTGCTAGGAACAGTTATAAATAACTGTAAAGATGTCCTGGATAATGCTTTTTCAAATTCGAGTTTGTTTTAATTTTTGATGAACTTTCAAGTTAAAATCTAATTGGATGGACCTTGTGTCACACCATGTTAAATACTAGAAACTTTACTGTCACGATTCTGTCATGACGTCTTTAACGTATGATATCATTGGACTCTACGTATTTATACGTCATTTTTGGAAATCTACTGTGTCATTCAAGAACATTACAGAGCGAATGAAGTTTGTACCTATAATTGTGGTAACACTTATCAAAATTGTATTTGTATAGCTTCCAATTCAATGTAATAGTGTTTACTTTGTTGGTACAACTGAATCGTCCCTGTAGTTCCGGGACAGAATAGGGCTACGGCATCCCCTGCCTGTCGTAAGAGGCGACTAAAAGGGGCTTCTGGGGTTGCGGGTGGCTAGAGTGGGAGCTCGTGTGGCCGCATACCGTCGTAAAGACTAGACGGGGCGGTGGGCCCAGCCGACCATCTGGGAGGAGTCCGATGGGGCAACGCGCTCAGAGGATTCCGGCTGCGGTCGTTCCGAGTTCCCGGAGTCCTCTTTATAGCGCCGAGGAAGGCCACCGAGGGCGTTTTAGTGCGGTAAAAATCCCACATAACCCTGCGTCGCTGCCACGGCGTCGGGTACCTTTTGAAGGTTTCCTCGAGAACAAAAAAAAAATGGTACAGCTGAATAACGAAATAAATAAAGCGGTACCGTCCGCGAAAGTAAACATCGCCTTAATAATTACACTTCCGTGTATACAGTTAGTGCACTGACGGTGCAACCAACTGTAATATATAGAGTTCCGTACGCAAACGGTAAAAATGGGAGTATACTACCTATTACTAAGACTCTTGTCCGTCTGTCTGTCTGTTTCTCAACAGTGATAGCTAGACATTTGAAATTTTCACAAATGATGAACTTCTGTTACCGCTGTAACAACAGATAGGTACTAAAAAAAATTAAGTTGGCTCCAATACAGTAAACTGATTATTTGGCTTTTTTTCAAATAATGAACACCGTGTCCGGGCCCGACTCGCACTTGACCGGTTTTTTATAGTATGGAAGTAATATAAGCAATAGTAGCAATCATTCTACACTCATAGCCCCACAGTAGGATTTTCTCCAGTGTTGTGGGTGCCATGGACACAAACAAAGACGAATACACAAACACCCAGACCCAGAACGTGAATCTAAACTCATTCAGATACCTGTCTGTAGGCTAGACTGGGAGCACGAACCGTTCGATCAGTCGGCCCCGGGCAGGACGGCGGTATGCGTGGCCGCATACCGTCGTAAAGACCAGACGGAGCAGTGAGCCCAGCTCACCTGGGAGGAGCCCGACGGAGCAGCGCGTTTAGACGACTACGGTTGCGTTCCTTTGGAGATCCCAGACTCCTCTTTTTAGCGCCGAGGACGGCTACCGGGCGGTTTTAGCGTTAAGTGTCCTACATAACCCGCGTCGCTCCCACGTACCTTTTGAACGTTTCCTCCTTGAAAACAAAAAAAAACGCACCGCCACGCAGTTCGTCATGCGAGGACTTATGGAGTCGAAACTTATAGGAACACCACAATCAATAAAATAATTCGGTATCGCTATGATGTTCATAGAAAACGGCAAAGAGCAGTGACAGCCTAATAGAGCAGTGATGGTTGATGCCCTCTCGATCGGGAGGTCCGAGGTTCAAACCCGGGCACGCACCACATTCTAAAATTATCTGCGTATTGAAATTAATTATCACTTCTTTTCGGCTAAGGAAAACATCCTGAGGAAACCCACGCAACCGAGAATTCGTTAAAAAAAGGTTCTCGGATGTGTGTGAAGTCCACCAATTCGCACTTGGCCAGCGCGGTGGACTAAGGCCTAAAACTCTCTCATTCTAAACAAGAAAAATAAATAATCAAGCTTTTGTTTTAATAATAATTTATTTGAGTTTTATTTCTGTATTTAATGTTCTCCATATAATCTAATATACCGAATTACATCTCCAAAGAAATGACGCATACTTTCCCGTTCTGAAAACCACCCCAATTTCTCTCTAGCAACCCCTAAGTTATACTGCGCAGGTCACAATCTCGTCAAATAACTTAGGTTATAATATGACTCATTAGAAATAGTGAAATACAAAACAGAATCGACTAACAGAAAACTTAAAAATCAAGGAAGGATTCATATAAGGTATATTAAAAGTTTATTTTCATTGTAGAGTCGAGCCATTAATCATCATAAGTTTTCATTCACTGCTCGTAATTCGTCATAATAATTATATTCTTTGAGTGGAGACTTCGTCTAGGAAACCCATAGGTCGCTCTGATGGACTAATGACCTGAAGAAAACAGCAGGTAACCGCTGGATGCGCCCTGTAGTTCCGGGATCAGAATAGGACTACGGCATCCCCTGCCTGTCGTAAGAGGCGACTAATTGGGGCTTCCGGGGTTGCGCGCAGCTAGAGTCGAACTCGAACCGTTCGTTCAGGCGATCCCGGCAAGGATGGGGCAACGCGCTGAGAGGATTCCGGCTGCGGTCCTTTGGAGGTCCCGGAATCCTCTTTATAGCGCCGAGGACGGCCACCGGAGGGTTTTAGTGCGGTAAAAATCCCACATAACCCTGCGGCGCTCCCACGGCGTGAGGTACCTTTTGAAGAACAAAAAAAAGGTATCCGCTGGATTCAGATGGCTCAAGGCTGGTCGAATGAGGTTAAGGAAGTCCAGCAGTGGAATGTTATGGCTTATGGAAGGAATCATGTTATTTTATTGATAACATAAACCTTTTATTACGGCTTCGTTACCAGCAGAATAACCTAACAATCTGACAACTAACGGAACCACAGTTATAACTACCAAGCGAGTAAGTCATACTAATATTATAAAGGCGAAAGTTCGTGTGTATGTTTGTTACTTCTTCACATCTAAACGGCTGGAGCTATTTTCATAAAATTTGGTAGGGAGATAGCTGATACTCTGGGTTAACATATAGGCTACTTTTTACTGTGTGGAAATATCTCACACATGGATGGATGGACACACAATGGATACATCGTTTTAAAAAAAAACGATGTATCCATTGTATGTCGCGGGCGAAGCTGCGGGGTTCAGAGACTAAGGTAAGCCATAAAAAAAGCTTTTTTATTTGAAACATATACATCCATTGCTTTTTGGGGTACAACCCATTATTGTCTCACTGCTGGGCACGGGTCTTCTCTCAGAATAAGAGAGTTTAGGCCATAGCCCACCACGCTGGCCAAGTGCGAATTGGTGGACTTTAGAGAGATATGCCACTATAATTGATCAAGTAAAATAGATTCTGCACACTATTACAAACTGAACTTCTATTCTATTCATTTCATTACTAGTTGAATCTCGCAGCTTCGCCCGCGTTATCAAAAACGATTGTTCCATGGGAATAAGATATTTTCCCACAATAAAAAGTAGCCTATATGTTAATCCAGAGTGTCAGCTAACTACCTACCAAATTTTATGAAAATCGCTCCAGCTGTTTAGACGTGAAAAAGTAACAAACATACACACTCACAAACTATCGCCTTTACAATAATATAATATTAGTATGATTGGCTTTTAGCCGCGGCTTCGCTCGCGTTAAAGCCTAGATTTTCATTTTTTTTTGCAATCATGTCTCCCAGTGTTTAAAATAAAAATTATCCTATCTCTTTTTTAATATCTCTAAGAATATGTGTATTAAGTTTCATGATAATCGGTTGAGTAGTTTCAACATAGAGCCTAACAAAATTTACTTTCACATGTATAATATTATTAGGGATATTGTTTAATGTAGTTTATTTAAATTACAATAAACAAGAACAAGCAACAAGCTTTGTAACACTTTTATATTAAACTTAAATTTATAATTTACTGGATGACCCGAACTTCGTTCCGACTAAAGGTGAAAAATCTAAATATAAGTGTTCCTCCATTACATTGTACTTACATAAAAACTTTTCTCTTGAATCACTATCTATTAAAAAAACTGCATTAGAATCCGTAGCGTAGTTTTAAAGATTTAAGCATACATAGAGACAGACAACGCGAAGCGACTTTGTTTTATACTTTATAGTGATTGTTTTGTTTATAATGTTTGTTGAATAATTGTTTTAACTATTTTTAATCACTTGACATTTTATTTCGACTTGTTTAAATACTATTATGACTAAAATGTGATATTTAAATGTTATCTAATTCTATTTATCTGTCAAGGATGACATTCTTGCGTATTATTAATTTAAATTAGTTTTCTACGTCATTTACTGGTATTTTATTTTTCATTTTCATTTTCATTTATTACTGCATTTACTAATCAATTAGACATTAATATTGATTTACATAAATTAATAGAATGTTAATCTTATATTTTATTTTTAAATGACATTTAATTACTAGTTTTGTTACTATCTCGAAAGTTATTAGTAATTAAAAAAAATCTTACAAATATTATCATTGCGAAAACGTTAGGGTGTACTTTTTTTATCTGACTGAAGTAGCAAACGAGCATGCAGTTCATCTGATGGTAAGTGGTCACTGCTGCCAATGGACATCTGTAATCAACTTCATTCTTCATTTAGAACATTCAGAACAACTTCTATCTGAAGTCAAACACAGATGCGTTGCTACTCCCGAGGACTAAGATGGTCGATTCACGTGAAAGTATGCCGACAACCACACCCTTCTATCGAAACGCAAGAAATGCTTCGCGCTAGAAATTGGTGTGACGGCGATACTTCTCCTGTCGAATTACACAAGTTCTACTACCTTGAAGAGAATGTGTTTGTAACTCAAATTGAATTGTAGGTGTATTGAACCAATATACTTTATAAAACATTTCCTTACGATGCAGATATTTTGTCATGATTATTTTTATTAGTTCATTTTATACTTAGTCATTGTTATACTTGTCTCTTTTCAGAACACTGAGATGTCTAACGCTTCCTCAGGAGCAGTGTTTTTCCTCGGAACTCGAGCACATTATCAGGTAACCATCATTAAATTATATTAAATGAAATGAAATGTCTTTATTTTGCATAAGACTACGGGGGCACTTACAAATTGTCAGTTACATATTTTTTTTACACTACCATCGGATCGGAACACGACCTAAACTGAGAAGATAAGAAACTCAGTGGGTTTGTCTTTTTCTTTGTATATCTTTTTTTCCTTTGCCATCGTTATTCTACATGGGTAAAAAAATTAGCTCAAAATTAGCAGGCTGAAGTTGCAATGGGCCGGCCACATTGCTCGTAGGACCGATAACCGATGGGGAAGAAAGGTCCTCGAGTGGCGACAACGTTTAGGCAAAAGGAGTACAGGTCGCCCCCCTAACAGGTGGACCGATGACCTGAAGAAGACAGCGGGAAACCGTTGGATTCAGAGGGCACAGGACCGGTTGGAGTGGTGCCATTTAGGGGAGGCCTATGTTCAGCAGTGGACATCAAAAGGCTGATGGATGGAAAAAAGTTAGCTCCAGTATCTTGCCTTACATCTAACAACACCATTTGAAAGGTGGTAGAACAGTGATTCGACTGTGGTACCACCACCACACCTATTTCTATCGTGAAGAAATTCTTGCGTTGCGATGGAGTGGTGTGGTTGCCAGCACTTAAATATAACGCGACCATCTTGGTTCTCGGGAAATTTGCAACTCATCTGTGATTGATTCCAGGTTGATCCCTTGTTCTATATGAAGTTGCTTACAGATGTCCATGGGCGGCTTTTTTGTTACTTCAGTCAGATAAAAAAATCTGAGTTTTGCGCCAAATACCCATAAGTGGCAGTTTCAACTTGCCATCAAAAGAATTGGTTGTTTGTTCGATATTACCAGGTTAGATCAGCCTAGTTTGATTGAGGATTTACCGTCACACTTATTCCTAACGTAAAGCAGTTCTTGCGTTTCGGTGGACGAATATGGTTGCCGACTTTTATATCAAGCGACAGCCCTCAGGAGAAGCAACGCATCTGTAATTGACTTCATATAGAACCCCCTTTTTATATGAAGTTGCTTAGTTGTCCATGGGTGGTAGTGACCATAAACCATCGGGAATTACCATCCGATGAACTGTACGCTTGTTTGCTTTTTAAATTAGAAGGTGGAAGAACCAGTCTAGTACGACCGGGGAAGTACCACCGCCACACCTATTTCTAGCGTGAAGCATTTCTTACGTTTCGGTGGAAGGGTGTGGTTGCCGGCACACTTTGATATGAGGCGACCATCATAGTCCTCGGGAGTAGCAACGCATCTGTGATTGACTTCAGATGGAACCCCTTTTATATGAAGTTGCTTATTTGGGCGGTAGTGACCATAATACCATCGGGAATCACCGTCCGATGAACTGCATGCTCGTTTGCTATTTAAATCTAACTAGTTGAACCCCACAGCTTTACCCGCGTTAAAAAAAATCGATGTATCGATTGACCCGTCCAAATTTTATGAAAATCGCTCCAGACGTTTAGCCGTGAAGAAGTAACAAACATACACACTCACAAACTTTCGCCTTTATAGTATTAGTATGAGTATGACATATAAAACACGCTTTCTAAACTCATAGCCCCACACTAGGATTTTCTCCTGTGTCGTGGGTACCATGGACACACACAAGATGAATACACAAACACCCAGACGCAGAACATGAATCTAAACTTATCATTCAGATACCCGTCTGGCCGGGTATCGAACCCGGGACCCATTGCGCGTCAGACCAGTATGGTAACCGCTCCGCCACGCGGGTCGTCCAATATAATAAATAATAAAATAAAATATAAATACTTAATAATATAAATACTTATATTAAGTATACTATAATAATATAAATACTTTTATTTGTCATTCAGGTGCTCGACCAACCAGAGTCTCAATACGACACCATAAACGGCAACGACTCCACGCAGACAGTCTACCAGAACCCGTCGGTCCAGGGCATGTGGAACCAGTACGACAACTCCACTAATGGAGACAGCTGGAACTGCTGTGATGGAAACGGCTGTGGTAAGGGATGACTTAAGCTAAAAGTTGCTATTTTTTTTGAAGTGAATCTTCTTTATCGGGGTTGGAAAACAAAAGTGAAACTTCTTTATCGGGGTTGGAAAAAAAATTAGTGTAACATTTTTTCGTTACGCGCCATCTTTTTCTGTTACGCGCCATCTTTTTTTTCCGTTACGCGCCATCTTTTTCTTATCCCTACCACGCGTGATATTAGATAGATTATTATAGATTAGATTATTAGATAAAGTTTAATAAAAGCCTTTTATTAAACTTTATCTAATTTAACTTTATTTAACCAATTTCTGTAAAGTTGCTTATAGTAAATTATTTTTTGAAAAATAACGTCATAAAGAAGTTTCACTTCTTACGAGTGTACGCTAGTACACGCACACATTTTTTTCATCAGCTTAAGGATTGGAGATCTCTCGCCAAGCGACAGGTAGAACCAGTGTAGTTCGACCGGGGAAGTACCACCGCCACACCTATTGAAGCATTTCTTGCGCGAGATGGAAGGGTGTGGTTGTCGACACACTTTTATATGAGGAGACCATCATAATCCTCAAGAGTAGCAACGCATCTGAGTTTGACTTCAGATAGAACCCATGTTCTATTTGAAGTTGTTCGATGTCCATGGACAACAGTAGCCACTTACCTTCAGGTGGGTTGCATACTCGTTTGCTAATTCAATAATATAAAAAAGCGAGTTGATCATGCCTGGAGCGCGGCCGTGCTCCAGCAGTCTCTGTTTGACCCTGTAGTCGGGGAATAGAATACGGCTACGGTATCCCCTGCCTGTCGTAAGAGGCGACTAACAGGGGGCCTCTGGGGTTGCGGACGGCTAGAGTGGGAGCTCGAACCGTCCAACAAGCAACCCCGAGAAGGACGGCGGTATGTGTGGCTGTATCTCGCCGTAAGCACCGGATGATGAAGGGGGATGGTACACGCCTCCCAAGAGATGAGCCAGTGAGGGGCACTGCGCTAGGGGCCACCGGTTCGTTCCGTTGGAGATTCCGAGTCCCCTACTACAAGCGCTGAGGAAGGCCACCGAGGAGGTTTTAGTGGGTAAAAATCCCACATAACCCTGAGTTTCTACCAAGGATTCGGTGTACCTTTTGAAGGTTTCTCTCTGTTCTCTGAAGGAAGCAGTCTCTGTTCAGAATTTAAGAAAGAAAGAAATATAATTTATTCAGGCTTATCATACAGCATACAACAAATATAGAGAAGGAAGTAAAACAAAAAACAACAACAAAACATATAATGTTTGTACAAACCCGCTGGGTTTCTTGCCGGATCTTCTCAGTTGAGGTCGTATTCCTATCCGGTAGTAGTGTAAGAAAAAATATGTAACTGACAATTTGTAAGTGCCCCCGCAGGCCTTTTGTATAGTATAAAGACATTTTATTTCATTTCATTTCATTTCTTGTTCCTAGTGTCCTACGAAAGCGACAAGACCGAGCCGGGCATCGGCGTCAAGCGTCGCATCAAGCGAAGGCAGAGCGAGGCGAGGCTGTGTGAAGACGAGATGAAGCCAGCTGCTCTTAATAATGTTGATGATGGGTTAGTATTTTTGGTTCGAGTGACATGCTGTGTTTTTCAGTTCCATCCATCCATCAGCCTTTTGATGTCCACTGCTGAACATAGGCCTCCCCTAAATGGCGCCACTCCAACCGGTCCTGTGCCCTCTGAATCCAACGGTTTCCCGCTGTCTTCTTCAGGTCATCGGTCCATCTGGTAGGGGGGCGACCTGTACTCCTTTTGCCTAAACGTGGTCGAAATTCAGTTAAGTAGTCAAATATCACAATTCAAGGAACTTGATTAATTAAGTGCCGAATTAGCCATATAGCAAGAGTAGCAAATGCTACGGGCCCCGCGACTAGAGGAGCCCCGCGGCCCCACACCTACCTCCTATTTATATTTTACTATCTTTGCTATCCTAAAAATCCTAAACTGAAAGAAGATATAGAAAGTGTCATCTCTAAATTTTCCCAGATTAAATCCAGAAAAGTTTACTAGTAACAGTTTTGTTTTATTTAATACCCTTACTTAAGGCAAACTATGGGCCTCCGGTCAGAATTTGCTGCAAGCTCCGCGCTGCCTTAACCCGGCACTGATAATACTGAAATGAAATGTCTTTATTTTGTATAGGCCTGCGGGGGCACTTACAAATTGTCAGTTACATTTTTTTCTTACACTACCACCGGATCGGAATACGACCTCAACTGAGAAGATCCGGCAAGAAACTCAGCGGGTTTGTCTTTTTTTCTTATTTATATTCATTTTTTTAATATTATTACAATCATGTTTTTTTTTACATGGTAATGAAACTGTATATTTTTTTTAACTTACTGCATGTTTTCCTATGCATGTATGTCACAATTTGGGAGTTGGAACTCAGCATTACCATGGATTAAGTTTAAGATGTTTTTCAACAGGGACGCCCCAAAGCAGAAACCCCGTCGGATCTCCATAATGTCGTTCCTGTCTTCCCTCGCGCGTCGCAAGCCCCGTCTGGAGGTGGAACCGACACACCTCAAACATCTGGAGAGCGCGCTGAACACCTGCACTTATCGAGAGTCGTGTCGGTGCCTTGACTGTCAGGTTAGTGGTACTATGATAAGTTTTTGAAGTGAAACTTCTTTAGGCGCATGAGGGTAAAAATTTTACAGATGAAACGTCACGCCGGTATGCAACGGAAGTGTCGGAAAAGAGAGAGAGAGTGATCGAGACCGATTGAGAGAGAGTAAGACAGGGTGAACGTAGCATAAGCAACTAGCCGTGGAGTGAGAGTAGGGAGCAAGCGAGTGAGAAAGATTGAGAGAAAAAGTGAGACAGAGCGAACGTCGTATCACGCCTTTTTCCCTTCCTCTTAATCTTGGAAATTTAAAGTTTTAGATTTGTATAAATATAAACAAGATTTATAAATTAGTTCGCCAAAGAAATTTCACTTCTGACATGTGTACTTTGTACGCACGCATGTTTTTTTTTATATCTGACTGAAGTAGCAAACGGGAATGCAGTCCACTTTTTTATAGTTGAACCTGGCGATAAGGGTCTGCCTACCTGATGGAAAGTAGTCACCGTCGCCTATGAACATTTGCATCACCAAAGGAGTGGTTAATGCATCGCCGGCTTTGAAGGAGAGATCTTTTCGCACCTTTTTTGAAGAGCCCCATGTCATAACGGTCCGCTCACTGCCGCTCATAGACATGTAATCAACTTCATACAGAACATGGGTTCCATCTGCAGTCAATCTCAGATTGCCTCTCCCGAGGACCAAGATGATTGCCTGTTAAATAATTTAGCTCGCAACTACATCCTTTCACCAAAACGCAAGAATTGCTTCACACTATAATAGGTGTGGTGGTAGCACCTCCACAGTTAAACCGCACTGGCTCTACCCTCTGGTAATAAGATATATGAGAGAAGGGAGTTGATCTTTCTCTTTGGGGATCGTGTAGGTACCTCGTCTGACAGGTTAGATGTAAGTACAATGTGGGCGTATATAGGAGAAATGTTGGTGGTGAATAGATACATACATAATTACACACACACGCTTTCTACACTCATAGCCCCACAGTAGGATTTTCTCCTGTGTCGTGGGTACCATGGACACACACAAGACGAACACACAAACACCCAGACCCAGAACAGGAATCTAAACTCATCATTCAGATACCTGTTTGGCCGGGAATCGAACCCGGGACCCATTGAGCGTCAGACCGGTATGGTAACCGCTGCGCCACGCGGGTCGTCGAATTATCATAAATATATTAGTTATTATTGTGGGTGTACTTATCTGCATTTCATATGAAACATGATTCTTAAGGCTTCTTCTTTATTATATGTAATTTAAATATCAGTAATATGTACATACAGTACATGATATTAATAGGAAAACTAGACTCATAAAAAAGACAAACCCGCCAAGTTCCTTGCCAGTTCTTTTCAGTTGAGTCTGTGCTGATCCGTTAGTACTTGTAAGAAAATAAAATTGGCTAAATAAGAGTTGGACTCACACACCAAGGGTTCCGTACCGTTATATATATAGAGTAGTGATAACTCAAACTCTTCTATTAGTAGGCTATCAACAATTTATAACAAGCGTAGTGTATCCATGGACATCGATATAAACAATATGTCTCTATTAGCCTTTAAAAAGGCAATTTCTAATTTCTAATATTTAATTTCAAATACACATTGTTTTAAAAGCATATTTAATTTAGTTGTGATTGTTTTATTTTTGTATGTAACGCATACATGCGATGTTAGCCTTTAAGTGGTCGTACATTTCTTGTCTACTGTATAAAAACTTTTAATTTTACTGTGAATGTGTTAAAAATGTAACAACCGTAGGTTAACTTTATGAAATAAATAAATAAATATCCTAATGGTTGAACTTCTCCTCTCAATCAGGAGGTCCGAGGTTCAAACCCAGGCACGGATCACTGATTTATGTGTATATTAGAAATGAATTATCACTGCTTTTCGGTGAAGGAAAACATCATGAGGAAACCCATACACCCGAAAGTTTACAAAAATAGTTCTCGGAGGTGTGTCAAGTCCACCAATTTGCACTTGGCCAGCGCGGTGGTTTATAACTCTCTCATTCTGACAGAAGACGCGCGCCCAACAGTGGCACAATAATGGGTTGTATGGGTATGTAATACTACAAAAAAATCACGTGTGTTGTATGGGAGCCCACCTTGATACTTATTTTGTTTTTAGTACTTACTAGCTGTGCCCGCGACTTCGTATGCGTGGAATGGTTTTCATACATATATTTTTGGTATCTTGAACCGTTTTCGCAGCGCACGCAACGGAAGCCCTCAAGGATGAATATTTTTCCTTGTTTTTTTCACATTTTCCATTATTTCTTCGCTCCTAATAGTTGCAGCGTGATGTTATATAGCCTAAAGCCTTCCTCGATAAATGGTCTATTCAAAATTAAAAGAATTTTTCAATTCGAACCAGTAGTTCCTGAGATTAGCGCGTTCAAGCAAACAAACTCTTCAGCTTTATAATATTAGTATAGATTTGTTGTTATTAAGGCAACTAAAATACATCATCTGTGAAACGACCTGGGTGGCGCAGCGGTTACCATACCGGTCTGACGCGCAATGGGTCCCGGGTTCGATTCCCGGCCAGACAGGTATCTGAATGATGAGTTTAGATACCTGTTCTGAGTCTGGGTGTTTATGTATTCGTCTTATGTGTGTCCATGGTACCCACGACACAGGAGAAAATCCTACTGTGGGGCTATGAGTGTAGAAAGAAAGAAAGCGTTATGATATACAGCCTAGTGAGAGACAGAAAGACAGACGGCCACTGGAGTGATTTTTTATCTAACTGAAATAGCAAACAAGCATGCATCCCGATGGTAGGTGGTCACTGCCGCCCATGGACGTCTGTAATCAACTTCATACAGAACATGGGTTCCATCTGAAGTCACTTACAGAATCGTTGCTACTCCCGAGGACTATGATGGTCGCCTCATGTGAAAGTGTGCCGGCAACCACACCCTTCCATCTCGCCCAAGAAATGCTTCATGTTAGAACTAGGTGCAGCGGTGGTACTTCCCCGGTCGAACTACACTGATTCTAGGACCTTCAAAACTTAGTCTTAGTAACAGGGTTCCGTTTTTACCCTTAGGGTACGAAACTGATCCGGACCGGAGTTCCGGGATCAGAATAGGGCTACGGCATCCCCTGCCTGTAAGAGGCAACTAAAAGGGCCTTCCGGGGTTGCGGACGGGTACAGTGAGAGCTCGAACCGTTCGGTCAGTCGACCCTGGGATTGACGGTGGTATGTGTGATCCCATACCGTTGTAAGGACTAGTCGGAGCGGTGGGCCTGGGAGGAGCCTGATGGGGCAACGCCCTCAAAGGACTCCAGTTGCGTTCCTTGGGAGATCCCGGAGACCTATTTTGTCGAAGACGGCCACCGGGGAGGTTTTTATGCGGTAAAAATCCCACATAACCCTGCGGCGCTCTCACGACGTCGGGTATCTTTTAAAGGTTTCCCCTTCGAGAAAAAAAGGACCATTCGTTGTTTTAAAGAAAAAAATAGGACAATGAAACACAACAATATCATATATTTTTTTATTAACCGCTACAAATATGTCAGCAAATATTTTTAAACATGAATATATATTATTGTTTCGTCTAAAATTTTGCAATGACAACCATTTTAGCATTTTTTTTATTTAAGGCAAATATTCCGCAAAGCCTATTAAAGCTTATCAAACAACGATTTTACAGCACCAATTTATTATCGAAGAAAATACATTTAAAGAAGATAACATACATATTAATCGTCTTATGTTTTTACGTTTATAAGCACTGCCCTTAGTAAGAGTTTATTAACTTCAAATATGGTTTAAAACGGAAACGCAAACGTGTCATGTACATTGCATTTAATGGGTAAAACGTAAACGGTAACCACGCTTTCAGCACTCATAGCCCCACACTAGGATTTTCTCCTGTGTCGTGAGTACCATGGACACACACAAGACGAATACACTAACACTCAGACACAACATGAATCTAAATTCATCATTCAGATACGTGTCTGGCCGGGAATCGAACCCGGGACCTATTGCGCGTCAGACCGGTATGGTAACCGCTCCGCCACGCGGGTCGTCCCGGTAATCGTTTTGGGTAGACGTAATAAACTCTTATCAATAGCACAGGTAATAAAATTACATATACGAAAGCCAACATTTTGAATTCTGATATTTATTGAGCGAGTTATATTAATTATTTTTACCCTATTCATTTTCTTAGGTCACTTTCCTGCCACGCGTGCTGAACCGGGCATGCGTGACCCACGCGCACACATTAATTATTTTACCAGTCACTTAACGATGCGAGTACGTAGCAAACGATGGAATGCAAGTGTCACGGATGCAGGCCTCAACACGCGCGACAAGAAAAATGCCCGTAAAATAAAAAAATCTCCAATAACTCTCTATTAGAGCCCGCATGGTGGGCTATAACCTAAACCTCTCCCTGACAGGAGCCTGAGAAGGAAAGAGTAATGGGTTAACGATGATAAATTATACTGTGGCTGGCCCAAAAGTAGACCGCTTTCACAATAGGTCGCAAGTAGCGCGGCCGGAGCGCGTCAGTCGCGCGACTGCACAGAATGCTTTCTTTTTACGACTATATCCGCGTGATTTTTTTGGATAAGGGTGGCGCGCTGTACTTGTATAATGGAAATAATAAGATAAAATAATAAATATTGAATAATTATTTCAATAATAACAAAGCACCCGTTAAAGTCGCGCGGCTGACGCGCTGCGGCCGCGCTACTTGCGACTTAATGTGAAAGCGCTCTATAACCGAACAATCAGTAACGACAAAATATGTGAATATTTGAAAATGTATATTTATTCAGTTACACTTTCACATTTATATAGCTTTATGATATTAAATTACATTAACATTTTATTTCCGTTAATCTTAATTAAATGTTTTACATATTTTACAAGCTCCCATGACAAAACTCCTTATTTGTTATATTACACACGAAATATTATCTCAAACATACCAAAAATATCTTAAACTTTATTGTTTTGAAGCTACACGAGAAAGCTTCTTAAGATTAAATACACTTATGCAAAGGCCATAAAACAAGCGTCATTAACTCTGCACAAGCGTCAGCGTTGAGCGTTGAAACAAATGTGTGTCTGATGTTATGAGGCCAAGAGACATCGAAACGTTTACCATTTTTTTATCGGATTAAGCAAAGTAGTATGTAGTCCATCTGATAGTAAAAAAACACACACACACACGCTTTCTACACTCATAGCCCCACACTAGGATTTTCTCCTGTGTCGTGAGTACCATGGACACACACAAGGCGAATACACAAACACCCAGACCCAGAACACGAATCTAAACTTTTCATTCAGATACATGTCTGGCCGGGAATCGAACCCGGGACCCATTGTGCGTCAGACCGGTATGGTAACCGCTACGCCATGCGGGTCGTCAGTAAGTGGTCACTGCCGCTCACGGACACCTGTCAGCAACTTCATAAAGAACAGGGGTTCTTTATGAAGCCAATCACAGATGCGTTGCTACTCCCGAGCACTGAGATGGTCGCCTCTTATAGAAGTCAGCCTTAAAATTTGCCTTTTTTGTGTTCAATTGTTCTTATTTTCTTTGTGTTTATGTGTTGTAACTGATCCGAATAAAAATTCATTCAAAAATCGCTCAACGCTGCCGCTCGCAGCCTTTAACGAAAGATTTTTGCTCATTTGATTAGAATATAAAATATATAGAAACCGCGTCACACTAATTCTATCTCGAATGCCCATTTTCACATCATTTCTGTGCCCCTAATGAAAACTTATAAGTTTGTTTTTTGGTAGATTCACTTCTAATTTATTTAAAAAACTAACATTTTAATACATTGTCATTTTTTAACAAGGAATTTATTGATTATTCTCGTTTTGAAAGAACTTTTCGAAAAATGGAGATTAATCTAAAAATCCCCGCCTTTCGAAAAAATATGGTTTTAGACTAATATTATAGCGGAATTAATATATTTGCATATGTAACTGTTTTTTACACATACGACATTACGAAACTGTTTCATCGTGACTACGATCCATGCAACTGGGTCGAAATATCTGCAAAAATAATTCAAAAATCGCATATCATGAGTGCGCGTTACACATTAAAATTTAAAAGACAATTTGGCAAACATTATATTTATATGAGTTTTCATTACTGGCACAGATTCTTGTTCTACATAAACGCACCTTCTACATATATAATATATTTTAAATACATAGTCATTACACACCAATTACTATCACATAACTGCCTAAAAGCAGCCATTTTGTTTTAAAACAAATATATAGATACAAAGTCATAAACGAATGTAAAAATATTTATACAAAAGATTAAAGTTTAGGTAAATTTGAGTAAAATCGGCAATAGGGTAAAATTGTTAAGGGTTACGGTATGCCCTGCCTGTCGTAAGAGACTAAAAGGGGGCTTGCGGGGTTGCGGGCGGCAAGAGTGAGAGCTCGAACCGTCCAGCCAGGCGATCCCGTGAAGGACAGCCGTATGCGTGGTCGCATACCGCCGTAAAGATCAGACGGAGCGGTGGGCCCAGCCACTCACCTGGGAGGAGACCGATGGGGCAACGCGCTCAGAGGACTCCGGTTGCGTTTCTTTGGACATCCCGGAGTCCTCTTTGTAACGCCGAGGACGACCACTTAGTGCGGTAAGAATCCAACATAACCTTTCCTCGCTCCCACGGCGTAGGGTAGCTTTTGAAGGATTCTCCCTCGAGAAAAAAAAGGGTAAAATTGTTAAACTGCACTCAAAATGTTTGTTCTTTATTACAAAAGTAGCAAATGGGCATGCAGTCCTTCTGGTATGGTCACTGCCGCCCATAGGCATCTGTAGGCAACTTCATACAGAATAAGGGTTCTTTTTGAAATCACATGCTACTCCCAAGGATGGTCGCCTCATATGAAAGAGAGTCGACAACCACACCCACAAAAACTGCTTCACGCTAGAATTACGTGTGGCGGTGGCACCTCCCCAATCAAACTGCGTGCCTGGGTTTGAATCTCGGACCTCGGAGGGCAAGTTTTAACCATTAGGCTATCACTGCTCTTAAAAAACGGACCAGCTAGATGACTTTTCACCTGAGAACGGCCACAGATAAATTTCTACTGCTGAGGACTAAGTTAATCTCTAACATGTGTTTATATATGACAAAATTATTCTGTAAATTGATTCATACAATTCTACCCTAGTGCTGATTTTACCCAACTTACCTAACATTTCCGTTAAGAATTAAAACTACACGTTAATCAAATGACTGAGTTAATTATGGTTAAAAGCTCAAATTATAAAGAAATTAATTGACTGCTTTAAGAAAAAAATAATAAGATTGAAAGAAAATCTTCATAAAATTGCTAATAATTTGAAAATACTATTTTTTGTACGTATATATATAATATCGCATTTTATGCAACATTTAATGCTCCGATAACTTTGTCAACTTTTTTTTTTTGATTTTGAAAATGCAATAACTGTCAAAATAAACCCTAACATTTTAAAAATGGTTCTTAGTACTTTAAATCTAAATTTATTATTGCAATATGTAGGTATTTGAGTCAGTACATATTAGTTTCAGATGCAGATAAATAAGTTTTTTGTTTTTTATATGAATGTTATTTATAGTCCTAAGTCTTAATTATTTATTTATGTCAAAAATATGACACATGTTCATATGATGTACATAATCCATACAAAAACGATTTTATTCAACAAATTTGTCAATATCATACTGATGAGTTGAGTCGGTGTCTTCTACAACTTGGGTTTTCTTTCGGTCGTCTAGACGAAGACATTTAACACATTTCTGTCCTTTCCGCAGCCAGCAACCTCTGTGGTACATGGAGTTGCATTTATCACACATAATCGCCCCGCAATCGAAAGGGTACAAGACTTCGTTGTTGCCGCAAACTTCACATAGGTAGCCCTTGCCGGAACATAGTGCGCAATTCGTTATATGAGCTCTACAGACTTCAGTGAGCTCCGTTAACTGGGATTCGAGACTGCCGTCATTGATAGCCTGCAAGTGTGCCATACTGTACTTCTTGTTGACGTCTCCTAATTGCACAAACAACGGAGACAAGAGGCTGGTACCCTCACTACAAGCGCAAAGGTAACGACGCATCCATTCTAAGTCACGTCTCATTTTATGCACCCATTCCAGCTCAGCAATAAAGTTGAATAGCCTTGAGTTTATGCTCTCAATATCTATGTAAGGTCGACTCCAAGATAGATTCAGCATTTGGCTCGCTATCCGCGAGATGTAGCGTTTCTCCCAATCCCAGTTATGTACAACCCTTGCAGGGATCGCGGACTGGTCGTTCCAGTGACACGTTGCACAGAAGTACAAACCGGTGTAATCACACAACCTTGGTTCATTCCATGTATCTTTAAAAGTTAAGGCAGTGTGACACTCCGCACACTTGTAATCCTGAGCTGCTAGACCCTTTTCAGGGCAGATACTCATCTCGAACTGGCCCTTTTCGGTCATCACAACGTGCGCGCACACCCTACAGATGTCGTCCACGCATTTGTAGTGACAGAGGTACCCACAGTCGGTGCAAATGTACGAACTTTGAACAATGCTCCATATTACGCCGCTACAGTGATCGCAGTATGATTTTCTGTTACCAGTATTCGTTTGTTGCTCGAAGTGGTGGCCTTTAATCGCGACGCGCGCCCTCGGGACTCCATCGTTGTCCTTCAAATCTTCTAAACGCAACCTCAATTCAACTAAGTACCTGACTAACCACTTACGCTCATCTGAACACTGGGGGCTGCTTAAAACGAGCTCCTTGCACTGATTTATCGCCTTTTCAATCTCCTCCCGCGTCGCAGAGTTATGTATCTTCAATTTTCGGTTCGCGATCGACTTCGGTATGTAATTAGAGTCGTAGCTCTCGTCAGCGGAGACACAACCAGACGTAGATGATGAGGAGGTACCAGAAACGACGTCCGCGCTCCGAGGACTGCAGCAAATCAAACTGTTGCGATATTTGGGCGAGTCGTTCGCTAACACAGTGGCCATGGTAATCGACTCAATATAAAAGCATACTGTTAGATACGTTACAAGTCGTTACGTGATACAGTATTACGGACACTGGTTCAATTTATCACGCGTCATACCAATGGATTATTCCTTTGTTGTTATTATGTTATGCGTTTCAAGAGCAACATTAGATCTGTAATCTTTTTTGACACTGAGTCATTGACTGACATAATTAAAGCAGTGTTGCCAACTCTCAAAAATGTATTCCCCTAAAGTATTCATTTAAAACCCCTAAAATCCCCCATAAATGAATTATTAATTGGAATTCTTCCTGGCAACCTGACTTGACGACGAAAAAAAAAAAGGTCTTCGGGTGTAGTGCATGACGTTTTTTTTCCTTTTTTTTTGTCGTGAGGCATTGATTATATAGACTGGCGGGAAGATTTCCCATTAAAAACACCAACAACAAAAATGTTGAAATTATAAAAACCCCTGAAAATACCCCTAAAAATTTTACAGCCATAAAAAAATCCCCATCCTACTTGAAAATCCCCTAAATTTGGGGGAAAAACCCCTAAGTTGGCATCACTGAATTAAAGACAGTTGATGGGAGCATGTTGGTAGCGCTGTACAACGTTCCGTTGCACGCATGCGCTACTTACTTTAAAGATTTTTTTGTGGTACATACGAATGATTTTATACTGAATAGTCTTGGTATTTAAATTCATATCAAAAGAAAGAAGATAGATAAACATCTAAGTATTTGTCTTTTAAACTTTATTTGTTTTAAAATTATTTTAATACAACGAAGTTTAATACGTTTCGTTTTAACCTTAATTAAACTATTGTACCAACATTGTACAATATATTTACGCATCGCTGACATTCCGTGACGACAAAAGTGGGAAACGGAGTTTTAAAGTTAGGCTACAGACACACAAAGGTTCTTCTGCACGATTTTGTGCATTATTGAATTTTATCGTTCCTTGTATTTTATATTAGTCACTTTAAAATATTGAGACATAGTTATTATTGTCAAATACTATATAAGGCATTACGATAATTGACTATGACTATGCATTTTCTAAATAGTTAAGCACGTCAATAAACAATAAAATATTGGAATGGTTTTCTTTTACCAGTGCTACATAATAAAATTAGAAAAAATCTGATTGTTTTGTTTTTTACACAATGAAATAAAATATTTGTAGGCTAATAAACATCTCGCAATATAATTTTAGGTGTTTGTATGAAATAATGATACCTCTCATATTCTCAATTTTTATAGGAAAGCCACGTAAAAATTTAAACAATGCTTCTTTTTCATTAAGGCTTTAATGAATTATTTTTTATATTAATGAAAAAAATATCATTAACCACTTTGTAGTTATATCATGACTTTTTAAACTAAGCTACTTTACATAGTTTTATGCTAATAGGGCATGAATTTTATGATGAATGAATTTTAAATTGTATAAGTTTAATTTTTAAATTGTTACTTTCACAGAGCAACGATTTAATGAAACGCTACACATAATGTGAACATAGGCTTACATAAATTACGTCTCGTTTTGCACGAACTGACATCGTTTTATTAATGGAGGTACTAATGCATGTAGACTTCACGGAAATACTTCATGTTATTAACAAGGACATAGATGCGTTTCTTTAACATAATGGACAATTAAAAAATATTACTATTCAACAATTTTGTATCATTTTTTCCGGAAGTAGGAAACGAGTGGGAAGAAGACAGGGAAGTGGCGAGGGCTGGGCACACTGGGTACGTGTCTAGGGCCCCGTGGTCGATGGGGGCCCCTTTAGCTTCCTACTCAATTAACAATGCAGATTCCAGTGCATTTTTATGTTATATATAAAGTACCGAATGACTTAATGGGTACTTCATATTAATTCTTGCTCTTATTCTTGTTCTTTTTCCTTTTACATGTTTTGTACACTCATAGCTCCACGTTAGGATTTTCTCCTGTGTCGTAGGTACCATGGACACACACAAGACGAATACACAAACACCCAGACCCAGAACATGAATCTAAACTCATCATTCAGATACCTGTCTGGCCCGGGAATCGAACCCGAGACCCACTGAGCGTCGGACCTCATTTGGAGACCTTTTTTTTTGGTCGTCAAATTACAGATCGAATAATTCATCTTTAATCAGAGGGCCTCGCGAATTGTAACTTGCCCACATCAGGTCTTGTGCCGCCATTGATCTTATACAATGAATAAGTAATCACTAACTGTTGCCTACGACTTTATACGCGCTACCAACCCCTTTTTCAAACCCTTAGGGATAAAAAATCCATTTCAAGAAGTCATTTACACAATTCAAGGAACCTATTTCCCAAGTTATAGGTTTCTAGAAATAGTGGCGTAGCTAGGCCTCACTTACAGGAGCCTCGCGAGGCCCCTTTAGAGGTATTTTAATGGGCACCATTCAATGGAATCGTGCAAAGGGGCCTCGCTGGTAGGAGTTTGCCCACGTCTGCATTGGTCCGCGCTACACCACTGTTTAGAAACAGTGACTTCGACTGTACGTTGACAACAGGGTTAGTTAGTTAACTGCCTCTAATTTATACTAAACTAGTTGACCCGGCGAACTTCGTTCCGCCTAAAAGTCAAAAATCTAAAATCATCAGTGTTCCTCTACTATATTAGGTAACCATGTATTAAAAGACCTTCCTCTTGAATTACTCCAACTATTAAAAAAGCTGCATTAAAATCCGTAGCGTAGTTTTTAAGATATAAGCATACATTGGGACAGACAGATGAAAGCTGCTTTGTTATATACTATGTAGTGATTCATCATAACTAGATAAATATTTAAATTGCGAATAATGCCCAAAAATATTAGCTTTAAATAATCACTATGTTTTAAATACACAGATAAAAAATATCTAAAATAAAATTCAAATAGTCAATCTATAGCGCAAATATTATTTACTTAGCTGCATTTAATGATTTCTGACTGTTTGTCTGGTGTCAACTATCATTTAAACGCTAATTTAATATTATTATGATGATTATGACTCATATCATAATCATTTACAAGTTAAATGATGACATACAGAGGGAAGTTTCTCGCAGACAATAAAGATAATGCATTTGCACGCGAGACATCATAAAGTAAAATTTGGTTTATCATAATGTACTACTCGACCAAAACAATTAGGCGCATGTCAGTTGAAACGTCATTAGAACTAGGGATTTCCCATCCCGATACAAAGTATATTTTATTACTAAATACCAAGAATATGTAGGTATACCATTAATAAAACATACGCCATAGTGGTATATGTTCAATAGTCGTGTATTTATTAAAGCAATTTCATGTGTTTATTATATTCGCAGACATGGAATATTTCTTTCTTTTTCTATTTGTGTAAGAGAATAATGCTTGTTGCAGCACACACTCCATTTTCGACTTGGGAAACAGGAATATGCATTTTTTTAACAAGAGAACTTGCAGGAGGCAAGTTCTCTTGTTAAAAAAATGCATATTTTGAATGTAAGAGTCCTTTCTCCTCCACGAATAGTCTTTTTCCTACCCATTGTGAGGTTTATTGACGAATAATCAACTAATTTAACAATAAATTTAAATATTCAACAATCACTATAACATTATAACGAAATAACATTAAGCACGTGCTGGCTAACGAAAATACCTAGACGATACACGACTGCACGTCAGGTCCCGGGGACAGAAGCAAGGTGCGGGGTACGGAAACGCTTTTGTTTTATGCGCCTAATTGTTGTGGTCGAGTAGTAATGTAAGTAGCACGCTTATCTTTTCCTTTTCGGCCATAAATTACAAGGTGGTAGAGGGGTACCATCGCTACACTTATTTCTAGCTTGAAACAGTTATTGCGCTTATGAGGCGACTATCTTAGCCTTCGGCAGTTCGTCCCTGTAGTTCTGGGATTAGAATAGGGCAAAGACATCCCCTGCCTGGCGTTGGAGGCGACTAAAAGGGGTTTCCGGGGTTGTGAGCTCAAACCGAGTGGGTGCTCAAACCGTTCGGTCAGGCGATCCCGGGAAGGACACCGGTCTGTGTGGTTGCATACCGTCATAAAGTCTAGACGGAGCGGTGGGCCCAGCCGCCCATTCGTGAGGAGCCCGAAAGGGGCAAAGCGCTCAGAGAATTCCGGTTGCATTCCTTTGGAAATCCCGGGATCCTCTTTGTAACGCCGAGGACGGCCACCGGGGACTTTCAGTGCGGTAAAAATCCCACACAACCCTGCGTCTCTCCCACGATGTTGGGTACCTTTTGAAGGTTTCCTCCTCCAGAACAAAATAATGCCCCCGGGACTAGCAACACATACAGATGGTTAATCTAAAGTCCATCACAGGATTGACTTTAGATTAACCATGATTTATATGAAGTTTCGTAGGTACAGATGTCCACGGGCGGCAGTGACCACTTATTATGAGGTGGACTGCATGATCGTTTGCTTTTTCAATAATAAAAAATGCAATATACTTTGAAATGATGAGCGAATACAAGAACAATGCTTTTTTTGAGAAAACATAATACTGAGGGTACCTACTGATAGGGTGCATTATCTCTCGCGTGAGCTATGATTGACCTATGCTGATTCCTACACGTGTTTTCTGATTAGAACGTTAACATTATTAACTGTACGAATAATAATTATATTCTAATACAAATATTTACTCCGCCGGCACGACCGTGTTTTCTTATGCATATAATTTGATGTTTCATTGCATAAGTAAACGAGCATGCAGTCCACATGAATGTGAACACGTGTCTGTAATAAATCCAGGCTTGATTAGTCTTATCTGAGGTTAGCCACAAATGTGTTGCTACTCCTTTTTTCGTTTTCGAGGGGGAAACCTTCACAAGGTACCCGACGCCGTGGGAGCGACGCGGGGCTATGTGGGATTTTTACCGCACTAAAATCCCCCGGTGGCCGTCCTCAGCGCTATAAAGAGGACTCCGGGATCTCCAAAGGAACGCAACCGGAATCCTCTGAGCGCATTGCCCCATCGGGCTCCTACCAGATAGGTGGCTGGGCCCACCACTCCGTCTGGTCTTTACGACGGTATGTGACTACACATACCGCAGTACTTCCCGGGGTCGCCTGACCGAACGGTTCGAGCTCCCACTCTAGGCACCCGAAGTCCCTTTTAGTCGCCTCTTCCGACGTGTTGCTCTCTCGTCAACCCATTATTGTCCCAATGCTGGGCACGGGTCTTCTCTCAGAATGAGAGTTTAGGCCATAGTCCACTGTGTTAGCCAAGTGCGAATTGGTGGCCACCAATATGTTATGATTGACCTATGTAATGATGACATGTTGCTACCCCTGAGGATTACATTTAAACGCCTTTCATATATATTATGTGTCGTTGAGCGGAATAGGTGCATGGAAAGTGCCTCCTCTGGTGTTGCTTACAGATGCCCGTGGCAGGCAACGACCACTCATCATGTGGATTGCCTGCTCGTTTGCTATTAAAATCTTGCAATATTTTTCCAGAGCCGTTACTTCGAATGTGACGACTATGAAAGTGACTTCGAGTACAGCGATGACAGCGGCTTCATGAACTACGCCAGCCCGGACCTGGAGTCAGGGCGCACGCTGCCCGACGAGGATTATGATGATGAGGTATCTATGATGTTATGAGTTATTATGGATTTTAAGATAGCAATTTTATTGTTATTTAATTTTTAACTGGATGGATGAACTTATGGATTTAAATTTAGCTTTGTTATTCTTATATAATTAAAAAAAATGAACGCTTAACTAACACATAAGTTATTTGGGCTGAATTTACAGGGGAGTAGAATAAAATAATTGCATAAATAATAAATTAGAATTAACATATTACTAGACTATATAAGAATATCATTATTTTACTTCAAGTCACTTTTTAATTAACTACTATTATTATTATTATTACTATAGTTCTTTTTGTCACGTGCAATTAGTGGAATGAGCATCCACTTGAGGTATTCCCAGAGTGTTATGGCATTAGGCTTTTCAAGAAAGATGCGAAAAGAACTCGCTCTCCTTCAAAAACCGTATTTTGATGACTGTTTTGTCTTGCAAAATTTAGTTCAGGCGACGGTGAATACTTACCGTCGAGTAGTCTGCCTTATCATTAGGTTAATGTGCAATTACATTTTACGTCGTGTACGTCGTACCTCCAGTACGTCGTTTTTTTTTTCTGACTGAAGTTGCAAACGAGCATGCATCCCACCTGATGCTAAGTGGTCACTGCCGCCCATGGAAACTTAACTTAAACTTAACTTAAGCAACTTCATACAGAACATGGGTTTCATCTGAAGTCAATCAGAGATGCGTTGCTACTCCCGACGACTATGATGGTCGCCTCATGTAAAAGTGTGCCGGCAACCACACCCTTCCATCGCAACGCAAGAAACGCTTCACGCTAGAAATAGGTGTGGCGGTGGCACTTCGGTCGAACTACACTGGTGATATCTTATTTATCTTCGTTTAAAATAACTAATTTTAAATTTTAAGGTATTCGACCAAGATATCCCAGAGGACAACACATCAACGGATCTTCTTCTAGATGGTCGGGAGAAAATGTCCATATCCTCAGACACGCTGGAGCCGGCTGACGATGAGGAGGACATGCATCTGGAGCCGCTAGAGGTTACAGTTGGCACGCCTTTCGTGCTGAACCATCTGTTGACTCATCCTATAGCATGCGTGATACAATAATACATTTATTTCATTGAAAGGCTTGAGTAATACAAGAGTAATAAAAGGAATTGTTTTCGTTAGACAGGAGTAACGTGTTTGAGTTATGGGATGAAAATATAGATGGCGTTGTATCCTATTTTTTTTTTTGAAAATAAATTAATTAAAAATGTAAGACAGCGATACGCTATCCCTAGTATATTCTATCTGGCTTATGTTTGAATGTTGAATAATACCGGTCTAAGGGTTTTTTCTCATTAGGCATAAAATTTACAGATGTTTTATGTAGTGTGCACTTGTCCTAATGAAAGACGAGTGCTCGACCATAGACAATTTTGTTTTTACGCTGTAGAACAGTGCTCTAAATGTAACGTTAAAATTATGAAATTCAAGTTAGTCGTTGCAACTTCTGCAAATAGAAAATGACCGCGTAGTTTAAATCGTTTTTTTTAAATATGTTAGGATATCTTGTAGTATTATTCTCAAATGTCACGATTCGCATCTTATAGCAACTGTCGACAACTGGCGGCCCGCGGATCGTCTTTTAAATTGTCTTTTCGTAGTCTTATTGTATTTTTTTGCTGACAAAGATCAGAAGACATTACTCTATTATAATTTATCAGCAGACCCTCTGAGACTATTTACTTAAATATTTTTGACGACATTTTTTTGGCAAAAAAAAAATATAAGTTTCAGACTGCGGCCCACAGAATGTATTATTACATGCACCTGTTATAAGGCTCTGTTGTCGAACGTTGCTTTAAAATTCATGAAGAATATTCGCTTTTGTAAATTAGCTGTAAACATGATATAATACGTAGATACTGTTTGGCAAATGTTTGAATAACTATATGGACGCTAGAAAGCAAACTGTCGTATCTCGACATGTTTACACCAGAGCCAAAAAGGCATTAATTCATAATCATAATTGAATTACGTGGTACGTAGTATCTTGTGCTTATAGAAAAATATTTTAATCTGTTTTTTATAAGTTTAAAGCAAATGAGCATGCAATGCAATCCACCTGATGATAGGTGGTCATTGCCGCCCATGGACATCTGTAAGGGACTTCACATAGAATATCATTCCTATCTGAAGTCAGTCACAGATGCGTTGCTACTCCTGAGGACTATTATGATCGCCTGGTAAAAAGTGTACCAGCAACCATATCCTTCAATGAACCAAATGAGTGTGGCAATGTTACCTCCCCGGATATACTACATTGCTTCTACTACTTGGAAAAAGAACTAATGGTTCTTACCTTAAATCTATTTTATGTAATGTACGAAACGATATTATGCTATTGATATTAAGCATATTTCATAATTTAGTATTTTTTCAAGATACGACAAGTTTGCTTTCCTGCATCGATATGAATGTTATATTTGAATTTTATTAATATTCATCTTTATAAAGTCTAAACGCATAATCTTTAAGTGTTTATCTCTGTAATTTCTAAGCTTTGGAAAGATAAGATATTAAGATATACTTAGAATATCGTTCAATGATTATTATATTTAAGAAATCAGTGAAGTATTATTGAAATATATCTCCTCGACGCCAGTTTTCTCTGCTTCCAATATGTAATAAGGAATCGTAGATTAAATAAAAAACTGATATTTTATTATTTTGCAGTTCAGGAGATAATATTTAGGACTCATTACGCTTTTATATGTGCTCAATTGATTTTGGTATAATATTTATTTTATAATATACATACCTATGTACTGATGGACCTATATACTATGTACATAAAATATGTCTTACAAACTAAACTTACGATGAAACCAATGGTTAAAATGAATGGAAATACCTAAAAAGCTTAAAATTTCTAGTGTGGCAGAAAACGCAGTGTGTGTGAGATTTAACAATGTAAAATTACATTGCAGCTTTTTCTGAGTAATCGAGGTTGTAATATAACAAAGAAACTCACGATACGCGGTTTAATTTCTACGCAGCTGTTACGATACATTTCTATACACTTCTAAATACATTTTCTATTCATTTCTAAATACATTTGTATTCGGTTCCATTGAAGTAAAACTGTTTTGCAAAGCTTTTGTATTATTAAAAAATCATATAACCCAAGTTTATTATTTTCGTGTTGACAAGTGTGGGCAGACCATTAGTTTAAGTAGTAACATGTCTTGAAAATAATTTGTAAGACATATTTTACGTACATCCTTTGATGTGATTTTAAAACAAGGAATTGAAATGGTTGTTGTTATTATAAATATGTTGCATGCTGTTAGGTCATTCACACAATCACCTGCTTAAATTGAATAAAAGTGTTTAATATGTTAAAAAATTCAAATTTTACATTTCATTTCATATCTTAAATTAACTAGAATCTATCTTAGATTGTAGATAATATAACTTTGAACCACAATTATGGAAATATCGAGTGATTTAAATTTTATTTCAATTATGAGAAGAATGGAAGGCCTAAAGTAATATTCATTTTAGTTTATTTATCTGCCAAATACTTAGAAAGCAACGAATGCCCATTTTAAATATAATTAATTGGAATTTATAGATATTAGGTGTTCAATGCAGTTTTATTGTTATGGAGTAATAAATTTTAAGTACCTACTTATTGTTAGAAAATATTAACCGTGGATATATTTATTACTCTAAGATAAGATATAAGTATGTTATGATACCTAACACACTCAGATCTGGTATTTAGTATATAAAAATGCATGTTTAAACTTAAAATGTGTCACTACCAAGAAAAACTTATTATTTTCCCTAAAGGCCAGATTGGACCGACAGTTTTTATTTTATCTTGTGTATTAAAATATCCGCTACATAAGTGACACTCGGGCAATAATGAGCTACTATAGCACTGTACAAATAATACATGTGAACTCACCCTAAGAAATATTGTACCTAAAAAACATCGACAACTTTTTCGATAAATTGCCAAAATCTTACGAAATTTATACATGTGTCCTGAAGAAATTAGAAAAGCTTACACTCTTGTTCAAAATAAAGTACTTTCCTAAAATTTTAATCACTAACATAAAACGTAACACTGTAACATAGAATGTAACAAATATTTAGTATGAAATATCCTCATAAAATCATGGCTTGCATATGGAATTGCTTATTACCTGTCTAAAAATTTTAATATATGTTTATTAAACTTTTATCTGATACAAATAGTGAGCCTAATTGATATTATAATTAAGAACTAATAAAATATTAAAGCAGTATTATGAAATAAGTCTTATATGTATCTAATAAAAAAGTCAATACCGTTAAAATATTTTTTTTCTGGTAACTTTTTATTTTTAGAAATTGTTTACACATTTATCTGTTGCTTTACAAATGTTTGTTTTTATATTTGTTGATCTGTATAGATTTCTGTTATTTTATTAAAAATATGCTTATTATTAAATGTTTTTTAATTTATATGTTGATAAAACACTGAATTACAAATGAAAATAATTTTTATTTTACTTCTTTTTAACCGACTTCCAAAAAGGATAAGGTTCTCAATTCGTCTGTATCTTTTATAAATTTGTTAATAATTATTTTGTTTTATATTATCTGTCAAACTCTCTATGAAAAGCGCGCGCAAATTTTGGCACGACTCCTCGCCGCCCACAGATAATAAAACATAAGCTCCTCAACACACTGCTACAATTATTAGACAGAAAAGAGGTACAGTCAACAGCAAAAGTAGATGATCAAGATCGGATTATCAATACCAATGATCGTTATTTGCGTCAAAATAGAGTGACGGTCAAGTGTTTCTAAAGTACGGGACTGTTAAGAATACCAAATATTAGGTAATAGTACTGCCACCCAATATTCATATACCCAAATTCTAATTATTTAGTGTCAAAACTATGAAATGAAAAATTGATTCAAACGAGATGAACGTCAAATGTGTCAAGAATTAGGTGATGATAAATCTTCATGTTGCAAAGGCGTTATCACTATATGTATATTCAGATATTGATTTTAACAAAACAGGGTAATCAAAAGTAATACTAATGTTAACGTAATAAAAACACAACGAATCAATACATTATTTAATAATTGAAACTTATATTAAAACTATTAAACTTAACATACAAAATTAAACTGGAGTATTAATAACGAGTGTGTCCTCCGTTATTATCTATAATCGCTTGCAGTCTTTCTCTGATTGAATTTATCGTATTTTGACATATATTACTACCTCTGAAAGATTTCCAAATTTTGAACACGTGGTGTTGAATAATAGCACGGTTACGGGGTGTATCTTCGTCCAACTGCTGGACCATGAGACTCCAGAGATTTTCGATAGGGTTTATGTCTGGGCTTTTTGGATGAAAGGGAAGTACTCTTATGAGGTCATGATTACTTCGAAACCACGCATTATAAATGCGTGCAGTTTGGATTGAGCAATTGTCATGAATTAATGAGAAAGGCACAAGACTGGGATACGAAATATTTAAAAGTGGGTATAAGCGTATCTCGAGCGTGTCTCGTAGCGGCGAGATCTCTGACCCGCATAAAACCATTCTGCATCGTCCGGTATGTAAGTAGTCGATTTTGTATGTAGTTGTGGTGCAGCGAGGAAGGCCCGATTTTTTTGTGTCATCACGTGACCCTCATTTTCCCATCTTCTTATCCAGAGGTGGACAGTGTTCCTCTGGAATAGAAATATAGTATTAAAAAAAGGTAAAGTATGTAAGACCCTATACAATAATAATCTGTTCAATCATTGTGGCATGGTAATGGTTGTGGTAATGCAGAAACTTGGTGACCGAGTCGATTTTAACATGGATTTAAAATTTAGAAAAACCGAATCAATTTAATAATCAGAGGTTATAACTCTGCCGATACAGCATCACTTCAGTAACCTACCACGCTACGTTGTTTTTAAACCATTATACAATATACAAATAAATAAATGCGAGTACTTACCTTGACACTTACTCTCCTCAAAATATCTGATACACTTAATCCATCTTCGTGCAAAGCTATCAGACGATGCCTTTCATGGTCATTTATGTGGATCATTTCTTTAAAGGTTTTTTTTTATCTGACTGAAGTAGCAATCGAGCATGCAGTCCACCTGATGGTAAATGGTCACTGCCGCCCATGGACATCTGTAAACAACTTCATACAGAACATGGGTTCTATCTAAAGTCAATCACAGATGCGTTGCTACTCCCGAGGACTATGATAGTCGCCTCAAATATTATTAATTACTTAGTTATTGATGTGCATCACAGATAATAAAAAAAATACTTCTTTAATATACGAAGAAGTTTCTTTATAAAGGTTTTATAATTATAATTCACACTAGCTGTCCCGACAAACGTTGTTTAGCCATATAAAAAACAATGTTAAGGGTGGACAACCCTTAAGGGGTATGAAAATAGATGTTGGCCGATTCTCAAACCTACTGAATAAGCATATAAAATTTGGTAAAAATCGGTCAAGCCGTTTCGGAGAAGTATGGCAACAAAAACTGTGACACGAGAATTTTATATATTAGATATACATAAATTATTAGTCAAACAAAACAAATGCATTAATACATATATGGCAGGGACACTCGTTTGAAATTGATTCGAATTATGCTTTTGTTTTTACCAGTATAATCAGCAATTTTGGTATATTTGAAATTCATATCGTTTTGAAACAATTTTTCATTTCTTAGTTCTGACGCTATATAAGTTTAGGGATTATGGGTACATGAATGATCATCGATATTGGGTAGCAGTACTATTAGCTAATATTTGGTACGCTTAATAATCTCGTACTTTAGAAACACTTGACTGTGACACTATTTTGACGCAAATGACGATCATTAGTATTGAATGTCCGATTTTGATCATCTACTTTTGCCGTTGACCGTACAATCTGAAGTCAATCACAGATGCCTTGCTACTTCCGAGGACTAAGATGGTCGCCATTTCGTCGCAAGAACTGCTTCACGCTAGAAATGGGTGTGGCGGTGGTACCTCCCCATATACATTCTAAAAATAATATTCTTGTTATACGATAAAATCGCTTTCATTCCTCGATAAATACATTTATGTAAATAGTAAATACTAGTTGACCCAGCCAACTTCGTTCCGCCTAAAAGTAAAAAAACTTAAATCATTGGTATTTCTCTACTATATATTGTAAACATGTATTATATATAAAAATCTTCCTCTTGAATCACTCTATTAGAAAAAACGCATTAAAGTCCGTGACGTAGTTTTAAAGATCTAAGCATACATAGGGACAGACAGCGAGAAGCGACTTTGGTTTATACTATGTATTGAAGTTCAATTTCATAGACCTTAAAAAGAAAGGGGTCAGGGCGCGTTTTGATGTATGTGGATGAAAAATAAAAGACGTGAGATATCGAAATTAAATTTCAATTTATTCGAGACTACATAATTTTTCGAACCCATATGACAGAATGAATTTAAATTAACGTTTACATATTTTTGTTGTTAAATATTAACAAAACCTTAACAGACAAATCTGCGTTTATCCTTTGTAAATGAAAATAATCTCTACATATAGTAGCAAGTCTTAAAAAATCTACTTTTTTTTGTTGTTAGCTATTTTACATTGCCTAGGAGACGTATAATGGCGTATATTAATATGACACTTAAATGTATTTAAATATAAAATGTCAAATGTTAAATACATTTCTATAGTTTTTTAAAATAACTGACAAATGATTCTGAACAGTCTAGTGAAACCGCGTCTAGTTTTTACCAAATTAATTATTTTACCAAAATTATTAGAATAACAGAGATTTAAGAATAGATCTTTTAACAATATGCAATCAATAATTATCCGACACATTTGGATTATAAAAACAATTTGGTAAAAAACAGACTTACGCCTAATTTTTGCCAACAAGTACATATCTTAAATAATAATATCGCTACTTCAAAACAAAAGGGCCACAACTCGAATACATGTACAATAATTTTACAGGAGCGCCATTTAAAGTTTTGAAAATCAGTTCTTGTATAATTGCTCTGTAATTTTAAATCAGATAAATATGTGTTATACACTGTTAGAAAGGTATTTTTATTCTTCTTTTAATGATTAATTCGGACATGGTTATTTAAAAAAAAAAGTTCTTAAAAATAAGTTGAATATTTTTGATTTGTGGCCCTTTTGTTTTAAAGTAGCGATATATCCATTAATGTTTTTACGCTAAAATACTTATCTGACTCAATGTCCCTATATTATGGATGTGTTATATTACATACACGCCATATCGCCAGAAAACCTGCCTTTACAAAGGTTACTTATCTTCGACACTTTACAAATGAGACTATTCAATAAGTTGATAAGGTGATCCTTCCATCACATAATCCAAAAAAAAAATTAGACTACCGAATATTGAATTCCTATGTGTACATAAAGATGTATTTCTCATATTAGATTTAAGTCATAAATTATATAGTAAGTTTCAGAAATTATTGTCAAGAATTATTTGGACCTACTTATGTAAACCAGAATCAACCCACTCTACGACAGTTTTGAGAAAAAGTCATTTTTGTCAAAATTTTGTATACTGTATAATTTTAGGTTATTTTTAATAAAATCTATTTACAATGTTGCACACTATAATTTGTTCTATGTATACTAATGTGATACTATTGAAAATCATTGACATTTTTAATACTAATAGGAGAAAACCTCGTCGGTTCCTTTTTACAAAAGTAGGTCCAATTAGACTTTTGTTTAGGTTTGTTTTTTTGACCTTTTTAACAAAGCTTTCCATGAACCATCTTAATTTTGATAGTCAGTGACTTTACTTATTTAAATACTTATTACGAATACTTATTTAAAATTTACAGAACGCTCCCAAAAGAAAAAAAAAGATCCAAATATACACACAAAAAAATGTACAAAAAATGGAAATAATCTTTTGGTAACTAATTTCTGAAACAGTATTACTCTTGACATAAATCTTATATGAAAAAACACATCTATATGTACACAAAGACATTAACAGTCAGAAATCAAAATTTTTCAAGTGTGTGATAAAAATGAAAGAACACCTCCATCTCCTCCTTTACCCCCACCAGCCACCATCAAAAATTCGCACACTCCATATATGATCTACATAACCATTTTTCTTTTTATAGTTATCATTATATCAGTTTAAAAATTATGTATTACTTCTAAAGGTGGGCATTCACGTTACGTCGGTCGCACGGACTGTCGCATGCGACAAGTTCGATCGTGAATGGTTTGGTCCTAAGACGAACTATACGCGTCCCTGTAGCCTCGGTGTCAGAATAGGGCTACGGTATCCCCTGCCTGTCGTAAGAGGCGACTAAAAGGGGCTTCCGGGGTTGCAGACGGCTAGAGTGGGAGCTCGAACCGTTCGGTCAGGCAATCCCGGAAGGACGGCGGTATGTGTGGTCGCATACCGTCGTAAAGACTAGACGGAGCGGTGGGCCCAGCCGCCCATCTGGGAGGAGCCCGATGGGGCAGCGCGCTCGGAGGATTCCGGTTGAAGTCGTTTCGAGATCCCGGATCCTCCTTTTCAGCGCCGAGGACGGCCACCGGGGGGATTTTAGTGCGGTAAAAATCCCACATAACCCTGCGTCGCTCCAACGGCGTCGGGTACCTTTGGAAGGTTTCCCCCCTCTAAAACAAAAAAAGGCGAACTATACGACCAAGCTCATGTCGCAGGTCCGTTGAAGTATTCAACTTGAACTGTCGTTGCGAGTTCGTGCAACCGTTGTAACGTGAATGCCCACCTTAATAAATAACATTAGAATGGTATAAAAATCAATTTCCGTGTTAGAACATAAGTAACCTTTAACGCAGCGGTTTCCGAAAATAAACTACTATAATCTAAATTAACTTGACTATTTAATAATTAAATTATTCATTATGTACAGTCCACTGAAAATTCCTGTCATTGAAAATTCTAACCAAAGGGAAGACTACAATGACAGCATTCCAAAATCTTATATCTACTGAATAATAGTAAGCATGGTTTCCTTCATGAGCAAAAGAGAGAAAATAAGACAATATATCTCTTTCCAACACGTGGAATTCTCTTATAGGTATATATTGAATATCACGTACGACATAAAATTAGATTAATTGAAATAGTGTATATAAATGATGACATATATAAACTTAGTAATAACTGAGCTTTTAATTAAGTTGATAGGTGGTAGAACCTGAAGGTGGTAGAACCAGTGTAGTTCGACCGGGGAAGTACCACCGCCACACCTATTTCTAGCGTGAAGCATTTCTTGCGTTTCGATAGAAGGGTGTGGTTGCCGGCACACATTTACATGAGGCGACCATCATAGTCCTCGGGAGTAGCAACGCATCTGTGTTTGACTTCAGATAGAACCCATGTTCTGTATGAAGTTGATTACAGATGTCTATGAGCGGCAGTGACCACTTACCATCAGGTGGACTGCATGCTCGTTTGCTACTTCAGTCAAATAAAAAAAAAAAAAAAAAAAAGTTAACATTACATATATAACACGGTAGTAGCAAACGAGCTTGCGCCACCTGATGGTAAGTGGTCGCTGTCGCTCAGTCATATGTGGTCCTCAAGATAAAATCAGTCTTACCTGAGGTCACAGAGGCGTGGAGACTAAGTTGGAACGCTTCGGATAAAGGTCTCCCTTACTAAGCCCTACAAACCAGAACAGCAATGCTCAACACTGCTATTATTAGGCAGAAATAGGTGTGGCAGTTCGTTAGGAACCGAACCAAAGATTGTTCTACCCTCTTTACAACATACAAGTAATGGAAAAGATAAGATATAATAAGCTGTTGTTTAATGTTTATCATGGTTTAGTTTGTCCACCAAAAAAAAGGTCGCCAATTCCTCCGGCTCTCCTTACTCCAAGGAGAAATCTAAAATTTGTGTCCATGTGTCTGTGAGACGCGACACTATTTGTACCGCGAGGTCTGCTAGTCCCTTTTGACTATGAAGTCCCGCTTTTTTCGCTCAAAAAGTTTCTAAATCCCGATTTACTAAAAAAATCTGGAAACGCCGTTGTGGGCTTACTTTCATATGTAGTTTTATATAAATGGCCGTTCTCATTACCATCAGGTGGAATGCTCGTTTATTACTCTATAAAAAGTACCTTGTAACCTTCCCATAACTCAAATAAATCAAGTACAAAGAAACATATAACCATGCTCACTTATTATCCCTTATTAAATCTAATTTGCATGAAAATTAAACAAAATTGTGCATATATTTTCTATACAGGTACATACATATTATATAAATTAAACATTATCCGTACTTGCACCAATCAATCGACCTTCCTCTATTTTAAATGCTTACAAAATTGTATAAACATTCACAATATAATATCAAGAATAATCAAGTGCATGTTATATTGATGCACAAAATTAGAGGACATACATTAATTTCGTGAGACACTAGTTTGTGAGTGTGTGTTTGGGTAAAATCTCTTGAATATTGCTAAGCATAATATCATCGAAGTTTTCTGTAAGAAACTATGTAAAATTGACAGATAGCTACAAAATGGGACATCAAATAGTGAGGCGCTCCTGACGAATCTCACATTTTACCAAAAGGGGAGGGGTTTCGAAAATACGTCAATATCATCTCACGTAAGTAATGGATGACCCTTACAATAAAATCCAGATCAATTTGCATATTTCCATACGTCGAGAACTACACCGTAATCCATATTATCGCTTTATAAGTATATAACTTTATGTTCAACTGTTTAGTTAACCAGCCACTAAACAGTGGGGATAGTTATGTTACATTTGTATATTATTATGTTTGTATTAACATTCGCATTATGTATAAATGTGATCCGAGAGGTATTCGACCTCCTTTAGAATTGCTTAGGTAAAGAGGGTAGTAAAGGATAGGGTAGGTAGGTAGGAAAGGCCCGAGTTTGCTGACAAAGGCTGAAGCTTGCCAGCGCCCAGAATGTTTCAGGGCCTTCGGAATAGTAAGACTGTGATAGCCATTAGAAAAGTATATATTTATAAGTAATTCGCGTGTCTTCACTTTGGTCACGTGTACCACCGAAATGATCTTATGCCCTCTAACGCACTAGTTAACAGCAGGTGCGGCAAACCGCGCGTCTAGCCGCTGTTCCAGTTTAATATGCAACCGCTTGTGATTGTACGTAATTAACCGCCACAAAATTTCAACCGCGGTTGAAAGAGCTGCGGCTGACCGCTATGGCGGCCAATCGCGAACCGCGATGAAACCGCGTTAGGCTACGTACTCACGGAGCGGTTTTTACCCGCGGCCGCCGCGGTTACGGGCCCGCAGCTTTTGTGCAAAACTCACGAGACCGCCCATTTTTGCGATTCCGCTGCCGTCGCGGTTGCGATTATCGACCGCAAACGTGGCGGGCGAAAACCGCAAGACGGGCGGTTTACCATCAGTTGAGGTCCTGACTACTGCACTCACCCGCCAAAAGACCGCTGAGCGCGCGGGCGCAAACCGCCGCGGCTGCGGCTGACCGCGGCCCGCGCGGTTCTACAGGTTGCCCGCCAGTGCAGCGGGAGCCGCAAACAACCGCGCGCATCGCGGGCGAAAAACGCGTCGTGAGTAATGCTTTAATTTTTTACAGTTATATCTGCATCCTACAGAAGCTACGGGACCGCAACCGCGGCGGCCGCGGGTGAAAATCGCTCCGTGAGTACTTAGCGTTAGAGAGCTGTGTTAACCCAGGGCATATTTGTGCTAAATCTCAGCAAAATCCGACCGATAATTTTTGCGTGACAGCATAACAAACATATCGTCAGGAAAAAGGTAATAATGCTAAAAGTAATAATTCCTTTCCACTGACGATATACATTTTCACAAACTCGCCTTTATAATGGTAATAAGATTTCTTGATGCTGCTATGATTGTGTGGCGACCTCACGCAACTCATCAAGAGATGGCGCCACAAGTATTCCTGAATCACGCTATCGAAGTATTATCATAACCTGCATATATACAAGATTAACGCTGGCTGTGAAAGCTGGTTGGAACTTGCCGTCTCGATCGGGAGGTCCGAGGTACCCAGGCACGCACCACTGATTTTTCGAAATTATGTGCGTATTAGATATCAATTAACACTGCTTTTCGGTGAAGGAAAACATCGTGAGGGAACCTACACACCTGAGAGTTCTTTTAAAAAAAAAACGTTTTCGGAGGTGTGTGAAGTTCACCAATTCGCGCTTGGCCAACGCGATGGACTGTGGCCTAAAACTCTCTCATTCTGAGAGAAGACCCGTGCCCAGAAGTAGGACAATAATGGGTTGGCACCCATACAAGATTAAACCAGAGACGGTCGGAGCACGGCCGCTCCCCAGGCATGATCACTAGCCCGACGGGATATCTCCCTTTGCAAATATTGATTTTGTAATGTAAAACCTCATGTTTTTTCATTATTTTTGTTTTCGAATACATTATGACAAGCGAATAATTATGATTCTTATGATCACATCAGGCACTTGCCACATCAGCAATCAATATAACGAAGATTAAGCTTAATTACATTAATATTATCAATAATAATTGAAGCCTAAATAATTATCTAGCCCTAATTTAACAATGGTTGAAGGCCGCTGTATCAAAGGCATTTGGGGCATAAGATTTGTCTTAAATATAATACATTTGTTGTCCAATATAGTAGGTAGTTTGGCGTTAGATGCAATTAAAAGTATTGTAACGCAGCAGTGATGAGATGCTTTAATGTGGCGTGGTGCGGTGACAAAGGAGGTGCGGTGTGGTGACGAAGGAGGTGCGGTGAGGCGAGGGGGTGAGGAGAGGAGAGGTGCGATGATTGACGTGGCAGAGCTGTCATTATTGAAAAAGAATTGAGAATAAAATGTTGGTTAAAAGTATTTTTCCGGTGTCTTATTTTACAGCGTTATAGTGTACAACTCTAAGCTCTAGAGCAGTGATAGCCTAATGGTTGAAACTTGCCCTTTCAATCCGAGGCTCAAACCCAGGCACGCACCAATGATTTATGTGCGTATTAGAAATTGTTACTGCTTTTCGGAGAAAGAAAACATCGTGAGGAAACCTACACACCCGAGACTTCTTTGAAAGAAGTTCTCGGAAGTGTGTGAAGTCCACCAATTCGTACTTGGCCAGCGCGGTGGGCTATGGCCTAAAACTCTCTCATTCTGAGAGAAGACTCGTGCCCAGCAGTGGCAGCACAATAATGGGTTGACGACGTTCAATACTATCATTTTTACTCCACTATATAAGACATAACATAACGCAATATATTTTGAAGGCATTTCACATTTTTGTAGTGGATTTAAAATTTTCAACAAATTAAAAAAAGTTCCAACACCTATTCTTTGCTAATACAACTCAAAAGTAACAAGATATTCTTTACAGAGGTATTATAGATATAGTATCCAAGCGTCCTTTATTTAAAAACTGTATTTTAACCTTTATTTAAACACTGCCGAGCGCCATTTCGCTCTTTCCGCGCAAGAACGAGAGAGACAGATAGGGCGTTGCAGCTCTTATTTCTCTTTCTAACCGTACGTTTTGGCTTACAGGCAATGCCGTCTTTACCATAAGGGCACTCAGGGCCCCCATCCTCAGAGGGCCCCGAAGGGCTGACAATTTTTACTCGCATTTAAATCAAAACATGGTCGGCCAAATTACACTATTCTCGTTGCCCGAAATTCATCAGGGCCTTTTTGGAATGTAAATAAAGTACATCATGCTTTCTTTAATTTTTTTGATTTTTTATTTGACTGAAGTAGCAAACCAGCATGCAGTCCACCTGATGGTAAGTGGTCACTGCCGTATGGACATCTGTAATCAACTTCATACAGAACATGGGTTCCATCTGAAGTCATTCACAGATGCGTTGCTACTCCCGAGGACTATGATGGTCGTCTCATGTGAAAGTGTGCCGGCAACCACACCCTTCTATCGAACGCAAGAAATGCTTAACGCTAGAAATATAAATACATTCCAAAAGGGCCCCGAATTGTTGTGTGCCCAAGGGCCCCAGCATAGTCTAAGACGGCTCTGCTGTACAACTGTATGTTCTCTATGTCCTTTTAAAATAAATTTATTGATAAAAATTCATGATAAAGATCATTTTACATAAAGCATAACTGAAATAATTACAAACGTAGCAATTATTTTCAGATAACAGGGATACCCTGAAATGCTACTTGTTCTGTCTGTCTTAGATATTTTACACCGAACCACCCACTAAACAGTGGGGACGGTGAATATCTTTTACACTTGTATATAAAATTATAATGTTTTTATTAACATTTTAATATTATATATAAATGTTAAAGATCCGGGAGGTATTCCACTTCCTAGAGAATTGCCCGGGTAAAGAGGGTACCCCTCGAGGCCCGAAATTCCCTACCCACCGCCCTTATGTTGACATTGCCTTAGCATATGAGAGTCCCGGAGGGTAAGACGTCCCCTATACGTTAGATATTTAAAAAGCATTTATATTTTTCAAAATTCAAATTATATATAATGATAGATTTGAGTCAAAAGGAGAATAAGCCAACATTTTTTGTTCTTTTATCTCCCTCTGTATCAATTTTAAAATAACTTCTCTGTTCAATTTCCTCTTTATAAAGAAGAAAAGAAGATATCTCTTCTTTTCAAGAACTGCTCAAAAAAAGGAGAGGTTGTCAGTTCGTCCCTTATATTTTTTCTAAGGTGAAACGAATTATTTATCATTTAATACAAAATTACTTAGTTTATGTTTTATTAACATCTAAAATTAATATTTATTATAAAATTATGCGATTTTTTTACAAATTACAATTTATTCCATGCACTAGCGACCGCCTGCGGTGTTTCTTACAAATTACTATTTTTTATCGACTATTTTCCATACCAATTATAAAATTATTAAATTACGAAATTATTTTACATTATTTGCTTTCCGAAAATGATATTATGAATTTATAAAAAGTAGGTATTTTTAGAAATTTACTCAATTGCACTAAAATACACATTTTTTGATTAAATTAAATTAACTATAAAAAATAACTAACTTTGATACCTAAATTAATCCTAGATTATGTCGCAATAAAGTTCGAGACAAAGCTTAGGCACTTGTCTAACCAGCCACGATTTACGAATAACGAATAAGGCTAAGTACTCACGGAGCGTTTTTGTCCCGTGCCCGCCGCGGTCGTGGAACTGCGATTTTATTTATAAACTCACGACACCGCTTATTTGCGCGGTTATGCTGCCGTCGCGGTTGAGATTATCGCCCGCATTTTTTTGTATTTATATCTGCATCCTACAGAAGCTGCGGGCCCGCAATCGCGGCGGCCGCGGGTGAAAATCGCTCCGTGAGTTCTTAGCGTAAGAGCGCTTTCACATTAGATAGCAAGTAGCGCGGCCGCACCGCGTCAGCCGCGCGACTGCAACGGATGCTTTCTTATTATTGAAATAATTATTCAGTATATATTATTATATTATCCATTAAAAAAGCACAGCGCTAATCAAAAATATCCCGCAGATATAGTCGTAAAAAGAAAATAATTTTGACGTCATGTGGTTAGGTTGGGTTAGGTTATCAATATAATTGAGCAAAAAAAAAAGTTTGTTTGTTATTAATATTATAGAATTAATGTTTTAAATTAAACTATTGTTATTAGGTACGTGGTTACATTGTATGTTTGTAAGTTATGGGGAGCGACTGAAAGCCTGCATGTACCCAACTACGTATATAATATATCGTCACTTATGGAAAAACAAAGCTCAAGTCTAAAGTTTGTGATTTATATGGAAAGCAAAATAATACGTGAATGAGGTAAAAATATAAACATTAGGTTTCAATATCGATTGTAAGAGGCGACTAAAAGGGGCTTCTGGGGTTGTGGGCGGTAAGAGTGGGAGCTCGGACCGTCCAGCCAAGTAACCCCGGGAAGGACGATGGCATGTGTGGCCGCATGTCGTTTTAAACACCGTGAGGCACGGTGAGCATCAATCGGTCACTGGGGAAAAATCCCGAAAGGGGAATTGCGCTCGGATGACTCCAGTTGTGTTCCGTTGGAGATCCCGGAAACCTCCACGTAGCGCTGAGGACGGCCACCGGGGGGGTTTTAGTGAGGTAAGAATCCCACAAAAGCCGGCGTTGCTCCCACGACGGCGGGTACCTTTTGAAGGTTTCCCCCTCGATAACAAAAAAGGTTTCAATATCACGTATCATTTATAAACCGTTTATTTTTAACAAAAATTGACTTGCATATTCTTCAAGTGAATTATTTATGCAGTTTTCATGTCACGCCTCTGTAAAGTTAGTTTAATGACTTCAGCGGTATCGTTTGGTAATCGACGATAGAGGAATAATTTAATATAGAAATGGTTATAGCAATATTTTCTGTCTGTATAATAGACACATGACAGGAAAAACTACAAAATGAAAATTGTAATGATTGGCTGCGAAATTTAAGTACGTCGAGCATTTTCTCCTGGGATAAAAAGACAAGAATAAAAAAGAACAAGATAAATAAGATAATATGAACCAAAAACATTATTTATAGTAGAATTCTTTTGAGTTAAATAAAATTTTGAGTACATTATTGGTGTTCTCTTGAGTTGAGTAAATTTAGAGCGCTTTCACATTAGGTCGAAAGTAGCGCGGCCGCGGCACGTCAGCCGCGCGACTGCGACGGATGCTTTCTTATTACTGTAATGTTTATTCAGTATTTATTATTTTTTATTATTATTTCCATTATAAAAGTACAGCGCGCCACCCTAATCAAAAATATCCCGCGGATATAGTCGTAAAAAGAAAGCATTCTCTGCAGTCGTGCCTAATGTGAAAGCGCTCTATAAAGCGCTATAATGCCACTTTACAAAATCCCTTAAAATTAGAGTGGTTTAAAGGATTTTTTATATCGGCCTTTTGCCATTTTAGTATTTTGAAAGTTCAGCGGCGTACTTATACACAATAGAGGTGGCACATTTTAACATTGGCACCATTTCGACGGCCCTTCCCATTAAACATTTCCTTTACAATTTGTGCAATATTAACTTAAAAAGTAGACACATCCTTCGGGCTATAAATTGGTGTAGGTATTCTTTTAAGAATATATAAGACTAGACCAGCTGTTCCTAAAGTTGTCGATATCGACCCTCGGGGGTCAATGACGATCACTTTGGGAATCGCTGGCCCGGATTTTATTAATTGATATTTTGTTAATTACTATACATAAAAAAACAATCTCTAGTATTCATCTATTGATGGTAAGAAAATAGTAGATTGATTTTTTAAATAATTTATTTGGCGATGGAGTTATGAGGTTTCTAAAATTTGAAAAAAAAAGGGGGGGGTCTCTATGATCCATATTTACCACCTGAGAGTGGTTTTAATTCTCCCCCGCCCCTTTTAATTCGCCCATACGATTAATAGGTAACCAATAATCGATATTAGTGTGAAGAACATATCTACAATTTAAGTATATTTTAATATAAAGCTTACTGTGACAGACAAAAATATAACTTTACATATTAACCTACGTATATCTATTTTATGTGATAATATTATATAATTTATACAGCACATAATATGTTCATCTTTGATCGGAGCGATCCATTTATTAAATACACTCTTAAATTTAGTTTAAAACTTTTCGATAGATGGTACTGTAATAGATATAACATCTGCAGACATAGTCAAATTACCAAAAACTGGATTTACAGAACTGATCTTTTAATTGAGCTAAATAGTGATTTTTTAGAAATTCTATCTGCTTTACATTGACGGTGAATAGGGTAATGAAACCTACACACCTGAGTATATAAAAAAATATATATATACGTGACAAATAGATAACCTCTTTCCTTTGGGAAGTCGGTTAAAAACAGTTCTAAAAGGTGTGTGAAGTCTACCAATTCGGACTTGGCCAGCATGGTGGACTGTGGCCAAAATCCAATGTAACATGTTTACATGTTCATTTACAGCCATACATACACCTGAAGATTATATAAGGAAATATAATAAACTATGACAAATACTGCTGTGATGTAACACAGAACAATTGTCTATACCATTCTAAATATGTCTCTTGATAACCCACGGTGCAAGGGAGAGATCAATCTGGTCAATTAAGTGGAGAAATCCAGATTCGTTCTAAATATATATATCTCAATAAGTCAGGCCCATGTGTGTGGTAACTAGGGTTGCCACCTGTACTTTATTATATAGTATTGTACTTTATTCGAGGCAATTGTACTTTATACTTTATGAGGAAAATAAAGTACGCGAAAATACTTTATTTTGTATATCTGGGATTTAAAAGTTTGATTGTAATCAGTAAACTAAAATTCCTTTAATCACAAAGTTTCCGTAGCTACCTTATTTAGAAAGTAGTAGAACATTTACATTTGGTGACCTTTTTTTTGGGCGTCAAGTTACTATCTACATATTTTTTTTACTATCACCTCACACTGTTCTAAAAGTATCCCAGAGCCAAAAATTAAGTAATAATATAAATAGTACTTTATTTTGAAGCTACGTACTTTTTTATTTATACCTTTTGTAGCCAATGTACTTTAATCGTTGAAAAAAAAAGGTGGCAACCCTAGTGGTAACGTATAAATACGACAGCACACTGTTGACATTGAACGTGTTGCGAGACAAAATCATATTTTCCTTTATAATATTCTGACAGGTACGTCACTGTTACGGTATAAGATAGACAATGAACGTGTCGTGGTAGAGATCGTATTTTCCTATACATTATTTTAGAGATACGGTCTGCGTTTACTTGTTAGTGTTAGGGTATCAATATGTGTACATTGTATAAACGCGATTTTGTCTGCCGCCTCATGTGTCTGACGTGGTCAATGTATGGTAGATGTAAAATGGGTTTATAACGTTATAACATTAATGCCCTCGTAATAAAGAACTAAGTAATTTTCCAAAATTGTGCTTTTTTCCAAAATTTACCTTTTTTAATTATAACAGAAGATCTATATGTGGATAAAGTCGGTCAAACTTTAACGAAAAATGCAGTAGTTGCGCTAAATCCCGCGACCATTCTTGACTAAGTGCAGTCAATCTCATTTATAATAATAAAATGCAGCATCTTAAAAAAATATCCATTTATCAAATCAGATACAATACGGTATATTAATGGAGTATAAAAAACACTGAAACACTTTTCTCTAACTAAAATACAGCAACTGGTATAATCAGGTCTATTTTTACTGCAAGTGACGTAAAGATTTAGACATAGAGGTATAGAAATAACATATCAAAGTATCTTTTATGTCAATCACATAGAGTTCAAAGTTCGGTGCGTAAGGATACAGTTAGTGTTGTGTGTCGTGATATGGAACCTAAAAAAGAAAAACGAACTAGACGTAGGGTAGATAGGTTAATCTATCACTAGTGCTTGTCAACGGTTACTCCCCGCCACCGCAGTTTCGCCGTGACCACGATCCATGCAACTGGGTCGAAATATCGGCAAAAAGAATTCGAAAAGGATTCAAAAACCGCATATCGTGAGTACCCGTTGAGTATTAAAATGTATCAATTCCGCGATAATATTAGTCTAAAATCATATATATCAAAGTATCATTGAGCAAATACTGCATCTTTCATTACAGTAGTAGATTTAAGACAACTCACCGGTCGAACCTCGTCATTAGCGTGAAACTAAACATATTACAGCACCATATACCACAGTCACTACACTAGCACTAACTGTTGTAATCCTTATCGCATCTGTCGTCATGATCCCAGTACTTCTGGTTCCTTGGCACCTCCGTCACATGTCTCCGCTGTGGAGTCTTCATCGACGCTTCGGATTCCCCGCTGTTCCTTCTGTTCAGTCGCGTCTGGGATTGCCGTTTCACGTCTTTGTATTTCTCTTCCTCGTCGTTAATGTTATCTTTCGACCGTTGTCTTGTCCAATTTCTTGTTTTGTTTTTGTTAGCGTCTTCTTTGACCTCTGGTTTCTCTTTTCGCCAGTTTTCGACTGGTCGTCTACTGCTTTTCTGTATTTCGTTGTTCACTCGTTCCGGGGTTGGGTTTGACCGGTCCGGCGTGAATTGGACGAAGTCGCCTTGAGGCGTGTAGTTGGAATTTGAGACGAATTGGTTTTGAATGTACGCCCCGTCGCCTTGTTGGAGATAGTTTGGAAAGTTCTCTTGGTAGTTAAACCGGTTGGGTGGTGGGTAGTCCGGTACTGTCACGGGGTAGTTCTGCATGTTAGGTGGCAACACGGCTGGGTTGAAAACCGGTTCTGTTGCTTCTTCCTTTTTTTCGTCCTCCGCTTGTCGCCAGGAGTTCAGATCGTAGCGTTTCGCAAGGTTGGATTTCGGAGTCCAGGTATCAAAGTCCTGTTGTGCTTGTTCTTGCCTCAGCAACCCAGCTCCAGCCCCAAGAATGGGTCTTAACTTAGGCTTAGTATCATCATCATGGTTTAGACTGATCTGCGATAAATTCTGGCTGACTTTTTCCTCATTACTTTCATCTTTCTCCGGTGACTTCTTCCAGGAACCATAGCTAACTTCCGAGTAGCTGTCATCGGCTGTTAAATCCAAATGTGCTGCGTAGAATTGTTGTAGAATGTTCGGTAGTGGTAAGAACTTGTTCAGACACAAGTCGGCTGATAGTAAGAGCCATATGATGCTGACGGGAGGTGGTGAGAGCAATCGAAGTCTGATGGATATCGACAGATCGTCCAACTCCTGTGATAGTACCGATAGTAATTCTCTTCCATTTTGCATTAACTGAAAAGAGACAGATTTTTAAGTTTAAATTCAAAATTAGCAAGGTGGCAGAATGTATGCATGTGGTTGGACCAGCGCAGTACCAAGCCTCATCTATTTCTAATAGGGTGTGGTTGCGGTACACTTTTATATGAGGCGATCATCTTATTTCTTGGGAATAGCAATGCATCTGTGATTGACTTTAGATAGAACTCATTCTGTATGACGTTGCTTGCAGATGTCCCTGGCTGTCAGAGACTTTCCATCATGTTGCATGGGTTGCATGCTGATTTGCTACTTAAATAAAAAAAAATGTGTGCGTGTACTAGCGTACACTCGTAAGAAATGAAACTTCTTTATGACGGTATTTTTCAAAAAATAATTTACTATATGCAACTTTACAGAAATTGGTTGAATAAAGTTAAATTAGATCAAGTTTAATAAAAGGCTTTTATTAAACTTTATCTAATAATCTAATCTATAATAATCTATCTAATATCACGCGTGGTAGGAATAAGAAAAAGATGGCGCGTAACGGAAAAAAATAGATGGTGCGTAACAGAAAAAGATGGCGCGTAACGAAAAAATGTTATACTAAATTTTTTTCCAACCCCGATAAAGAAGTTTCACTTCAAAAATAATCTTCCATTCCTGCTATTTTCATGAAATTATCTACCCATTTCTTTCTGTGTTATAATAAAAAAAATCAACACATACAAGTATTATTGATACAATGTTACAAAGTACATCAAATCACCTGCGTTGCCAAGCTTCTGTGAGCTCTAATGTCATCACTGGCCAGTAGTGCCCTCATGTATTGCAAAAGGGGGCTGGCGAGTATGTGTACTTTGTTTCCATTGCAGAGACGGGCCTCTGTAAATAAAAAAAAACGATATAAGACATATTTTTCAAATGGAACCTCTACAGGTAACAATGCTTTTTGTAACGGTAACAGTTACGTTAGAGCGTTATGTTACAATAAAAATACTTAATTGTTAACATGCGTTGTAGAGAGGTCAGTCAGTCAAGTTTTTTTTTTACCTTATTAATACTGTAGAAGCTTTTCATTCGCGTTTTCACTATTCACGGATTAACAAATTGCGAACGAAGAGCTTCTACTGTATTATAAATGCGAAAGTTTGTGAGGATGTATGTAAATATTGTAAAAAAATGATATTGATAAAAATTATAAAAAAAACAAATACTACCGGTCGGATGTTGCTAAAATATGCCAAATTTATTTGGATAATGTATTCCAAACTGAGAAACCCCACCGATAGTTTCGGTATTTTTAAAATCTTTATCAATATTAACAATTTTATTATAAAATTTATGAATAGAGGTAAAATTAAGAACCAGGGAAGTACCACCGTCACACCTATTTCTAGCGTGAAGCAGTTCTTGCGATATGGAAGGGTAAGGTTGCCGGCACACTTTATATGAGGCGACCATCATAGTCCTCGGGGGTAGCAACGCATCTGTGATTGACTTCAGATGGAACCAATGTTCTGTATGAAGTTGATTACAGATGTCCATGAGTGGCTGTGACTACTTAACATCAGGTGGATTGCATGCTCGTTTGCTACTTCAGTCAGATATATATAAAAAAATATTATCATTTGAATTGTGAATTAAACATACCCGCAAAATAATCTCCCATCAAATTTGCCGCATTAATTAAAAACAGCGGATTTGTTCTCTCCAGTAAGTCTAATTCTGAAACACAAAAAAATATATAAGTCAGATATATATTACAGAATTTACTTAATATCGGAAATATCAATCACATTGAAATTTCACGAAACAAACAAAAATTAATCAACAATTTAAAAAAAAATCGAGCTAATAATTCCTTCGATGAAAGGGTGTGGTTGCCGGCACACTTTCACATGAGGCGACCATCATAGTCCTCAAGAGTATTAACGCATCTGTTATTGACTTCAGATGAAGCCTATGTTTTGTATGAAGTTGATTACAGACGTCGCAGGGCGGCAGTGACCACTTACCATCAGGTGATATGCATGCTCGTTTGCTACCCCAGTCAGATAAAAATTAGATAAAAATAAAAAGTCGAAATCTTAATAATATATCATTATGCTCCACTTATGACGGATTATGTAGGACTTCTAACGTATGAAAAAGGTGGTCGTCCTTAGCGCTTTGAAGCGAGCTTAGGGATCTCCATCTGGACGCAACCCGCTCAGAATATTCGAGAGCAAGTTACCCCATCGGGCTTCATCCCGGTAAATGGCTAGGCGCCGCCTTCACATAACGCCGTCCTTCCTACGGTCGCTTGGCTGGACGGCTCCAGAAATAAAATGAAATGTCTTTATTTTGCATAGGCCTTCGGGGGCGCTTACAAATTGTCAGTTACACACACACACACATATTTTTTTACACTACCACCGGATCGGATCGAGGCCGACTCATGCCGCTTGGAACCCCGGAAGTACCGTTTTAGTCGCCATACGACAAGCTGAGGCTGAGCCCCATGCCCCCCCCCCTCCCCAAGCCCCATTCTGATCCCTGAACTACTGAGAGCTTGCGTGACGTCACGCCTAGACATTATCAACAAGAGCCCACTGACTGGTGAAGGTCCCCTGCATGACCACGTTGAGCAGAGTCCCCCTCAGCAGCTGCTGCCTCTGCTGCCGCGTGAAGGAGGCCCCGACGGCGGCGAGCTTGCGTGACGTCACGCCTAGACATTATCAACAAGAGCCCACTGACTGGTGAAGGTCCCCTGCATGACCACGTTGAGCAGAGTCCCCCTCAGCAGCTGCTGCCTCTGCTGCCGCGTGAAGGAGGCCCCGACGGCGGCGAGCTTGCGTGACGTCACGCCTAGACATTATCAACAAGAGCCCACTGACTGGTGAAGGTCCCCTGCATGACCACGTTGAGCAGAGTCCCCCTCAGCAGCTGCTGCCTCTGCTGCCGCGTGAAGGAGGCCCCGACGGCGGCGAGCTTGCGTGACGTCACGCCTAGACATTATCAACAAGAGCCCACTGACTGGTGAAGGTCCCCTGCATGACCACGTTGAGCAGAGTCCCCCTCAGCAGCTGCTGCCTCTGCTGCCGCGTGAAGGAGGCCCCGACGGCGGCGAGCTTGCGTGACGTCACGCCTAGACATTATCAACAAGAGCCCACTGACTGGTGAAGGTCCCCTGCATGACCACGTTGAGCAGAGTCCCCCTCAGCAGCTGCTGCCTCTGCTGCCGCGTGAAGGAGGCCCCGACGGCGGCGAGCTTGCGTGACGTCACGCCTAGACATTATCAACAAGAGCCCACTGACTGGTGAAGGTCCCCTGCATGACCACGTTGAGCAGAGTCCCCCTCAGCAGCTGCTGCCTCTGCTGCCGCGTGAAGGAGGCCCCGACGGCGGCGAGCTTGCGCGACGTCACCGCGCTCTGCAGCGCCGCCGCGCGGAACGTCGCGAACGCTTGTCTGCGGACAAACATAACAGCTTAATTGCTAACTCAAAGTAACCTTACATAAACTAAGTTGAAACGTGCTTAATTGGTAATTAGAACACTTGTTTGGGGAAGGACAAACATAATGCTTAGTTGCTAGCTTAAAGGCAAGCTTACTGACACTAAGTTGAAACGTGCTTAATTGGTAATTAGATCACTTGCTTGTGGAAACAAATAAAGACAAAACAATTTAAGTCAAAAGTTAGTTCGTAACATTATGGCAAGCTTACAGAAAGTCAGTTGAAACATGCTTAATTGGTATTTGAACACTTGCTTGTGGAAACATATGAAGACGAAACGTGTTTAATTGGTATCTTAAATAATTATTTACACAAGCAATTTAAGTCAAAAGATAGTTGGTTACTTAAACAATTATATGTAGAACCAATTTAAGTCAAAAGTTACTTGGTAACTTTATAACAGGCTTACAGAAACTAACTTGAAACGTGCTTAATTGGTAATTAGAACACTTGCTTGTGGAAACAAATAAAGACGAAACGTGTTTAATTGGTAACTTAAACAATTGCCTGTAGAAGAAATTTAAGTAAAAACGTGTTTAATTATTGAACTCTCGCTTTTGAAAACAAATTGACGAAACTTATTTTTTTGTTATTTAGAAAGCTTTATTGTGGTAACAAATAAAGATGTAACGTGTTTATTTGGTATCTGGAACGCTTGCTTGGTGATAACGTATTTAATCGTTAACTTGAACCCTTGGTTGAGGAAACAAAGACATATCGTTGTAATTGTTAACTTGAGCGCTTGTTGTTGGAAAAAATCTTACAATTGTAACGTATTTTATTGTGAACTCGAATTGGTTACTTTATCGCCTGCTTGTGGAAATAAAGACAAACGTGTTTAATTGGTAGTTTTAAGGCCTGTTTGTGGAAACAGAGACGAAACGTGTTCAATTGGTAACTTGAATGCTTTTTTGTAATAATAATAAAGGACGAAATGTATTTTACTGTCATCTTTTGGACGATTAGTTGTGGAAAAAAACATTAATCATTATCATATTTTTATGATTATAATATAAGTGATAAATTAAACATGACTCGTCGTTTTATCATTGCTATCAGATAAATAAAAATGTATTACAGTTTTATTAACCGAACCTCACAAAGAAATGACCAGATGTCCTAAATAAAAATGTTTTTTATCACAATAAGTAGCAAACGAGCAAGCTCTTTACATGATAGTAAGTAAATCAACTTCATACAGAACTAAGGTTGTATTGTAAGTCGATCACGAAAATTCGATGCGAGGATGCTCCCGAGGAATGTGATGGTCACCTATTATGAGTTAGCCGGCAAAAAATTCCACAGACATGCAAGAAATAGGTGTGTCGGTGGTACCATCCCGGTCGAACCATGGTACCACCTTACAATAGATATTGATACCAAGTTCCAAATGGTGAAATTTTGGCAGGTGGTAGAATCAGTGTAGTTCGACCGGGGAAGTACCACCGCCACACCTATATCTAGCGTAAAGCATTTCGTTTTCTATGGAAGGGTGAGGTTGCCGGCACACTTTTATATGAGGCGACCATCATAGTCCTCGGGAGTAGCAACGCGTCTGTGACTTCAGACAGAACCCATTTTCTGTTTGAAGTTGCTTACAGATGTCGCAGGGCGGCAGTGACCACTTACCATCAAGTGCCCTGCATGCTCGTTTGCTACTTCAATTAGATAAAAAAATAGAACATTCTAAATTCCAGTATTCAGTCCTTAATGTAGTTACACTTAGGAGTGGAATATAGAAAGGTAATTTTTAAAAGACGTGAAAGGGAAACTCACTGTAGTCTTGTTTCATCCGGGCACATATTTGAAACTGTTGTCTCAAACTGACGTAGTTTCCTGTTGAATTGTATACCATCCTCGCCCGGTGAGAACTGCTCCAACTGAAACAACATGTAAATGACGTTGTAAAGTACTATTTTATGTAATTCATGTATTAGACAGATGTGTGTGTCTGTACTCGACCAAAACAATTAGGCGCACGACAGTTGAAACGTCATTAGAACTAGGGATTTCCCATCCCGATACGAAGTATATTCTATTACCAAATACCAAAGTATATAGGTATACCATTATTAAAACATACACAATAGTGGTGTATTTTCAATAGTCGATGATACCTGTTGCAGCACACATTCGATTTTCGACTTTGGAGACAGGAGTACTGAGCCCAATATTCTTCTCTTGTTAAAAAAAAATGCATATTTTGAATGTAACAGTCCTTTCTCCTCCACGAATAGTCTTTTTCCTACCCATTTTGAGGTTTATTGTCGAATAATCAACTAATTTGATAATAACTTTTATAATGCAACAGTCACTCATTAAACTAACGAAACAACATTGAACAGGTGCTGGCTAACGTAAACACCTAGACGATACACGACTGCACGTCACTAGGGGCCGCGCAGGGTAAGAAGCGAGGTGCGGGGTATTGAACCACTTTTGTTTCATGCGCCTAATTGTTGTGGTCAGGTAATACATTCAGTTTTGTATTTACGGCTAAAAATGTTTTTATTCGCGGATATAGTCCGCTTTGCACGGGCTATATCTCGTATGATCAGCAGTACTAAAAGAAAGCTGACCTGTTGCTTGTACCGACTTGCATACGCGAATAAAGAAATTTTTTGCTGTGCATACAAGAAAATTGTCACAATTCCTTTACCCGGAAATACTGAAAACGCGAATGCGGAAACTGTAAATAAGTACCAGTGCCGTAATCATCGTAACACTTTCCAAACTCACAGCCCCATAGGATTTTCTCCTGTGTCACAGGAGAAATTGACATACAAAGACCAATACATAAACACCCAGACCCAGAACAGTAATCTATAATCATCATTCGGATACTGTGAGCAAATCGCACAGGGCTGCCTCATCGTCACCGGACACCCTGTACTTTGTGTCCGGTTTGGACTCCAGGCCTGGTTTCTCCTCTTTTGCATCTTCCAGAAACCGTGAATGAAGAGCTTAGCAATCATTATGAACTCATCAAAAGCAGCAAAGGCGTGAACTGCTCATCAACAGTGAGCAAATAGCATAGCGCTGTCATTGTCACCGGACACCCTGTACTTTGTGTCCGGTTTGGTCTCTGGGCCTGGTTTCTCTTTTGTATCTTCCAGGAACCGTGAATTAAGAGCTTAGTAATCATTAATAACTCACCAAAAGCAGCAAAGGCGTGAACTGCTCATCAACAGTGAGCAAATAGCATAGCGCTGTCATTGTCACCGGACACCCTGTACTTTGTGTGCGGTTTGGACTCCGGGCCTGGTTTCTCTTTTGTATCTTCCAGAAACCGTGAATAAAGAGCTTAGTATTCATTATGAACTCACCAATAGCAGCAAAGGCGTGAACTGCTCATCAACAGTGAGCAGATCACACAGGGCTGCCTCATCGTCACCAGACACCCTGTAGTTTGTGTCCGGTTGGGCCTCCGGGCCTGGTTTTTCCTCTTTGTATCTTCCAGAAACCGTAAATAAAGAGTTTAGTAATCATTAATAACTCACCAATAGCAGCAAAGGCGGGAACTGCTCGTCAACAGTGAGCAGATCGCACAGGGCTGCCCCATCGTCACCGGACACCCTGTACTTTGTGTCCGGTTGAATCCGGAGCTGGTTTTCCTCTTTGTATATTCCAGAAACCGTGAATGAAGAGTTTAGTAATCATTATGAACTCACCAAAAGCAGCAGAGGCGTGAACTGCTCATCAACAGTGAGCAAATCGCACAGGGCTGCCTCATCGTCACCGGACACCCTGTACTTTGTGTCCGGTTTGGACTCCGGGCCTGGTTTCTCCTCTTTCGTGTCCTCGTCTTCCAGGTTGCCTTCTGACACGTTCAGGTCGTGTTTTGGGTCTGGAAGTACGGAAAAAACGTTTTTTGTAGGGTTACCTTCTTTTTTCAGTGATGAAAGAAAATTGGCTATAAAAAAGTATAAAAAAAAATAAGACGTATTTTAAAAAAGTACAATTTTATTTTTTTCCCTTTTTTAGGTGCGTGGCGGTTGGCAGAAAAGAGAGAAATCTAGATCATTGACGTCTGTGTCCCAACAATTTGACGGAAAAAAAGGGGTACCACCGCCACACTTATTTCTAGCGTGAAGTAATAATTACTTGCGATTCAGTGAAAGGTTGTGGTTGCCGGCTCACTTTTATATGCCACTCATATATGCCCCTTTTATATGACCATCTTAGTCCTCGTACGTAGCAACGCATTTGTGATTGACTTCAGATAGAACTCGTGTTCTATATGAAGTTACACATGTCCATGAGCGGCCGAGACCACCTAACATCAGTACAGTAAGCTCGTTTGCTACTTCAACCTTATATTTAAAAAAAAACACACATTAACACGCTGCCTGCCTACTTCCCGCATATATCATCAAGTAGCTGCAGTGTTGCTAAAAGCCACTTTCTACACTCATAGCCCCACAGTAGGGTTCTCTCCTGTATCGTGGGTGCCATGGACACACATCTACGAATACACAAACACCCAAATCCAGAACGAGATCCAGTCTGGCCGGGAATCAAGGTGGTAGAACCAGTGTAGTTCGACCGGGGAAGTACCACCGCCACACCTATTTCTAGCGTGAAGCAATTCTTGCGTTTCGATAGAAGGGTGTGGTTGGCGGCACACTTTCACATGAGGCGATCATCATAGTCCTCGGGAGTAGCAACCTAGCAACGCATCTGTGATTGACTTCAGATAGAACCCATGTTCTGTATGAAGTTGATTACAGATGTCCATGGGCAGCAGTGACCACTTACCATCAGGTGGACTGCATGCTCGTTTGCTACTTCAGTAAATTAAAAAAAAAAAAATCGAACAAGGGTCCCAGTGCGTGTCAGACCAGGATGGTTACCACGCGAGCCTTACTGCAATCCCTAACCCAAATGTCCGAAGATTCTGACCTTTTTTTTTATCTTATTATAGGCTAACGTTTGGCCGCGATCTTACCTGATGTTAAGTAAGATGCAGCCTAGGATGTTACACGCTTGCCTAGATAAAGCCTATTCACCCTCGTCTTGAAAACTTCTAGATTATAAGATTATAATATTATAATTAACCTGTGGACTATGTGAAGATTCTGACCTGTGCCCAGCAGTAGGCTAATAATAACTTGACAATTACCAGCGGTACGTGGACTTAGCTCAGCCAAGTTACGAGCCTCCTCTTCGGAGAGTTCAGCATCACCGGGCCTGGTGTCCCGCAGGTGATGCCGCCCGGTGTACCCGCGGCCACGGCCGGCTGACGACATTTTGGATTCCCTGGAATTTAATTATTAATCTTATTTATTAAAAAAAAACATGCGTGCGTACAAAGTACACATGTCAGAAGTGAAACTTCTTTGGCGAACTAATTTATAAATCTTGTTTATATTTATACAAATCTAAAACTTTAAATTTCCAAGATTAAGAGGAAGGGAAAAAGGCGTGATACGACGTTTGCTCTGTCTCACTTTTTTCTCAATCTTTCTCACTCGCTTGCTCCCTACTCTCACTCCACGGCTAGTTGCTCGCCCTGTCTTACTCTCTCTCAATCGGTCTCGATCACTCTCTCTCTCTTTTCCGACACTTCCGTTGCATACCGGCGTGACGTTATATCTGTAAAAATTTTACCCTCATGCGCCTAAAGAAGTTTCACTTCAACAGGGTGTACTTCACCTGTAATTTAAATCTATCTTGTTAATAAAGAATATTTTGATAAAAATAATCTTTTGAAAACTTATATAATTATTGACTTATGCATTTATTTAACCTTTTATATTGATTATTTCAATAATTAATAATTTGTTTCCTTTTTATGTACCTATCACAGATCATGGTTGTCGACCAGGGTTGACTGGCAGAGAATGCCATTAGGCATTAAGTTCACCCTTGTAACCCTTAGATTAAGGTGTTTCAAAACTTTAAATAAATAATTAAACAAACAACTTAAACTAAGTGTTACAAGGGTGAACTTAATGCCTAATGTCATTCTCTGTCAGTCAACCCTGGGCGATGGCGATCATTTGTCTTATTAATGCAATTATTGTCAAAGTTTACTTTAGAGCAGTGATAGCTTAATGGTTGAAACTAGCTCTCTCGATCGGTAGGTCCGAGGTCCAAATGCCATCATCCATCCAACCATCCATCAGCCTTTGAAAAAAAGCAGTGGACTACTGCTGGACATAGGCCTCCCCTAATCTGCGCCACTTCGACCGGTCCTGAGCCATCTGAACCCAGCGGTTACCCGCCTGCAAATACGTTACCAAAAATGTTACCAAATGCCATGAAACTGATTTTTCTAAAATTGTGGGTACAATTCGTAAATGACGCTGTGGGTCTTCACAAAAAATGACATTTCATTCCAGATAGATTCATTCAGATATACACACACATGCTCTCAGAAACACATACGCACGCACAGACACAAACACACGCACACACGCACAGGAAAAATCCATGTGTGAAGCAATGAGTATTTAAAAAAAAAAAAAAACAGACACAAATGGAGCTGTTAACAGATGTCAATAGGGATCAATGGCCTATAATCGCACGGGACTGTATGCTTGTTTTATTATTGAAAACTGTATTTTATTATGAAAGCACTAAATTATTTATTTATAAGAAAAAACATTAGCTATTTGATATTACATGGCTAAGTGTAGATACTGAGAAATCTCTTGAAACTCTCAATAAAATTTTATCAAAAAGGTGGTATGGAATGATCTCAATTAGCTGAGTGATGCAGACTACATCATTTTCTAATATGGCCGCCTGTGATCAAGGAAAAAGCGGGGAGATGGACGATTTTATTCATAAACCTAACAATACAGGTATCAAATGAAAGTTGAGAGAAGAATGTATTATACATTTTCATGTCACTATCATACTAATCATACTTCATACTAATATTATAAATGCGAAAGTTTGTGAATGTGTATGTTTGTTACTTCTTCACGTGTAAACGGCTGGAGCGATTATCGGAGTTAGCTGGTACTCTGGATTAACTTAAAGGCCACTTTTTTGTTGTGAGAATAATCTTATTCCCACAGGACAATCGATTTTTATTAACGCGGGCAAAATTGCGGGATTCAACTATTATAAATGCGAAAGTTTGTGAGTGTGTATGCTTGTCACTTCTTCACATCTCAACGGCTGGAGCGATTGATAAAATTTGTTAGGGAGTTAGCTGACACTCTGGATTAACATATAGGCTACTTTTTACTGTGGGAAAATATCTTATTCCCATGGGACAATTGACATATAGATTTTTTAACGCGGGCGAAGCTGCGGGATTCAGCTAGTTTGCACATAAATTCCTAAGTTTTGAATAAAATAAATTATTAAAAAACAAATTACCCTACTGCTAGTTTAAGTTATAGCAGTTGAGATTTTTGCTTTCATTATAACTTCTAGTTTTGGATAAAATTAAAAAAAAATAGAACACACGCTTTCTACACTCATAGCCCCACCACACTAGGATTTCTCCTGTGTTGTGGGTACTATATACACACACAAGACGAATACACAAACACCCAGACCCAGAACATGAATCGAAACTCATCATTCAGATACCTGTCTGGCCAGGAATCGCACCCGGGATCCATTGCGCATCAGACCAGTATGGTAACCGCTCCTCCATGCGGGTTGTCAAAATGTATCATTAATTAATATTGATGATTTTTTATTGTGCCGTTATTCAGTAACAGCGGCAATAAGTACATATTTATCTTATATATAAAAGTTTTTCAGTGATCTCCATTCGTTGTTTAAATAATGGATATATCAAGCTGAATACATACTATGGCCTGAAATACTTTGCAAGTAAAATTGTCTACCATAAAGAGCAACAAGTTGAATATGCTATGTTTGTGATACAATACTCTATACCTACTTTTCTTCATAATATAGCATAATTTGATGACCCGCATGGCGGAGCGGTTACCATACTGGTCTGACGCGCAATGGGTCCTGGGTTCGATTACTGGCCGGACAGGTATCTGAATGATGAGCTTAGAATCATATTCTGGGTCTGGGTGCTTGTGTATTTATCTTGTGTGTCCGTGGTACCCACAATACAGGAAAAAAAAAATTTTGGGGCTATGAGTGTAAAAAGCGTATTTTTATTATTTAATTATATTATATTATATAAGCGAAAAAAAAAAAATTTCCTCCTTAAAAAATGTAAGAGTAATTTGAACGTACATAGTGTATTAAGATATCAACCGATGTTCAGATAGAAATAAGGTTGTTCTCCAATTTTTTACAACAAAAAAATTAAAAATAACCAATATTTTTTCCCTCATCTTCTATTTTTCATATTTTTTTATAACAATTTTTTATTTACTTTCACCTGCCCCGATGTCTGTCTGTGAAGGTAAATTGTAGAATATGTATATAGTACATAATAATCTGTGTCTTGTACATAGGAACAATTAATTGAGAAGGTACCCAAGGGATGGTGCTAGGAGCCGGGGTCGCAAATCAAGGCGATGGGAGGACGAACTTAAAATGACCGCAGGACCCTTCTGGATAAGGGTAGCAGCTGACCGTAAGCAGTGGAAAGAGTTGGAGGAGGCCTTTGCCGTAAGGCACACCGAGACAAGAGATATTTTATAGCATAGTTTTAAGTTTTGTTTGAATATCAAAAAATGTTTATTTATAGTTATCTACTGTTTCTGTAATAAAGGCTTATTATTATTATTATTATTGAGAAAATAATTCCTGTTACTGTTATAAGTTAAAGTCATTTTTATTCACATATTTTTTGGATTCGATTTAAGTCATGAGGTGTAAGATAGTAGTTAGAAGCCTCATAATAAATTTATAAATTCCCATTAAGTTTGCGCTCTTGCTTTGTTTTCACAATAAGAGAAAATATAGAAAATATTGCTTAAGATTAGATTTTGTTTTACCAAATTATAGTGCCTATTAGTGCATCAATTATAGAGTACAAATACCCCAAAAATAATGTACAATTATTTATTATAAGTACAGAAAGCAATTCATCTACAAATATATTATAAATAAATCCAAAATATAAACAATATTTAATGTAAAAAACGAAGAAAAGGGTTTAAAATAAATTGATTAATTGCAATTAATTTAGGATTATAACCGTCATGGTATCATTTTGTGTGATATTTTTTTAATAAGGTACTTTATTTTCAATATGCAATTATACAGCTTGTTTTTTATATCACTTTTATTTAATGAAAATATCAGATTCGCAACGCGGCAAAAACGCATACGAATCATACGAGAGTGCACAACAGGTTATAAATACGCTTCAGTATTCGAAATAGCGAATTTATTTTCGTTGATTTTATAAATACTGGCCACGTGCAGGCAAGAGCAACACAAATAAACAGCCTTGATGTATGTCACAAATTTGACGGAACTACTTAACTATAGTATGAAAATTGTCGTATATCGTAAATATTTACCCAGTAAACACTAGTAGTACCAGCAGTCATACATATATCACACCTTTTATCCATAAACAAGCACACACTAACTGTAAAATCGATGATAAATGACGTATATATCACACGATACACGTAGTTGCATTTCTGTAAAAAGCAAGTCGTTTTGACGCGCTAAATAAATGAAACTGTCCGAGATTTTGCCTCATGTTTAATTTACAATGTTTCCTCCAAACGCTGGCACGGTTGCAGGATTTAAATATTTTTTTGTAAGTGTTGTCAACCGGTGAGATGAATCGAAAACGATGACGAACTAATGGATTTTTCCCTGTACGGTCACATCACTGTTAATTTCGTTATGCACAGATAAAAACGTTTAACTTCTTTGATAACGTGTTTGGATAAAGTTTACTCACCGAATATTATTGTTCAAACGGAATTTGGTTAAATATTTATCTTCTAGTTGTTTCGTCCGCGGTTGTCAAGCATTTCACACCATCTTAGCGACGCTAGTGATGTTCGGATATTTTGCAACAGATAATGTATTATGGTGCTTAGTTTACCGGTTTTAGGAAAAAAATAATCAATTAAAAAGAAACAGTCACAAGGTTTTCTTGTTATAACTACAATCACTATGAAATAAATATAGAAATTGAATCCTCATGCGTGCATAAGGATCCGGACGATATAGTGTAAATAAAATAAACATATCTTTTCTCTTATCAACAGAACATTATGTTCAAAAATCATCAAATTATAAATCTATTCAAATACTTATTAATCAGATTTAAGATAACATAAACCAACTCTTAATGCTTATTGCTTTCTATTCACATCGAGTATTTTAGTTCGTTGATTAAGCTGGTCAAATATATAAATACAATCTACTTTTAAAAATCATGTTTTAAATTCATATCATCATATCCATTTTCAGGAGCGTATCATGAGTATAATCATCAGTCGCATTTTATATGTACCTAATAACAGTAGATTCAGAGAAGAGAGCAATTTTTTTTATAGTTTTATGTGATGATTATTGAAAAATCCTCATTTCAAATAACCGTTAAAGTAGCCGAAGATACCGGTTCAATCTCAAATCGATCGAAAATGACATTTCTATTTCTGCTTCGGGGAGTGAAGTGCGCGGAGGGAAGTTCAGTTGATACGCGGTTATGTGAATATTATTTGGTATTCAATAAAATCGAATTTATTATCCCATTTTGACATGCACGTAAATGCTGTAAAATCTAATTCAGTTTTAGTGTATAAACAGTGCCATTGAAAGTCTCGTGTGGCATACATTTACTTTTCATTGCGTTCGTTCGAATTGTTTTTATTATTGCTGATATCTATTTCTAATCGTCTTACCCTACGAGTTTTACGCTTTCAAAAAATCGTGTAGCTCCTTTACTATCAAATTAAGTCAACGTGACATAGTACTGCGTTTAATTTTGGTTAAAAAATTTAAAGTTTGTAACGTGATTTTGCGATCGTAAGCCAAGATGTCTGAAGGCCAAGGGGAGCATAACCATCGGAAGGAGAGCATTTCTGGCGCTAACGTGGCCAGCGATAGTCCTGTGACGGACCCGGGGCAGGTGCGTGGGGTCACCACGGAGGTGACCGGCGCGAAGTTCGAGGGTCAGCGGGGAAAGTCCAGCGCGATGAAGAAATCCGCTCGCTACCGGAGTCGCTCGCTCTCAGCGTCCTCTGCGGACTCCTACAGCTCCACTTCGTACACAGGTAAATGTTTTTGTGAACTATGATAACAATTTAATAATACTTGATGCACAATTATTAGGATATCAGCAATGTTAAGTGCTGCATGTTTCCTTTACATCTCTCAGACCAGTACACAGCGTTATATCACGCAGCAGTGATAGTCTAATTGTTGAAACTTGTTCTCTCAATCAAGAGGTCCAGGGTTCAAACCAAGGCATGCATCTCTGATTTATGTGCATATTATAAATTAATTATCACTGCTTTTTGGTGAAGGAAAAGATTGTGAGAAAACCTACACACCCGAGAGTTCTTTTAAAAAAAATTCTCAGAGAGGTGTGTGAAGTCCACCAATTTGCAATTGTCTAGCACGGTGGACTATGGCCTTAAACACTCATTCTGAGAGAAGGCCTGTGCCCAGCAGTGGGACCTTAACGGTAGACGACGACACGGCATGTCTGGTCTGAAAGGTGTAAGTCAGACATAATTATCCTAGATCAGTCTTAGTTCTCAGGTGTAGCACATGTAAAAACTGGGTAAAATTAATTGTGACTATTATGTGGAGTTGATTACAAATGGCAATGGATGTGTGATCACTTACCACATGTGATCTGCATGTTTGATTGCTACTTTTTTTTTTTTTTATAAAAGACCTTTCTAAATAAGAAAAAAAAATTTATAGCCAGTATAACTTGGAAGAAATGCCATCTTTACTATAATATATATATTATATGGGAGCCCTGGGCACTCGAGGCCAGTGCCCAGGGCTCCCATCCTCAGAGGAGCCCATAGGGCCGACAATTATTCTCACATTTAATATCAAAATATGGTCGGGCTCATTATTTTTCTCATTGCACAAAAGTCTTTGGGGCCCTTTTGAAATGTAAAGAATCACACTTTCTTTACATTCCAAAAGGGCCCCGAAATCTTGTGTGCCCAAGGGCACCAGTACAGTCTTAAGACGGCCTTGCTCGGAAACTAATTTTAGGAAAATAATTTAGAAAATTTAAGAAGAAAAAAGTACGTGGTTTTATAAGAATCTCTTCGAACTTCAGTATGTAACTACTTGGTTATGAGTGTCATACCCTGAACTGGAAGAAATCTTTGTAACATACATCAATAAAGGATGGAATTAGGTGTGAGGTACTTGAGGTGTGAAGGAGGTGCGTCAACCAAAACTGTTGACAACTTCTGTGTTAACCAACTTGTTGCAACTTTTTAAAAAATCACCAATTTGTTTCCATTGTGTCCCAACACAGTGTCTTCTTTGAAATTTTTTTCAGTAACATGTTAGCATCATATAAGTTAGCAACTGGCTTTAGAAATATGTTTTTCATATTTTGTGTAATACTGAAGAAGCAATGAAGATGTAGTCCACCTGTTGCTTAGTGGCTCCTGCATTCCATGCACCTAATGTTGTAGAATGGATAAGGTTGGAGCAGAGAAGTAAAAATTCTACTCTCCAGTGTCATGGGTGCTATGCACACACACATAGACAAATATACAAACACCCAAACATCCAAACACAAAATTCATTCATCATTCAGAAGTCTGTGTCTGGAGATCGAACCCGGAACCCATGCGTGTCAGACAGGTATGAGGACCGCTCTACCGCAGGGGTCATTAAAATTGCCACAGCTTTTTCTAGCTTAAAACAGTTCTTGCTTTCTATACCACAACATAAATTGCATTTTATGATTCACAGAAACTTACCACTTAATTTGTTTATCAAGATTAAAACCAGTAAACAATGGAAAATACTTGTAACAACTACGTTAAAGGAATTTGATAAGCCTTGTGCGTTATTTTTATAGTTTTGTTATGACTGGACTTCAGGTTTAATATAAGTAGTCACCATATTAATATGTGAAGCAAAAACTTAGTACTACTCGACCAAAACAATTAGGCGCATGACAGTTGAAACGTCATTAGAACTAGGGATTTCCCATCCCAATACGAAGTATATTCTATTACCAAATACCAAGAGTATGTAGGTATACCATTATTAAAACATACGCCGTAGTGGTGTATGTTCAATAGTCGAGTATTTATTAAAGCACTTTCATGTGTTTTTATGTGTGTAAGTGTACATTCGATTTCGACTTAGGAGACAGGAATACTGATACATCTTTTCTTGTTAAAACAAACACATATTTTCAATGTAAGAGTCCTTTCTCGTCCACGAATAGGTTTTTTGACGAATAATCAAGTAATTTAATAATAGCTTTAAAAATTCAACAATCACCCATTAAACTAACATTATAACGAACTAACATTAAACACGTGCTGGCTAACGTAAACACCTAGACGGTACACGACTGCACGTCACCAGACGCCGCGCGGGGTAAGAAGCGCGCTGCGGGGTATTGAACCACTTTTGTTTCATGCGCCTAATTGTTGTGGTCAAGTAATACCCCTTTTTACGAAAATATACAGATGGAGGAGTATGAAGATGAAGGAGTTTGGCTTGGTTATAGTTTATATACAGAAGGAGTGCAGGATACTATTTTTTTAATAATTCATAAAACATGCTTAACATCCATTAAAACACGTCATACACGTTACCACATTGACAAAACACATTTAAAACAAACAAAATAAAATATTCATTGTTTTCTTAAGAAAACACAGTAGGTCAGAAATGTCAGATGTCTTTGTTTTGCTTTTAAATGCAGCTTATTCAATTAAAACTCTTTTTTGCCCTTTAATAGTTATAAACAACTCGAAAATTAATACATAGTTAAACACGCTCGCTTTTTTTTATTAATCACGCACGCTTTCTACACTCATAGCCCCACACTAGGATATTCTCCTGTGTCGTACCATGGACACACACAAGACGAATACACAAACACCCAGTCCCAAAACATGAATCTAAACTCATCATTCAGGTACCTGTCTGACCGGGAATCGAACCCTGGAAATAACCCTGAAAATACTGGACTGACCCACAGCGTGTCAGTCCAGTAAAGGTAACCGCCACGCGGGTCGTCGACACTTTCGGTAGCTACGGAACCTTCAAACAAGTAGATACGCGTGCCTATACTCGGGGCAAATTCGATCTGGAATAAATGTAAACAAACCATAAAAATTCCTATGTAGGGTTATCACCAACTTGCACGAATTTGTACACAAATGCATTTTGTATTAAACCAAAGTATGCATTAAATTTTCGCGGAGTAATTTAATTAAAAAGCGTTGATTATCTAATAACGACCAACTGCAAAATAATATGCTAAAACCAGTCAAACTAAATTTATTTACCATTATCGTCATTGTATAACTAATGATATTACAACCCTAAACCCATGACGGGATTTGCAACCTATTATAAGTTACAGGTAAAAGTTATTAATAGGTAAAAGACGGCTGATAAAACAACAAAAAGTTGCATTCCCCTGCCTGTCAATGGTTGCTAGGCAACGCTTTGTTATTAAACATTCCATATCGAATTTGCCCCGAGTATAACTTCGTATATCATATACACTCAATATCCACAATGCTGAGTAATATTCCATACCATTATGGGGTGTATTTATGGTAAACAGAACATTTACATATCATTATCATAACATTGTTCGCCCGTTATAATCGCGTCTATGCCATGGGGTATTGAGTTGGTTCTATTAAATAAAATGCCTTTATTTTGTACTAGTTTATTCCGGTGGCTACGCCTGCTTTTACCACGTTTACCACGGTTGTTAGTCCATGTCATAAACATTTAAGCTATTCCATAGCGTTTATCGCGGGCTTTGAGTGCGGCGATTCAAGCGAATTAAGCAATTCCGTAACGAAATAAACCTAACACCGCCCAACCCGCCTACCATGTAGCACGGCCGAGCGTTCGCTTAACGTGTATGTATATGGTACGACTGTACGAATCTCGCATGGATCGAAACGAGCTGATCGGATTTCGGACGAATATGTAAGCAGTTGTTTGTGAGAAAGTATATAGTATCAAATAAAAAAACTTGAAATTAATATCAGACAAAAAAATACTGCATAAATAAATAAATAATTATAATTGCATAAGTTGATAAAAAATGGTATGCACGCTTTACCGCGGCAGTCCCCGAGGGCCGCACGATTTTTATCTGATTGAAGTAGCAAACGAGCATGCAGTCCACCTGATGGTAAGTGGTCATTGCCGACTATGGACATCTGTAAGCAACTCCAAATAGAACATGGGTTCTATCACAGATGCGTTGCTACTCCCGAGGACTACGATGGTCGCCTCATGTGAAAATGTGCCGGCAACCACACCCTTCTATCGAAACGTAGGAACTGCTACACGCTAGAAATAGGTGTGGCGGTGGTACTTCCCCGGTCGAACTACACTGGTTCTACCAGTACTACTCTGGCTACGTGGCTAATCCGGCACTTCTTATAATATAGCGTTTAACCTCTGATATTCCACCTCTTTGAATCCGTAGAAATATTGCAATCGTCCTGCTAAGTTTGAAGAATGTTTGAAAACATTTGTATGGCTTTCGAAATTGCTTTTCGTTACTTTGTGATCGTTTCTATGGTATACCAAGGGCTTCCACGTGATATTATTGCCAAGTCGCAGGATTTTTTCGTTGGGTATATAAGAGAATGTTCGTTAAATGTAAAAAAGTGTACATTATAATGAAAGTAAGGCCTAAGATGTCCCAAAGTGTCCCTTCAACGTATGTAAACCATGTACTAGAATAATAGCAATAGTGACTTAAATTTATTTATTTATTTATTTATTTAATACATAGGCATAAAAACTAACATCACAGGTAAACCCAATTCGTTAGTGCACCTAATTTTCCAATTAACGATTCTAATTAAATGTCATACAGCAATAATAATAATAAATAATGAAATTATTATCATAAATTATACTATTCATTCAAAATAATGTCATCAATAAATTAAATATAAAAACAATTCAATGTCTACCAAATGAGTATCGTCAAAAATCTTAGATAAATAATCAATTAATCGGATACAATCCTAAAAACAATTAATTTATAACAATGTTCAAATAAAATAAAATAAAAAAAAATAAAAATAAAATCAATCTATAATCCCATGTCAACAAGTAATAATTAAGTAAATAAGAAACCAATATTGCAGCAAGTCACAATCACAAATAAATATAATTAATTTGATATAACACTATAAACGACCCTCGTGAACTCATTCAGTGAACAGCTGAAGATGTCGACACGGTCTGCCACCGCGTTGAGCGTGTTAATGATAAAAAAAAAATATTACCATCAGGTGGACTGCATGCTCGTTTGCTACTTCAGTCAGATAAAAAAAATTCTATACGTAATTGTTTGCACATATCCATAGGCGGTATGACCACTTACCATCAGATCGGACTGCATGATCGTCTGCTACTTCATTCGCATGTTGTTTTTAAAATGTCACTATTTATTTCTACAAAGTAGAAGTTTCATGGAAAGATTTCTACTTCGTTGGCTCTTAATGTCACTTAAGCTTGGAATGTAGAAAGTGTGGAAGGCGCTTCCGAGTAAGATTCGGTTGTATAACTAGATCTTTTTGATTTAATTGGACCTTACAATGAAGCAGTGATGGCCTGATTGAAAGTTCTCAATCGATGGTTCAAACCTTAAGCACCACTCTTTTTTTTCTAAAATGATGTGCGTATTAAAAAAATAATTGTCATAGTTATACGGCGAAAGTATACGTCACGAAAAACCTATACACCTGAGAGCTCCTTAAAGAAATTCTTAAATTTGTGTGAAGTTTTACTTAGGCTCTTAGCAAGCGGTGGGCTATGATCTAAAACTGTCTTATTTTGAAAATCAGTGCCCAAGAGTGGGAAAATAAAAGGTTCACCATGATGGTAGGTGTACCATGTAGATCGAAGGTGGTAGAACCAGTGTAGTTCGACCGGGAAAGTACCACCGCCACACCTATTTCTAGCATGAAGCATTTCTTGCGTTTCGACAGAAGGGTGTGGTTGGTGTGGTTGCCGGTACACTTTCACATGAGGCGACCATCATAGTCCTCGGGAGTAGCAACGCATCTGTGATTGATTTCAGATGTCCATGGGCGGCAGTGACCACTTACCATCAGGTGGACTGCATGCTCGTTTGCTACTTCAGTCAAATAAAAAAAAAATGATGAAGATTATAAGATGGCCTGTTGAGGCATTAACCACTCTTGACAGAAACACAGGACGTTCCAATTTAGTTTTCAGGGAATATTACCTTGCTTCCGACGTGGTCAGGTAAAAAATAACTTCTTACGTCGCGCTATCTGCTCACTTGTATAATAGTCCAAGACATTGTATTGCAATGTTGCCTGCATTCAATCCGCTCGGTCAGTTGACCTCTACCAATCAATTTGAACCGTACGAGTATGGAAGTGGCTTTTCTAGATCTATTGTTTGTTTGAAATGTATTTCAAGTGTATTTTCGGTATTTTGTATACACTTTTTTGAGTGTGTAAAAATAAAACCTCTCTGATCTCAGACGCCATGTCTAAAAATTGTTTAGCCTATGTCACTGCACTCTGAGTGCATTTTAATATGTCACATGTTACAATCCGTCAACTGTTTGGGCTGTAGCGAAAGATATGGACATACGTACATACAAAAACACATAGATATAAAAATATTACCTTCCCATGTTGTCAGGTAAAAATAACGACAAACTTCGTACGTCGCGCTATCTGCTCACTTATATATTCCAAGATATTGTATAGCAATGTTGCCTGCATTCAATCCGCTCGGTCAGTTGACCTCAGCTAATCAATTTGAACCGTGCGAGTATGGAGGTGGCTTGTTTCAGATTAGCAATGTCACGTAGAGCAGTGATAGCCTAATGGTTAAAACTTGCCCTGTCAATCGGGAGGTCCGAGGTTCAAACCCAGGCATGCACCACTGATTTATGTGCGTTTAGAAATTAATTATCACTGCTTTTCGGTGAAGGAAACCATCGTGAAGAAACCTACACACACGAGAGTTATTTGAAAAAAAAAAAGTTTTCGGAGGTGTGTGAAGTCCACCAATTCGCACATGGCCAGCGCGGTGGACTATGGCTTAAAACTCTCTCATTCTGAGAGAAGACCCGTGCCCAGCAGTGGGACAATAATGGGTTGACGCCCCCAGCGCTAAGAAGAAGACACCGGAATCTCCAATGAAACGCAACTGGAGTCCTGAGCTTTTAACCAAAATGAAGAAACAAAGAAACAAATAAGAAAATCACCACCTCCATTCCGTTTTTATTGTCATAAATCTAAGCTTAAAATATATGGAGAAATTTCACAATCAATCATCCAACAACATTAAAACAACCATATCCATTGTACATTTCAAAAGTTTCAAACAAACAATAAATCTTATAAATAACATAAATGCGAAAGTTTCTAAGATTGTGTGTTTGTTACTCTTTCAAGAACAATCGTTCGACCCGGGAAGTACCACCGCCACACCTATTTATAGCGTGAAGCATTTCTTGCGCGAGGTGGAAGGGTGTCCACTGCGCTGGCCAAGTCTGAATTGGTTCTTAGCGCTAAAGCCTTCCCTATTTTAGTGCGGTAAAATCTCATACAGCTCTGTGGTACCATTTGAAGCCCCCCCCCCCCCCGTTATCTAAACCGCTGGTTGGTGACTGCAATGATTGATCTGTCACTGGAAGACGTTGCCGCTCATCTCATGGATGTGACCTTCAGTCTCCTCCTACCACATCCACTTTGAGACGGAGTGGTATTATTACCACCTACCACCACACGGTGACATACTTGTTTCTGAATTTATTAGCAAACGAGCATGCAGTCCTGATGGTAAGCGGTCATTGCCGCTCTGCGACTTAAGCAACTGCATAAAGAACGTGGGGTTCTATCCGAAATCAATAATAGATCGCTACTCACGAGCACTAAGATGGTCGCTTCGTATAAAAGTGTGCCGGTAACCACACCTTTCCATCGAAACGCAAGAACTGCTTCACGCTAGAAATAGGTGTGGCGGTGGAACTACACTGGTTCTACCACCTGGTATAATACTTTTTTTTTTTATTTGACTGAAGTGGCAAACGAGCATGCAGTCCACCTGATGGTAAGTGATCACTGCCGCCCATGAACATCTGTAATCATCTTCATACAGAACATGGGTTCCATCTGAAGTCAATCACAGATGCGTTGCCACTCCCGAGGACTATGATGGTCGCCTCATGTGAAAGTGTGCCGGCAACCACACCCTTCTATCGAAACGCAAGAAATGCTTCACGCTAGAAATAGGTGTGAATACTAATTTCCCTTTCGTTTATTGGTCGCATCAACGCTTGTTTTGTGAGTGGATACTAAATATTGTATGTAGATTTTGTGGGCCAAGAACGCGGGGATCTTGGGGAAACCTTATCAAAATTTCATCACAATCTGATCAAAGGTTTCTGAACGCAGAAGGGACAAACATACATAGGTTTTTATTTTGATGAATATGTTTTTAAAGTAATATTATGGCGGAATTGATACTTTTTAATTCGTAAGGGGTTATTCAATTGTTTGGCCGATGTCTTGAATTGTCGTCAACCCATTATTGTCCCACTGCTGGGCACGGGTCTTCTATCAGAATGTGAGTTTTAGGCCATAAGCCATAAGCGACCCCGGAAAGGACGGCGGCATATGTGGTTGCATGCTGCCGTAAAAACCAGAAGGTGCGGTGAGCAGTTCACGCCCACCAGGGAAGTGCCCGGTGGGGCACACGGTCAATTGGAGTTCCCGGAGTCCTCTTCGCAGCGTCGAGGTCGGCCACCGGGGGGGTTAAGTGCGGTAAGAATCCCACATAATCCACGTCGCTCCCACGACCTCGGGTACTTTTTGAAAGTTTCCCCCTCGAAAACAAAAAAAACTGAGCCATGAGCCATGTGCGCTGCATAAATGCGAATTGGTAACCAATATTTTGCCGAAACAGAATTCAAAAACCGCAAAAACCACTTATCATGATTATCCTTTACGTAATAAAGCTAACTTTCATTACCATGTAAAAAACATGATTGTAATTATATAAAAAAAATGGATATAAATAAGAAAAAAGACAAACCCGCTGAGTTTCTTGCCGGATCTTCTCAGTTGAGGTCGTATTCCGATCCGGTGGTAGTGTAAGAAAAAAAAATGTAACTGACAATTTGTAAGTGCCCCGTTGGCCTATACAAAAATAAAGACATTTCATTTCATTTCAATAAAAGTCAAAAATAGACATTGTCGTGTTTTTCCGTCATTTAAATGTCTTATATAAAAGTTAGAAAGTTGTCGTGTTTTCCCGCTGGTGGCGTTTCATTTGTATTGATTTTGTAAGCTACCCCTTTACGTGACGCGTTATATCACGATGATCCGAGTGGCTATAGGTCGCACGGGTCTGGGTTCGATCCAACGCTGAGATTATCCTGAATTTTATCTTTTTTTTTATCTAACTGAATCAGCAAACGAGCATGCAGTCTACCTGATGGTAAGTGGTCACCGCCGCCCATAGACATCTGTAACTAACTTCATATGGAATATGGGTTCCATCTGTAGTCTATCACAGATGCGTTCCTACTCCCGAGGACTATGATGGTCGCCTCATGCGATAGTGTGCCGGCAACCACAACCTTCTATCGAAACGCAAGAAATGCTTCACGTTAGAAATAGGTGTGGCGGTGGTACTTCCCCGGTCGAACTACACTAGTTCTACCACCTTCGAATCTGATACGCAAGAGGCGTTTTTGGTGGAAGGGTTTAGTTGTATGAGGTAGAGTCCATCTTAGTCCTCGGGAATTTCGACCCTGTGATTGATTTTAGATTAACCCCTGTTCTAATTAAGTTGCTCACAGATGTCCAAGCGCGGCTGTGATCACTGACCGTCAGGTAGACTGCATGGTTGTTTGCTATTTCAACCTTATGTAAATACCAACCTGTCTAGCATAAGCAGATATAAGCCTACATAAGGCAGTCTTCAGGTTGCCTATCGATTTAGAGTGGTAACCAGTGTAGTTCGACCGGGGGAAGTACCACCGCCACACTTATTTCTAGCGTGAAGAATTTCTTGCGTTTCGATGGAAGGGTGTGGTTGCCGGCACAGTTTTATATGAGGCGACCATCATAGTCCTCGAGAGTAGGAACGCATCAGTGATAGACTTCAGATGGAACCCATATTCCATATGAAGTGTTCGATAAACACACTTTTATATGGTTGCCGGCACACTTTTATATGACGTGACCATCATAGTTTTCGGGAGTAGCAACGCATCTGAGATTGACTTCAGATAAAACTCATGTTCTATATGAAGTTGATTACAGACGTCCATGAGCGGCAGTGACCACTTATCATCAGGTGGACTGCATGCTCGTAAAATTGGTTACAGATGTCCATGGCCAGCATGACTATCTAGTGGACTGCATGCTTTTTTGCTATTTCTACTTTATAAAGAAACCATAGGGCAATTATGGGTATGCATATCGTGACAATAAGTACCGATTTAAACGAAACCGTTCCGTTTTCTAGTCCCCGTGACCCCGATAAAAAATATAGTGGCAAAATTGTCCTGTTTTTGTCGTTAACCCATTATTGTCCCACTGCAGGGCACGGGTCTTCTTTCAGAATTAGAGTTCGCCGCGCTGGCCAAGTGCGAATCGGTGGACTTCACACACCTTCGAGGGCTTTTTTAAGAACTCTCGGGTGTGTGGGTTTCCTCACCATGTTTTCCTTCACCGAAAAGCATTGATAATTAATTTCTAATACGCACATCATTTTAGAAAAATCAGTGGTGAGTGCCTGGGTTGGAACCTCGGACCTCCCGATCAAGAGGGCAAATTCAACCATTAGGCTAACACTGCTCTAGCTCAAAAGATTGTATGAATCAACTATATTAATTGACGTAAATTGTTTTGATGAATAATAAACTCATACCACAGGTACTAAACAGTGACAAGGTAAAGTCTTATGTACTCTTCCTATTTTATATAAACGTTTGAATATTTATCACCAAACATTCTAAAATCATGTGAAAATATTTGCTTAGCGATAAGAGTCATTATGAATGCGCATTGCCGTATTGTAAGTACGCCTAATAATTTCAAAGGTAAGGCCCAATTCTCACTTGCGTTTTTGTCGCGAGCGCTTGGACCGTGCGTTCTGAAAAGAATCGCTTCTGCAAAATAAATTAACGGTCTGTACATTTAGCATTGTAATTAATATACTATGTGTTATTTATGTCATAAACTATCTGTGCACTAGATTTCAGCGAAATCTGACCAATAGTTTATGCCTGGAAAGAGTAACAACACATAATTCGTGAAGCAAAAACTTGTGACGCATTTTAAGTAATATATCGCGGACGGATTAGTATGAAATTTTCCACGGTTATAATGGACGTAGAGAAAGAGTGCAGAATGTTAATATTTTATTCAAATAATGCATATTTCATACATAAAATCAACAAAAACACATTACACACACTACCGTGCATTTGTCACAAACACGTACCTAGTAAACGAAATAGAACATTCAATGTCTTACTAGGAAAACACGTAACAACAGAAATGTCAGTGTCTTTGTCAAAATACCCGCTATTGCTTTTAAATGCGCTTAGCTAATTGAACCTCTTTTTGTTTGAATTTGAGAAATATTCGTACTAAGTACTTTGGACAATATGAAGTTTAGTTTTTTAATTTAAATTACGATCGAATTTCGACTGATGCGATGATAGTGATATGAAATAAGATAATTGATTTAAAGAAATATTTTTTTTAGTTAGTTTCTTACTCCGCTGGCTCTGCGACCTAAAGTGAGTCTTGGCCTCCGATACGAGAACTCGCCACTGGTCCCGGTCTTTTGCGGTTTCATGCTTTCGCCAGCCTGAAGCTCGCGGAGATCTGCGCCAACCACATCGCCCCAACGATATCTGAGGCGCCCGACTGGCCGACGACCCTTTGGTTGACCTAAATGGGCTCTTTATACGCCACGATCTTCTCCCATTCTCTCAAGGTGTCCAAGCCATCAAAGTCTATGTGCTTTCGTCTCTCCTGTTATGTTCGGCTTGGCTAGGAGTGCCTCAATCTCGACGTTTTTAAGGATTTTCCAGCTACATTTTTAGTTACCTACGTAATTTTTTGCATTATTTTTAACCTATCATTTGATAGGTCTATTCTACTTTAAACAACCTTAATAATATACCCATATCATATTAACATATTAACCGATCATTCTCAACTTTTAATTCACAAACTACGTCTAAGGATCCCTCCCTTAAAATTCTAGAAAATAGCACCGAAAGAACTACATTACGAACTATGTATAAAGACAAGTAGACAAATATTGTAATGAACAGTTAATTTGCACTTACTTTACTCTTAGTCCAATAGATCCGAAAGACTGGAGAGGTACTACACCTATATCTAGCTTAAAGCAGTTCATATATTTGAAGTGGAAGAGTGACTGCAGCTTCATATAAAAGCTGAATCTTTGTTTATATCTACCATTTTTTTTATGAAGTAACAAACGAGCATGCAGTCAACCTGATGGTAAGTGGTTACTGCCGCCCATGAATTCATGCAGAACATGGGTTCCATCTGTAGTCAATCACAGATGCGTTGCTATTCCCGAGGACTATGATGGTCGCCTCATGTGAAAGTGTGCCGGCAACCACACCCTTCTATCTCGCGCAAGAAATGCTTCACGCTAGAAATAGGTGTGGCGGTGGTACTTCCCCGGTCGAACTACACTGGTTCTACCACCTTGAAAAATATCTATCAATTACAGATGTCGAAGAGTTGCTATGATAACTTACCATCGAGTGGACTGCTCGTTTGGTACTTTTATATAAAAAATACATGATTTAACTCAGAAATAGACATGCAATCTGGCAATTAATGCATCCTCAATAATGAAGACTTATTGTCTAAAAACTGCCACCGATTAAACGCCTAGTGCGATCGGTGCCTTAAGCGCCAAATTTGCATCGATCGTGGTTCAATGACATCTTCAATCTAAGAAGTTCTAAAGGTCAAAGTTCATACGATTCGGTGCCGGTACTCGCGTCATTTCTATTTCTGTTTTCTTCGCGCATCTACGTCATAGGGCTGAGGTGGCGAACGAGCATGCAGTCCACCTGATGGCAGGCCATTTTTTACCCGACTGCATTCTCATCTCATGAAGCCATTATTGACTCACTGCTGGGCACGGGTCTTCTCTCAGAATGAGAAAGTTTAGGCCATAGGCCACCGCGCTGGCCAAGTGCGAATTGGTGGACTTCACACACCTCCGAGAATTTATGTGCGTATTAGAAATTAATTATCACTGCTTTTCGGTGAAGGAAAACATCGTGAGGAAACCTACACGGCCGAGAGTTCTTAAAAAAAAGTTCTCGGGGTGTGTGAACTAAACTCTCTCACTCTGAGAGAAGACCCGTGCCCAGCAGTGGGCCAATAATGGGTTGATGTAAGAATACGCTGCTACGTGCTCGAAAAACAATACCTTCCTTCTGACGTATTCGCTTAAAACACTGTTTACCCTGAGCACCTACTGATAGCAATGACCGCGTCTATCTCTTATCTCTTATCACATGTCTTTTAAATGGCATCGACCTCGGGTAAACAAACATCAATTTTAGATATTCCGCTAATATTTGTTTGTTATATACAAACATACCAAAACTTTACATTCTACTCTTTTTTTTTGTTCTCGAGGGGGAAACCTTCAAAAGGTACCCGACGCCGTGGGAGCAACGCAGGGTTATGTGGGATTTTTACCGCATTAAAACCCACCCGTCCGTGGCCGTCCTCAGCGCTAAAAAGGAGGGCTTCGGGATCTTGAACCGACTTCAACCGGCATCCTCAGAGCGCGTTGCCCCATCGGGCTCCTCCCAGATGGGCGGCTTGGCCCACCGCTCTGTCTAGTCTTTACGACGGTATGTGACCACACATAGCGCCGTCCTTCCCGGGATTGCCGTCTGCAACCACGGAAGCCCCTTTTAGTCGCCTCTTACAACAGGCAGGGGATGCCGTAGCCCTGTTCTGATACCGGAACTACAGGGACGTTACATTCTACTCTAATATTTGTTTGTTACGTTTGGACTGACGCTAATAATGGGAACCACGCTGGTCATCGTCCTGTCGGTTGGCTTTAAACGACCGCGTCAGAAGAGGGATATTTTCGAGTTTATGTTTGTGTGTATGTCCAATTTGAAGGTGGTAGAACCAGTGTAGTTCGACCTCGGTATCCCCTGCCTGTCGTAAGAGGAGACTAAAAGGGGGCTCCTGGTGTTGCGGGCGGCTTGAGTGGGAGCTCGCACCGCCCGGCCAGCAACCCCAAGAAGGACAGCGGTATGTGTGGCTGCATGTCGTCGTAGACACCAGAAGGTGTAGGAGGACAACTACAAGTCACGCAAGAGACGAGCCCATGATGGGCGCTGCGCTAGGGGACACCGGTGCGTTCCATTGGAGTTCCCGGGGCCCCTGCAAGCGCTGAGGAAAGCCATCGAGGAAGTTTTAGTGGGTAATAATTCCCACATAACCCGAGGTCTCTCCCAAGGCTTCGGTGTACCTTTTGAAGGTTTCCTCCCCGTCCCAAAAAAGAAAAAGAAGCTACGGTCAGTCTTACGCTACGGTAAGGTCAGTCTTACCTTTCCTCCTGTGGGCAAGGTAAGACTGACCTTACCTGAGGGATTTGGGAGCAGAAAAAATCGCCCATAACAAGGCGGCATCCACGGCGTTGGATACCTTGTGAAGTATTCTATCTCCAGAACAAAAAATGCGTATATAAAACATTTTAGTTCATGCAGCGCCCGTGAAACTCCCCTCAAAATCGTTGTATTTCGTCTCATGGTGCACCTACAGTAATTTCCTTTCCAAAACCGTTTTAAATGCCTCTATTTCTAGCGTGAATTATTTCTTGCGTTTCGATAGAAGGGTGTGGTTGCCGGCACACTTTTATATGAGGCGACTATCATAGTACTCGGGAGTGGCAACGCATCTGTGATTGACTTCAGATGGAGCTCATGTTCTGTATGTAGTTGATTACAGATGTCTATGGGCGGCAGTGACCACTTACCATCAGGTGGACTGCAAGCTCGTTTGCTACTTCAGTCAATTAAAAGAAAAAATGCGTAACTACGATGGTATTTCCTTACAAGTTCATGCGAATCGCGAAAATGAATTGGCACATCCAATATATACTTCTGCCAACGATGAAATAATATTTTGATAAGATTTGCAATCTAGCAAAAATTCCTCGTGTATCCGTTTAGTATCAAAGAGCACATTGGTGCCAAATTCTAAGTAAAACTAATAAATCTATACACATAAAATTATTAACACACACGTCGCCGAAAATAATTATTTTAGGTAGTTTAAAGAAAATTGTTTGTTTATTAAATTAGCAATATTTAGTGATTTTTAGAATTTTAATTTAGTTTACCCTCCATAAATTTGTTATTGTCACCTCACCAAACATTGTTATAAAAAGGCGAGCGCCTGCCGGTTGAAAATGATTTTTGTTTAACCGTCGAAGCGATCACACCTCCTCAACTTTGAATAAATGGAAGAAGATACTTGAAATCTTCGTGAATGGGCAGTAATGAAATCCTGACCTTCCTGACGTTATGACCACTTCGTAATGCATAAAACATACATAAAATCAACTAAAATCACATTACACACACTACCTTGCATTTGTCACAAACACATACATAGTAAACGAAATAGAACAGTCAATGTCTTACAATGAAAACACATAACGTCAAAGATGTCAGATGTCTTAGTCAAAATACCCGCTATTGCTTTTAAATGCATCTTAGTTATTAAACCTATTACCTTTAACGGGTGCGTTCAAAATGACTTGAAAATTATTACATTTTATTTGAATTTGAGAAATTCATTTACAATCTCTACCGCTTAACAATTTTGATAGAAGGAGTCAATTTGACACTAATACACTTACAGCCATTTGAACTAGACACAAAACTAGCTAGATTCTATCTAGCACACCGAGACCGCAACCCGCTAAACGGATTAGAACTCAGACCGGCGTAAATCCCCGCTTTCCTCTACGAAACGTTTGTCCCTTTGTTGTCCTTTTGCCCTTTGTGGGTTTAGTCCTGTGGGATATTGGTTTGAAGTAATCCCACTGCTGGGAGTCGGGAAGGTTTTGCTAGGTTATGCTGTGAGTATGCTACCCATGCTATCTTTTTTTGTTATGGAGAGGGAAAAGATGCTGATGCCGTGGGAGCGACGCTGGGTTATGTGGGATTTTTACCGGTGGCCGTCCTCAGCGCTACGAAGAGGACTCTGGGATCTCGAAAGGAACGTGAGAACATGACGTTCCGATCCGGTGGTAGCGTAAGGAAAAAAAAAATTTGTGCGTGTACTAGCGTACACTCGTAAGAAGTGAAACTTCTTTATGACGTTATTTTTAAAAAAATAATTTACTATATGCAACTTTACAGAAATTGGTTAAATAAAGTTAAATTAGATAAAGTTTAATAAAAGGCTTTTATTAAACTTTATCTAATAATCTAATCTATAATAATCCATCTAATATCACGCGTGGTAGGGATAAGAGAAAGATGGCGCGTAACGGAAAAAAAAGATGGCGCGTAACAGAAAAAGATGGCGCGTAACGTAAAAATGTTACACTAATTTTTTTTCCAACCCCGATAAAGAAGTTTCACTTCAAAATGTAACGGACAATTTGTAAGTGCCCCCGTAGCCCTATACAAAATAAAGACATTTCATTGCACTGGAGTTCTCTGGGCGCGTTGCCCCATTGGGTTCCTCCCAGGTGAGCGCAGTGCTACTGTGTTTTAGACTGAAGGGTGGTGCTTGTGGTAAAGTGCTTATGCGAACCATTCATAAGCAGGATTTTTTTTACCAATTAGATATCAATGAAACCACATTGGGTTCTTTATCAAATGAAAAAATGGAACTACATAGATTGTAAGTTCATTCAGCATAGGCATGTAAGACACTTGCCCTGTAGTTCCGGGATCAGAATAGGGCTACGGCATCCCCTGCCTGTCGTAAGAGGCGACTAAAAGAGGCTTCCGGGGTTGCAGACGGCTAGAGTGGGAGCTCGAACCGTTCGGTCAGGCGATCCCGGGAAGGACGGCGGTATATGTGGTTGCATACCGTCGTAAAGACAAGACGGAGCGGTGGGCCCAGCCACCCATCTGGGAGGAGCCCGATGGGGCAACGCGCTCAGAGGATTCCGGTTGCGGTCGGACCGAGTACCCGGAGTCCTCTTTATAGCGCCGAGGACGGCCACCGGGGGGGTTTTAGTGCGGTAAAAATCCCACATAACCCTGCGTCGCTCCCACGGCGTCGGGAACCTTTTGAAGGTTTCCCCTCGAGAACAAAAAAAAAAGGCATGTAAGACACTTAGAAGACACTTTGTACAGGCTAGCGTTTGGCTGCCCTGGCAATACGGATTACATAGCCAACTGAGGAACTGAGTAAAGTCGTAAAGTCTTTATGGTTGAAACTTGCCCTCTCGATTGAGAGGTCCGAGGTTTACACCCAGGCATCAAGTTCTAACTGATTTTTCTAAGATTATGTGCGTATTAGAGATTAATTATCACTGCTTTTCAATGAAAATATCGTGAGGAAACCTATACACCCAAGAGTTCTTTAAAAAAAGTTCTCGGAGGTGTGTGAAGTCCACCAATTCGCACTTAGCCAGTGCGGTGGGCTATGGGCTAAACTCTCATTCTGAGAGTAGACCCGTGCCCAGCAGTGGGCCAATAATGGGTTGACGAGATACCGTGAAGTCCCAGTGACGGCTAGAAATAGACCGATGGTTTATCATTTAACAACGCAAAAGAAACATCTATCCAACTAATATAAAAAAGACGGCCGCATAGATATATTTACTACGAAACAAACTGTCGTACCAAAGACGACAAAAACGGATAGGAAGTTCCACGGGCCAAAGCGACGTTCCAGTAAGACCGCGGGCCGCAAAAGGTTGCCACATGTTGCAGAGCTAAGCCAGCTGTTATGAACTAAGATTTATTATGAAAACTAAATATAGTTGCACTAAAATAGCAGTTACAAGTACCACGGTAATGTAAACAAGAAACAGTGCGGTAAATAGTTATTTCAATAAATTAATTGTACATTGTACATACGAAGTAACTGGGTTGTTATATTATTGAAAAATGTTGTACCTAAGGCTACGGAACCGCAAAAATAGGCGGTCTCGTGAGTTTCGCACAAAAGCTGCGGGCCCGCACCCGCGGCGGCCGCGGGTGAAAATCGCTCCGTGAGTACTTAGCGTTAGTGTAGACTACATGAAAAACATAGAGTTTGAAGATGGTAGAACCAGTGTAGTTCGACCGGGGAAGTACCACCGCCACATCTATTTCTAGCGTGAAGCAGTTCTTGCGTTCCAATAGAAGAGTGGTTCCCGGCACACTTTCACATGAGGCGACCATCATAGTCCTCGGGAGTAGCAACGCATGTGATTGACTTCAGATGGAACACATGTTCTGTATGAAGTTGATTACAGATGTCCATGGGCGGCAGTGACCACTTACCATCAGGTGGACTGCATGCTCGTTTGCTACTTCAATCAAATAAAAAAAATATATAAAATAATAGTAAGAAATATGTTTAAAACTTTTTCCTGGGACGCCATAAAATTTGTGAAAAAATATATGTTTAGGTATTAAAAAGGTATCAAATATTTACAAATAAACAATTAAGATATATTGTCTCCAACCATGTGAAAAATGTGGTCCAGACAACCTGACGTCAGAATGTCTGGACCACTTTCTTTTCATGTTTTTTCACTGCTCGTCGTGGACTGAATAAGTTAATTTAGGTATTAAATATTATCAAATGGGTATTAAATCTTAATAAGTCTTTCTTCATCAGCAAGCTGAAGTTGCAGTGGGCCGGCCACATCGCTCGAAGGACCGATAACCGATGGGGAAGAAAGGTCCTTGAGTGGCGATCACGTTTAGGCAAAAGGAGTACAGGTCGCCTCCCTACCAGGTGGACCGATGATCTGAAGAAGACAGCGGGAAACCGTTGGATTCAGAGGGCACAGGACCGGTTGGAGTGGCGACATTTAGGGGAGGCCTATGTCCAGCAGTGGACATCAAAGGGCTGATGGATGGATGGATGGAAGTCTTACTTACTATTTATCTCATAACCAAAAATATCGCACCTGGTCCAGGGGTCCTGACGCTAACCCGCGGTCTCATTTAAAAATCTGTCAGTCACATGATTTTTTTTTGAGATTTAAAAATCCATGCACACGTTTAAAAATGCATGCAAAGTCACGGTAAAAGCTAGCAGCTATAAAACACTGGTGAATCTTGTTTAAATTGTTAGGCACGCTGTGGCAGGCAGCCAAGTGCAGGTCTATGATTAGAACCTAAGTTATGTGTTCCAGCAAATGTGTAAGGTTACGTTTGACCTTTAGTTCTATGCCCTTTTTTTTTGTTTTCGAGGGGGAAACTTTCAAAAAGTACCCGACGTCGTGGGAGCGACGCGGGTTATGTGGGATTCTTACTGCACTAAAACCCCCCCGGTGGCCGACCTCGACGCTGCGAAGAGGACTCCGGGAACTCCAGTTGACCGCCGTCGGTGTCCTCAGCGTGTGCCCCATCGGGCTCTTCTCTGGTGGGCGTGAACTGCTCACCGCACCTTCTGGTTTTTACGGCAACATGCAACCACACATGCCGCCGTCCTTCCCGGGGTCACTTGACCGGACGGTTCGAGCTCCCACTCTAGCCGTCTGCAACCCCGGAAGCCCCTTTTAGTCGCCTCTTACGACAGGCAGGGGATACCGTAGCCCTATTCTGACCCCGAGGCTACAAGGACGTAGTTCTATGCCCTGGTATTCCCTTTTTTGGTAGGACACGAAGGGTTGGACTCTTGAAGCGTAACCAGTGCCGGATTAAGCCAGCGCGGGGCCTGTAGCAAATTCTGACAGACGGCCCATAGTTTGGCTCAAGGAAGGGTATTAAATACAAACACACACACGCTTTCTACACTCATAGCCCCACACTAGAATTTCTTCCTGTCGTGGGTACCATGGACACACACAAGACGAATACACCAACACCCAGACTCAGAACACGAATCTAAACTCATTATTCAGATACCTGTCTGGCCGGGAATCGAACCCGGGACCCATTGCGCGTCAAACCGGTGTGGTAACCGCATCGCCACGCGGGTCGTCAAATACCGTCCAATTTAATATCTCTCCCACAAAAGCACAATATTATATGCATTTCTCAAAGTCAAAATTTTAAATGCCCTCAAAACAAGACATAAAAGTAAGTACTAGAAATAATTAAAAACTCTTTGAGTGTGCTTCCGAAGTGGAATGACAAAATACGCTTTTTACACGCATTCTACACTCATAGCCCCACTGAGGGATTTTTTCTATGTCGTGGGTACCATGGACACATACAAGATGAATACACAAACACCCAGACCCTGAACTTGAATCTAAACTCATTATTCAGATCTGACCATGCCGATCAGACCCGGAACCCATTGCGCATCAGACCGGTATGGTAACCGCTCCGCCACGCGGTTTGTCAAATAATTAAATAAAACAAAACTGTTACTAGTAAACTTTTCTGGATTTAATCTGGTAAAATGACACTTTCTATATCTTCTTTCAATTAAGGATTTTTAGTATAGCAAAGATAGTAAAATATAAATAGCAGGTAGGTGTTGGGCCGCGGGGCTCGTAGCATTTGCTATATGGCTACTTTTGCTATCCGGCACTTTTTTTTTTGTTTTCGAGAGGGAAACCTTTAAAAGGTACCCGACGCCGTGGGAGCGACGCATGGTTATGTGGGATTTTTACCGCACTAAAACCACCCCGGTGGCCGTTCTCGGCGCTGAAAAGGAGGACTTCGGGATCTCGAAACGACTTCAACCGGAATCCTCCGAGCGCGTCGACCCATCGGGCTCCTCTGAGATGGACGGCTGGGCCCACCGCTCCGTCTAGTCTTTACGACGGTATGCGACCACACATACCGCCGTCCTTCCCGGGATTGCCTGACCGAACGGTTCGAGCTCCCACTCTAGCCGCCTGCAACCCCGGAAGCCCCTTTAAGTCGCCTCTTACGACAGGCAGGGGATGCCGTAGCCCTATTCTGATCCCGGAACTACAGGGCGTGCTATCCGGCACTAGGCGTTATAGAAGGAAGGCATTTTTTCTCCCTTATAGTACAGTGCTAAGGAGTTCTGGATTAAAAGGGGTAGTAAGGGAGCGACAATTATGCATGTCGTTCCAACTTATTTCTCAGGGATAGCAACGGACCTGTGGCCTTAGAATGAGTTTATCAATGCAATTCAGCCTACTTCTTCACTTATAAATTGACAGTTATTTTTTGTACTATCACCGGATTAGACCCCCCGTGAAGAATATGACCTACGAGTTTTTTTTCGAGGGAGAAACCTTAAAAAGGTACCTGAAATCGTAGGAGCGACGCGGGTTATGCGGGATTGTTACCGCACTAAACTCCCCCCCTGGTGGCCGTCCTCAGCGCCATAAAGACACAAACATACAAAGTAGATCTGTAGTATGCGATAGGCGGTCTTATCGCTAGGCAGCGATCTCGTCCAGACAACCTATGCATGGAATTGCTAAATGCTAAAGATAACAGATAAGTACCACAAATATTTCTTTAATTTTAATAAATTGTAATAATTTTCAAGTTATTTTGAACGCATCGTTTAAAGGTAAAAAGAGGTTTACGAGCTAAGCTGCATTTAAAAGCAATAGCGAGTATTTTGACAAAGACATCTGAAATTGTCGTTATGTGTTTTCATAGTAAGTCATTGAATGTTCTATTTCGTTTATTATTTATGTGTTTGTGTCAAATGCATGGTAGTGTGTGTAACGTTTTTATTTATATTTTACGCATTATTTGAAAAAAATATTAGCATTGCGCAATCCTTCTCTACATCAACTATAACCGGTAATTTCCTCACCCCATACCCCTCCGCCTGCGACAAGTATCTTAAAAACGAATCACAGAATTTTGCTTCACGTATTAATATATAGATATATAGCCTATGTCTCTATGTAAGTTGAGTCGATTCCAATGATATGTCATATGTCAAAATACTTGCTCAAGTAATCCCTGGGGACTAATGAAGGGCGATAAATCTGCGAGTCTTATTGACCCTGTAGGATTTGGCCTAGCGCCATTAAGCTATCGCGATAAATATTTCAAGCTATGGAAGGGTGTTATGGAGAGATGGTAGATTTTTTATAACTAGTCCCATCGGTCGAAATTCGACCGTAATTTAAATTAAAAACTAAACTTCATATTGTCCAAAGTAGTACGAATATTTCTCAAATTCAAATAAAATGTTATAATTTTCAAGTAATTTTGAACGCACAAGTTAAAAATAAAAGGAGGTATATATAGATAAGAGTCAACCCATTATTGTCCTACTGCTGGGTACGGGTCTTCTCTCAAAATGAGAGTGTTAGGCCACAGTCCACTGCGCTCGCCAAGTGCTAATTGGTGGACATAACACACCTCTGAGAACTTTTTTTTAAAGAACTCTCGGGTGTGTAGCTTTCCTTCACCGAAAAGCAGTGATAATTAATTTCTAATACGTATATAACAAAGTGGGCTTGAGGTCAGGAAAAAGTCAGATCAGGTTCAAGTAAAAGTGTAAAACACAGGAGTAATTCTTCTTCGATTTATTCACAATTGAGGAGGTCCGATCGCTTCGACGGTTAAACAAGAATCTTTTTCAACCGGCAGCTGCTCGCCTTTTTATAACAAAGTTGGGTGAGGTGACAATCACTAAATATTTCTAATTTAATAAACAAACAATTTTCGATCTTTAAAGTAACTAAAATAATTATTTTCGTCAGCGTGTTTTTCATAATTACGCGGTGTCCCGCCGACATATATAATTTTAGAAATGTCAGTGGTGCGTGGCTGGGTTTGAACGTCTGACCTCTCGATCGAGAGGGCAAGTTTCATTTATTAGGCTATCACTCTCTATTTGTTCTCGAGGGGCAAAAGAACCCGACGCCGTGGGAGCGACGCAGGGTTCTGTGTGATTTTTAAAACTAAAACCCTTCCCCGGTGGCCGTCCTCAGCGCTACAAAAAGAACTCGAGGATCTCCAAAGGAACGCAACCGGAGTCCTCAGAACGCGTTGCCCCATTGGGCTCCTTTCAGGTGAGCGGTTGGGCTCACTGCTTCGTCTGGTCTTTACGACGGAATGCGGCCACGCATATCGCCGTCCTTCCCGGAATCGCCTGACTGACGGTTCAAGCTTCCCACTCTAGCCGCAACCCCGGAAGCCGCTTTTAGTCGCCTCTTACGACAGGCAGGGAATACCGTTGCCCTATTCTGATCCCGGAACTACAGGGAAGTGAATTAAGACATTAGTCAGTCAATAATATGGTAGAAGCGGGTGTAGTCGCGGCTATAAGCTAGTCTTCCTAGACGACCCGCCTGGCGGAGCGGTTACCATACCGGTCTGACGCCGAATGGGTCCCGGGTTCGATTCCCGGCCAGACAGGTATCTGAATGATGAGTTTCGATTCATGTTCTTGGTCTGGGTGTTTGTGTATTCGTCTTGTATGTGTCCATGGTACCCACGACATAGGAAAAAATCCTACTATGGGGCTATGAGTGTAGAATGCGTGTAGAAAGCGTATTTTTTCATTCCACTTCGGAAGCACACTTATTTCTGCATGACACCTGTGTTAGGCGCTGTGTTCTTGTTTCCATGACGTGAATTGACGGTCTTCAAGGTGGTAGAACCAGTGTAGTTCGACCGGGGAAGTACCACCGCCACACCTATTTCTAGCGTGAAGCATTTCTTGCGTTTCGATAGAAGGGTGTGGTTGCCGACACTTTCACATGAGGCGACCATCATAGTCCTCGGGAGTAGCAACGCATCTGTGATTGACTTCAGATGGAACCCATGTTCTGTACGAAGTTGATTACACATGTCCATGAGCGGCAGCGACCACTAATCAGGTGGACTGCATGCTCGTTTGCTACTTCAGTCAGATAAAAAAACCAACTCATGATGTGAGGTCATTAATTTTGGAACCATTTCAAAGTTCAATTGTTTAATTTGCATATTACGTAAGTATTTTCGATCTCATGCATTATTTATTTTGGCTAGATATTATGTGCTAAAGCGTCAAAGGCGATGTTTAGGTAAGATTTATCTAAAGAGATTTATCTAAGGACTATATATCAAGCCCGCAGCTTCGTCCGCGTTAGAAAAACGATGTATCGATTGTTCCGTGGGAATAAGACAACAATAAAACCAACAATAAAAAGTAGCCTATATGTTAATCCAGAGTGTCAGCTAACTCCCTAGCAAATTTTATGAAAATCGCTGCAGCCGTTTAGACGTGAAGAAGTAACAAACATACACCCTCACAAACTTTCGCCTTTATAATATTAGTATGATTCATAATCTTGAGATTCAAAGCGTCAATCGTTCAATGCTGAAAGCGGACAAGTTCAGCTTAACAAATAACATTGTTAAATAATTGAAAATAAAAGCCGGTCAAGTGTGAATCGGATGCACTCACTAAGGGTTCCGTCCCATTATCTATAAAAAACTGAAAAAGTCACGTTTGTTGTTGTCGAATGCTTCACGTAAGAAACAGGTGAGGCGGTGGTACCTCCCCGGTCGAATTACAATGTTCTACCTTTAAAATGATTATTTAAGGGTAGTCTTCGACAAGTTACCGATCGATCAATACTGAAGTGCTCTTAACACTTCAAGGCTCTTCACACCCACGTGTGCAGGTCTTAGAGAGGTCGTGTGAGGTCTTTTGAGGCCTTCTGTCTAGTAGAATAGCACGTGCGGTCTATACAAATGTTCTAATATTATGTATGCCATTACACACACACGCTTTCTACACTCATAGCCCCACAGTAGGATTTTCTCCTGTGTCGTGGGTACCATGGACACACACAAGACGAACACACAAACACCCAGACCCAGAACATGAATCTAAACTCATCATTCAGACACCTGTTTGGCCGGGAATCGAACCCGGGACCCATTGCGTGTCAGACCGGTATGGTAACCGCTGCGCCACGCGGGTCGTCAATGCGTCGTATGCGAAAGTTAGTGAAGATGCATTTTTTATCCGATAAAAGTAGCAAACGAGAATGCAATCACCTGATGGTAAGTGGTCACTGTCCATGGACATCTGTAAGCTCATATAGAACTGGGTCTATCTGAAGTCAATTTTCAAGGTTGAAGACCCGCGTGGCGCAGCGGTTACCATACCGGTCTGACACGCAGTGGGTCCAGGGTTCGATTCCCGGCCAGACAGGTATCTGAATGATGAGTTTAGATTCTTGTTCTGGGTCTGGGTGTTTGTGTATTCGTCTTTGTGTGTCCATGGCATCCACGACACGGCAAAATCCTACTGTGGGGCTATGAGTGTAGAAAGCGTTTAAAGTTTAATCATCGATGCGTTGTTACTTCTGAAGACTAAGATGGTCGCCTCATATAAAGTGAGCCGGCAACACCTTACCACTAACGCAAGTCTTTCACGTTAGAAGTAGGTGTGGCGGTGGTACATCCCCAGTCGAACTACACTGCTACACGCTTTCTACACTCATAGCCCCACAGTAGGATTTTCTCCTGTGTTGTGGGTACCATGGACACACAAGACGAATACACAAACGCCCAGACCCAGAATATGAATCTAAACTCATCATTCAGATACCTGTCTGGCCGGGAATCGAGTCCGGGACCCATTGCGCGTCAGATCGGTATGGTAACCGCTGCGCCACGCGAGTCGTCTGGTTCTTCCACCTTTCACTTTATACTAGTTATATTAGGTGCATAAATGATTATTTGAGGGTAGTCTACGACAAGTTACTGTACGATCAATATTGAAGTACCCTTAACGTGTGCAGGTCTTCAAGAGGTTGTGTGAGGACTCTTGAGGCCTGGCGTCTAGCAGAAAAGCACGTGCAGTCTATTCGAATCAGTATTCAAAATATGAACGTGGAAGCATGTGATTGCTAACTCACATATATGGTGACGTTAGTCCTCGGAAGCATCGAAGTATCTGTGATTGACTTCAGATGGAACTCATGTTTTTTATGAAGTTGCTTACAGATGTCCAGAGGCGGTAGTGACTAAACCATCAGGTCGACTGCAAACTAGGGATTGCAATCCGGAAAACCGGATCCGGCACAAATTTACACAAACCGGATCCGGTACCAATTCACCACCGGATCCGGACCTCCACCGGATCCGATATATGTTTTACCTACTTTCTAATGTCCCACTGCTGGGCCGATTAAGATGGTCTTTGGTCCGTCGTGCTTGAAAAATACAGGTATCCTCCATAGTTTTATTAATATTATGAAGAATTCAAAGGCTATGAATACTTTCTGCCATAAATTAGCCCAAAAGAAATTAAAGTTACGAACTGAAATTAAAACGCAAATGAACAGTATTTTCCAACCGCTCATGAATAGTGTACACTGCAACCTTCTAATTAAAAGAAAAGTTCATTCAACGAACGATCCGACTCCATATTTCCTAGCTTAGTTGGCTGAATGCGATAGCCACGTCACATATGCGCCGCGTCCGGCCGGCGATACACGTTCGTTCGAAATTTAAAAATTAAACGGCCAAGGTCGACCGCGTATTTTATCTGTGCCACGGCGAAATTGGCGCGCGTTTTGACTTCTCGTACGCGTTTTTATGATCGGAGTGAAAAATTTAATGTTTGTTAGTTTGATGTGTTTCGTGCTGTTCGGTGTAAATTGTGAAATTATATTAACACTATTGTATGGGTTTGATTACGTGTTAATGTGAAAGGAGTGATTAAATAAGTATTTAAATAACATTGCAGTATAGAACAGTGCAAAAAGTTATAAAATAGTGAAATAATAGTGTGTATTCGCAGGAAGTCATAAATTACTGCATTTATATTAAATGTTTGTAAACACAGTTTCGTTGTGGCGGAAGGTTTATTAATTCTGATTTAATGATGTTATAAAAACGTTTGAAGTAAGAATTACCTATATCATTATTTTTTTATGTAGGAATAGTGCAGGTTTTTTGTGATACTTTAAATATTCAGATTCCATAGTGATGCGAGTAAGTTTTTAAACCGGTAAAATAAATCCATAACATTTTAAGGTTAATAATTACGGTTTTTTTTTATAACATGTTATTTTGGGGGTTAATTGCTTTTACAAATTAATAAATATAATTATAATAATAATGCATTTCTATGTTAATCGATGTAGGTTAAAATATTGGTTAGTTGTTTCGTTGACACATTTCAATTGATTCACTCAGTTATTTTAATTTAATTTTAGACTATGTCTACCAATTCACATTTGGCTAGCGCGGTGGACTGTGGCCTAAAACTCTCTTTCTCTGAGTTAAGACCCGTGCCCAGGAGTGGGACAATAATAGGTTGCCTAGTCGTAGAGTAGCATTTTGTATTTTCATAACATATTTTTTACTTTCTATTCTTGCAATATACTGATATTGGCTGAACCGCGAAGCTTCGCTCGCGTTAAAAAAATCGATGTATCGCGTGTCCCGTGTGAATAAGATATTTTCCCACAATAAAAAGTAGCCTATATGTTAATCCAGAGTGTCAGCTCCCTACCAAATTTTATGAAAATCGCTGCAGCCGTTTAGACGTAAAAAAGTAACAAACGTACACACTCACAAACTTTTCGCTTTTGTAATATTATATAATATAATATTAATATGATATGATTATTTTACACCCAAATTTATATTATACAAAACACATTCTGGGTGTTTTAAGTTTCTGGGTGTCAGGTCGTAGTAATATTTTTTATAACTATGTCACGTGGTTACAACAAGGTTGCAAAAAGATATCTCTCTTGAAAGTGGTGATTAATTGATGTCTCTTCTAGTGTTGCGAAAGGCGACAGTGACCACTTATCATTAGAGATGCGCCGAATAGTGGTTTCACCGAATAACCGGATACCGAATACTATTCGGTTTGAGTTTACCGAACCGGATATTCGGCCGAATTATTCGGTTTGCCATTTCTTATAAAGGAACAAACCGCGAATTTGTGTTAAAAAATAAAATGTTGATTTGAGATTTAAAAATAAACTAGTCACATCGGTCGAAATTCGACCGTAATTTAAATTAAAAAACTAAACTTCATATTGTCCAAAGTAGCACCAATATTTCTCACATTCAAATAAAATGGAATAATTTTTAAGAACGCACTAGTTAAATATAAAAAGAGGTTTAATTACAATCAATTTGGGTAACATTGAACAGCGGTGTAACTTTGAACAAAGTTGTGAAAAAAATATATTAATTTATTACATGGAAACTTCTTGTTGTTTCAATATCGTACCTGCGTAAAATGGTTTGCCAAAATGTTGTAATAGCAATGAAAGTAAAAAAAGGTACCTGTAAATGTCATAATTTTAAAAAATACCGCCTTTTCCGTAGTGAAGTTGTTGCAAGTGTTTGATGCTTCATTTTGAAATAGCAATTAGATTATAAAACTTACCGTAAACAGGTGTGTTTTGGTGTTTATCTTTAAAATGTATATTGTATATTATTATTTTGAAACTATACTTTCCGTATCCCATGTTGAATATTGCGTAAAACTGTTAAACTTTTGACGACGTCGAAATTGGATGTTATATGGGTAACTTTGAACGGTTCAAAGTTACCTGTATCATAAAAAAATATTTTTTTCTGAGGCTCAGGGTCGCTCAGCGTGCTATGGAGAGGGTTATGCTCGGAATTTCGCTACGAGACATGATTGGCAACGATGAAATCCGTAGACGAACGAAGCTTACCGACATAGCTCTCAAAATTAGCAGGCTGAAGTGGCAATGGGCCGCCACATCGGTCGTAGGACCGATAACCGATGGGGAAGAAAAGTCCTCGAGTGGCGACCATGTTTAGGCAAAAGGAGTACCGGTCGCCCCCATACCAGATGGACCGGTGACCTGAAGAAGACAGCGGGAAACCGTTGGATTCAGAGGACACAGGACCGGTTGGAGTGGCGCCATTTAGGGGAGGCCTATGTTATGTCCATGTTCCGTCCATCCTTTTTTTTTTGTTTTCGAGGGGGAAACCTTCCAAAGGTACCCGATGTTCCATCCATCCTATGGATGGATGGAATAAATAATCAAAAAAAAACTAGTATCTTATTTTACCACCAAATTGATCGACCTTGATTCATATGGCAAGACCAAGTTGTCTATTGTATTTATATATCAAAATAAATGTATTTTTTATAGATTTGGTTTTAAATAACAAAAATATGTTAATTAATTTTACTCAGACCTTAAAATATTCGATTAATGACGGATTTTATATCCTCAAAAAATTATATTCAAAGTTACCCAAAACTAAGGATAACTTTGAATTTGAGTTTTAGGGGTAATTGTGGATAGTTTAATTGTTTTCTCCGTAAATTTATTGTGTTAGATTAATAAACCAGCTAAAAAGGACACTATTCATTTAATAAAAACAAGGTGCAATAAATATAAAACAGATTATAATATCACAAATATTGTAAAAAATGTTCAATGTTACCCAAATCGAGGTTAGCTAAACCGCATTTAAAAGCAATAGCGGGTATTTTGACAAAGACACTGACATTTCTGACGTTATATGTTTTCACATTGATTGAATGTTCTATTTCGTTTATTATTTATGTGTTTGTGACAAATGCACGGTAGTGTCTGTAATGTGTTTTATGTATGATATATGCATTATTTGAAAAAATATTAACATTTTGCTCTTCTCTACGTCCACTATAACCGTGCAAAATTTCATACTAATCCGTCCGCGGCATAATTACTTAAAAATGCTTCACAAGTTTTTGCTTCACGTATTAATATGTAGATATTGATATAAGAGTAAAAAAAATGCGAATTTGATTGAGGTTTAAAAAATGTTGATTTGGAGTATAATTGCTTTATAAAAGCACGAACCGAATAATTCGGCCGAATACGAATAGTGAAAAAGATTTCAAATACACTGAATACTGAATAACAACCGAATATTCGCATCTCTACTTATCATCAAGTTTCTCGTATCACTTATTTCAAGGTTTTTAAAACGAATAAAAAACATAAATGTTTTATCACAAATCAGTTCTCGTTCAATTCTGATTTTCTGCAACGTTCGTAGTTTAATTTTCGGTGTCATGGAATTATAAGAATAACAAAGAAGTTACTTTTATTATTTACAGAACCCCCGGCTTCGCTTGCGTTAAAAAAAAAGCGATGTATCGATTGTCCCGTGGGTGTAAGATATTTTCGCACAGTAAAAAGTAGCCTATATGTTAATCTACAATGTCAGCTAACTCCTTATCAAATTTTATGAAAATCGCTCCAGCCGTTTAGACGCGAAGAAGTAACAAACATACACATTCACTAACTTTCGCCTTTATAATATTAGTATGAAAGATATTAATTTATAATATGTCCACATAAGGTTAGTGATGTCTTATGCACTATATTAGTAACATTCGTCCTCAAGCCATTATTGTCCCATTGCCGAGCACGACTCTTCTCTCAGAATGAGACAGTTTTCGGCCATAGCCCACCGCGCTAGCCAAGTGCAAATTAGTGACATTAATAAGATTTTATGATGAGGATATTTTATTACTCTTGTGGTTATGGGTGTTTATTCGTTTGTGTTGACGAAAAACTGAGCGTTTGACCCGTTTATAGTTAATTGGAGAATACTTTCAAAACACCTAAGTTTCGTGCTGCGAAGTACCTTTGATTAAAATAAATAAATTCCTCGAAGTTTAACATAGTTATCATCGTTAATCCATTTCAGTTCTGCTGATAGGAATGAGTTTTGTCTCAGGATGAGAAGGCCATGATAGATTGCTTTATAATATTAGGTGTAAAAATAGTTACCACTCGAAGACTTTCCTTCCCCATCGGTTATCGACATGACCAGGAGCGGGCGATGTCGCGGGGTTTACGTAGTAATCTATGTATTAATACTTGAAGCAAAAACTTGGGCTCCGTTTTTAAGATACTTGCCACGGTCGGAGGAGTAGGTATTTACGCAAGCTTATAGTTGATTTAGAAAAGGGGTTCAAAATGCCAATATTTTTTTCAAATATTGCATTAAATATACATAAAATCAACTGTGCGGTTTCTACTAAATGATAGTGCAATTCTTGAGGATTGTATACGAATTTTTTAAATTACGGTTTTATGTAAATTGACTGAAATATAACGAATAATGTTGAAGAGGTTGTAAAAAATCACGTTTGTACAAACGAAATAAAACACCCAATGTCTATGTATGTATGTCTATGAAAACACAACGTCAAAAATGTCAGATGTCTTTGTCAAAATACCCGCTATTGCTTTAAAATGCAGCTTAGTTTATTAAACCTCATTTTACCTTTAAAATAACTTGAATGGAATTTGAGGAATATTTGTACTACTTTGGATAATATCAAGTTAAGTTTTTGGGTTTAATTACGGTCGAATTTCGACCGTTGCGACGGGTGACTTGTTATATATAAAAGAGGATACTCACTTTTGCCTAATCATCGCAGAGACTAAACTACTGACGCCTAGAATGAAATTTGAACAATAGGTTCATTTTATATATACCTACACTCATTAAGAGAGGGCTTGAGCAGTGATAGCCTAATGTTTGAAACTTGCCCTCTCTATCGGGAGATCCGAGGTTCAAACCCAGGCAACACTAATGTTTCTAAAATTAGGTGCGTATTAGAAATTAATTATCGCTGAAGGCAAACATCGGACGGAGGAACCAACACACCCGAGAATTAAAAAAAAAAGTTCTCGGAGGTGTGTGAAGTCCACCAATTCGCACTTAGCCAGCACGGTGGGCTATGGCCTAAACTCTGTAATTCTGAAAGAAGACTCGTGCCCAGCAATGGGACATATGGGTTGACGAGAGAAGAGCGTTTTTTAATATTCTAACCCTAAAGGGTTAAATGTTTGTAAATTCTAGGAGTACAAAGTCGTAGGCAACAACTAGTTTATTGTATTAACTAGTAGAAATTGTGAAAGAGAGGTTCTAAACAACAGCGCTAAGATGAAAGTAATCCCGTCCCTGTAGTTCCGGGATCAGAATAGGACTACGGCATCCCCTGCCTGTCGTAAGAGGAGACTAAAAGGGGCTTCCGGGGTTGTAGGCAGCTAGAGTGGGAGCTCGAACTGTTCGGTCAGGCGACCCCGGGAAGGACGGCGGTATGTGTGGTCGCATACCGTCGTAAAGACTAGACGGAGCGGTGGGCCCACCAGCCCATCTGGAAGGAGCCCGATGGGGCAACGCGCTGGAAAGATTCCGGTTCAAGTCGTTTCGAGATCCCGAGTCCTCCTTTTTAGCGCCGAGGACGGCCACGGGGGGGTTTTAGTGCGGTAAAAATCCCATATAACCCTGCGTCGCTCCCACGGCGTCGGGTACCTTTTGAAGGTTTCCCCCTCGAAAAAAAGAAAGGCTATCCGATGGAAAGTATTCACCGTCGCCTATGGACATTTGCAACACCAGAGGAGTCGCCATGCATCGCTGGCTGTGAAGGAGAGCTTTTTCGCACCTTTCTTGAAGAACCCCATGCCAGATACACTTAATTAATTTGTATGATTTTTTTATAATACTTATAAAAGTTGCAAACAATCATACCCTCACCCTTTATACAACAGAGCGGCGTTTAACATTTGCGCACAGAAATAGGTATGATTCCACCGCTTTTTCGACCTGCTACCTTCGCCAAAATTTCTTCACCACATCACTCGGCGAAGGATTAGGTTCCATCAACACCAACTGGACTCGTGGCGGGTCCTCCACGGTCAGTTTTGCACGCTCGTTTTTGCTACGGACGTGCACTTGTGGAATGAGCTTCCTCCTGAAGTATTTCTCTTCGAGAAAGGTGCGAGCAGAGCTCTTCTTCAAAGCCGCGATGCATTGGTCCTCCTCTGGTCTTGCAAATGTCCATACGCGATGGTGAATTTCCAGGTAGCCCGTCAGCCTTATCGTTAGGTTAAAGTCTACAAAAACCTTGAATAGATATCAGATGAGGTCATAAATCAGCGTCGGGACTCGAACCCTGATCGCGCCAGGTCAAATGCATTATGCGGTAGAATGCGCTAGTGTTGGACGATGCGGCCGGTTATCGATTCGACGCGAACACGCCGCTGTGACGTTTTTTACGTTTAATTGGTACTTGCCTATTTATTCAACTTATGTTATTTTTGAATCAATTTTCTATAGTGTTTCTTATAGGGTTGGGTTGTGTGTGCAATTTAATTTTAGCTTATTTTGTATAAGAAGCAACAATTGATAATGTAGTACACTTAATGATAAGTGGTCTTTAGGCTATGGACATCTGTAAGCAACTTCACATAGAATAAGGGTTCTATCTGAAGTCAATCACGGATGCTACTATCGAGAACTAAGATAGTCACCATGTATAAAGGTGTAGTATACATTCAGATGTCCATGAGCGGCAGTTTTTTTTAAAGTCATCAGGTGGACTGCATGCCCGTTCGCTACTTCAAATTTACAAAAAAAGGTAGCAATACAAGTATTCAGTTCAGGAGGACCTCAGTCCTCTAAATCTTTTAGGGGACCTTTAAGTGGACAACAAAATTTCAGAAATAGGATGACCTTTTCGTCGAATTTCGACTACTTAATTTAGATCATTTTTTCATGATCAATTTTTTTTTATTTGACTGTATTTGACTTGAAGTAGCAAACGAGCATGCTGTCCACCTGATGGTAAGTGGTCACTGCCGCCCATGAACATCTGTAATCAACTTCATACAGAACATGGGTTCTACCTTAAATCAAACACATATGCGTTGCTACTGCCGAGGACTATGGTGGTCGCCTCATGTGAAAGTGTGCCGGCAACCACACCCTTCTATCGAAATTTTTTAAAGTCTGCCTTCGGCTAGGTCAATCCAGGGGATTCTTCCAAACAAAATTATCCATCATTTACTGACTGTGTTTATTACATCACAATTAAAATTTAAAGCATTTTTTTTTAAAGCGGGTGGCACCGTGGATCGCAGCAAATTATAAAATAATAAACATACGATCATAAATTTGCACACAACCTTGAATGTTCCAGAACTCTAGAAAAATAAATCAAACGCGAGCAAAATCGATTAGTGATACTTGATAAGCTTTAGTTTATAGCTCGTTCTGTCTCTCTCTATTACCTTAACGTTGTGGCTTACTCGTTAAACTTATGCGGATTTGATTCCAGGTCAAGTAGACCGGGAGTATTTTTTTTTATATGACCGAAGTAGCAAACGAGTATGCAACCTGATGGTAAGTGGTCACTGCCGCTCTTGGACAACTGCAATCAACTTCATACAGAACATGGGTTCTATCTGAAGTCAATCACGATGCGTTACTACTCTCGAGGACTATGATGGTCGCCTCATGTGAAAGTGTGCCGGCAACCACACCCTTCCATCGAAACGCAAGAAATGCTTCACGCTAGAAATAGGTGTGGCGGTGGTACTTCCCCGGTCGAACTACACTGGTTCTACGACCTTGAAAAACAATATATATAGTATGACTCATGACTGTAAACACCAAGGTGGTAGAACAATAGTCCGACCGGGAAGGTACAATCGCCGCACGGCGCACCTATTTCTAGCGTGAAGCAGTTCTTGCGTTTCGTTGGAAGGGTGTGGTTACCGGCTCACATTTACATGAAGCGACCATCTTAGTCCTCGGGAGTAGCAACGCATCTGTAATTGACTTCAGATGGAACCCATGTTCTGTTTGAAGTTGCTTACTGATGTTCATGGGCGGCAGTGATCACTTACCATCAGGTGGACTGCATGCTTGTTTCCTACTTCAATTAGACAAAAAAAAATCTTAGTCCCAGGCGTAGCAACGCATCTGTGATTGACGTTAAATTGAACCCTTATTATGTACGAAGCTGTTTACAAATGTCCATGGGCGGCAGTGAAAGTGTCTTAAAAAAATAGACATCTGGGTCTGGGTGCTTATGTGCAAGTCTTTGTATGTGTCAATTCAATCCTGTTGTATCCAAGTGTGGAGTTGAGGATCAGCATCATTCACGAATCACTGTTTATGTTTTTCCGATCTTTACACCGATATCTTAGGCATTTTGGTTGTAAAACAGCCCTTGTGACATCTTCAATATATATGTTGGATTAACAGCTCTGTGTAAATAAGTTCAGCTGTATCCAAGTCTTATCTCAGAATGAGTGATTTTAGGGCTTAGACCCACATCGCAGGCCAAGTATAAATTTTTACACATTTTGAGATTTTTTAAAGAAGATTCGGGTGTTATTTCTAGGTTTTCACTTGATATTTTCTTTCATAGTAGAGTAGTAATGCACCACACACACGCACCAATACACATACTCAGATATAGAAACATAATGCACATGTACCGACCGAGCATTACTGTACTATTAATTGTTAAGTTTCTCATTTTAAGTGACAATGTACTTGTATGTCTTATGAGAAATAAAGATTCTGTAAACCTAATAATTAAGTTCTGATACTTACGTTATTTCCAGACTATTCTGGGATTCAAACCGTCAATATAACCTTACAATATTTTTGAACCACTCAGATATTTCAATATACTTTTCTGTATAGCATTTGCCTCAGTTTAAGCATTGAGTTTCTTCGCGAACACCGTATTTGATATTATGTATGTGAAATATGGGTCAAGTTTGTATATAAAACACCCGTATCCTACGTATAAGCTGCAAGGTTGAATTATGGCGTTGCAATGGGGCGATTAATCATTGGTTGACGCAATTATCTCGTGATGTTCACTGTCAACTTTGTCCGGTAAATATTAGGTTTTGAAATTGAATAGCGACTGTTATGATTATTTGAAAATGATGTTCAGGTTACGAATATGACCGTATCCGGTGACCGAAGGCGTAAATGACACGTAGGATGTGTAAATGACACGTAGGATGTGTAAATGACACGTGGGATGTGTAAATGACCTGTAGAAGGTATAAATGATGCGTAGGATTGTGTAAATGATACGTAGAAGTCGTAAATGAGGCTTATGACGTGTAAAACGATTGATGTGTATGACGTGTAAATGATTTTAATACTTAACGGGTACTCACGATATGCGGTTTTTGAATCCTTTTCGATTTTTTTTGCCGATATTTCGACTCAGTAGCATGGATTGTGGTTACGTCGAAACTGCGGTGGCGGGGAGAACCCGTTGACATGCACTAGTGATAGATTAACCTATCTACCCTACGTCTAGTTCGTTTTTCTTTTTTAGGTTCCATATCACGACACACAACACTAACTGAATACTGTCTAAATGATGCGTAAAACGTGAAATGACATGTAGGAGGCGTAAATAAGGCGTTGGACGTGTAAATGACGCGTAGAGGTGTTTGTGATGCGCTTGAAGTGTAAATGACGAGTAGGACGAGTCATTGCATTGTAAAACGTGTAAATAAGGCATAGGAGTATTTAAGCACCCGTGAGAAATGTAAATATCGTGTAGGAGGTGTAAATGATGTACGGGACGTTCAAATGACGGGTAGAATATATAAATGACGTGTAGGTGACGAAAATGACATACAGATTGCATGTGATTAGATAGATTGCACGGGATTGTGGAAATAATATGCATAGATTCTTAGAATATTCTACCAGATCACAGCAGTGCTTAGCGCTATTTTTATTGGACAAACATAGGCTTGGCGGTTGTGCCCGTGTCCCGTTTCTGTAAACTTTAAGTCCAGATATAACGTGGATTCCCGTGCTGTTAAACTTTGCAGGCACCAGCGTTATTCGTATTTTCTGATGACTATCAAAGGTAGGATTTTAATCTTATCTTAGGTTGATTAAAGATGCCCATGGGTAGCAGCAGCCACTTACTATCAGGTGGACTGTATACTCCTATGCTGCCTTTATATTATTAAAAATCTTTGGAATATCTACTAAAGTTGTTTTGGGCACAAATTACATAATATATTAATATACCTTAGTATATATATAAAGTATCGTAACATAAGAAATTAAGTGTTGGCTGCCTAACTATACAAAAGATTTGCAGTGATTAATTATACAACTTTTGTACAGTATTAGCGTTACGATGACGTGATGTTAAACACAATGAATATTTTAAGCAATTATAGCCTTGTAACCTTTAAAATCTGCCCGCGTCATCTCGTCATACTTGTATCATGAGATGTGACGTCATTGTTCATAATACAGGTCACGTGGTGTCGGATTAAAGACTAGGTGTTGGATACATTTTGTCTTAAATATCGTTATAATGAAAGCGACGAGTCATGTTAAAACGATACCCATTTTCTTATAATAACAGTGTCAAGCGTTGATGTGTTCTAATTTGAAGGCTATAAGCATCGATATAGAAAATCCAAGATACACATTCAGCGTCTCAAAACTGTCCGGTGAAAAAGAGCGCTCAATTTCAAAATTGAGCGCTTATTCCAAGTTGTAATATTTTATTGCTTTTCGCATAAAACGTTGTAAATACAACTTTAGATCATGGACGTAAGGTTGTATTGCAAAAATATATTATGGTAGTTATGACCATCTATAAATAACTACGTACATTTGACGACAGTTTTAGGTGTCATTTTTGTTCGAGACTGTGTATCTCGTATATTTCTACATAGGATGGCTATAGGATAAAAAGAACGGTGTGGATTCTGGCACACTTTTATATGAGGCGACATCATAGTCCTCGGGAGTAGCAACTAGGGATTGCAATACGGAAAACCGGATCCGGTAATCCGACGGATCCGGCACAAATTTACACAAGCCGGATCCGGTACCAATTCACCACCGGATCCGGACCTCTACCGGATCCGGTGATTGTATATTTTGGCAAAGATTTCGCATTACAAAAATAATTATCGTAAGAAATCGATCCTTTTTTACACTGTTATAACCGTTCGATTAATCCGGCCAGATCCGGCCGGATTGAGAAAAAAAACGGCCGGATCCGGCCGGATTGAAAATGAGGCCGGTTTGCAATCCCTAGTAGCAATACATCTGTGATTGACTTTAGGTAGAACCCATGTTCTATTTAAAGTTACTTACAGATGTCCATGGGCGGCAGTGATCACGTTCAATTAGAAAAAAAAAAACAATCGCAAAGCATTACCGTCCGTTTGAAGCAGTCGGATAAAAACTGGAGGAGCTAACATTACTGTTATAAATGGATACAAACAACACTTGAATTTAGGTTGCGGCACAAGATTAAGTGGAACGTGGGTTATTAAAAGCAGTGATAGTGGGCCGTGAAAACTCATTTATCGTGTTGTCCTTAAGAATGAAACTCAGAGGCTCGCTAGCCCACTGTAGTTCCGGGATCAGAATAGGGCTACGGCATCCCCTGCCTGTCGTAAAAGGCGACTAAAAGGGGCTTCCGGGGTTGCAGTGGGAGCTCGAACCGTTCGGTCAGGCGATCCCGGGAAGGACGGCGGCATATGTGGTCGCATGCCGTCGTAAAGACTAGATGGAGCGGTGGGCCCAGCCACCCATCTGGGAGGAGCCCGATGAGGCAACGCGCTCAGAGGATTCCGGTTGCGGTCGGACCGAGTACCCGGAGTCCTCTTTATAGCGCCGAGGACGGCCACCGGGGGGGTTTTAGTGCGGTAAAAATCCCACATAACCCTGCGTCGCTCCCACGGCGTCGGGTACCTGTTGAAGGTTTCCCCCTCGAGAACAAAAAAAAAAAAGCCCACTGGCTGCGTTTTATTTGTACGTCATGTTTTCGGCTAGCCCGCTGGCTGCGTTGTATTTGTACGTCATGTTTTCGGCTAGCCCACTGACTGCGTTGTATTTGTACGTCATGTTTTCGGCTAGCCCACTGACTGCGTTTTATTTGTACGTCATGTTTTCGGCTAGCCCACTGACTGCGTTGTATTTGTACGTCATGTTTTCGGCTAGCCCACTGACTGCGTTGTATTTGTACGTCATGTTTTCGGCTAGCCCGCTGGCTGCGTTGTATTTGTACGTCATGTTTTCGGCTAGCCCACTGACTGCGTTGTATTTGTACGTCATGTTTTCGGCTAGCCCACTGACTGCGTTTTATTTGTACGTCATGTTTTCGGCTAGCCCACTGACTGCGTTGTATTTGTACGTCATGTTTTCGGCTAGCCCACTGACTGCGTTGTATTTGTACGTCATGTTTTCGTCAACATAGTAACAAAAGTCCGCCAATTCGCACTTGGGCAGCGCAGTGGACTATGGCCTAAACTCTCTTATTCTGAGAGAAGATCCGTGCCCAGCAGTGGAACAATAATGGGTTGAGAAGAAGAAGAACAAAAGTACTATAGTGTACAAATCTTTGGAATGGTCTATTTACTAGCCTTTATTTTATATCCAAGCCAAAATAATAATATAGCCCCCCCCTTATTTACTGACCCTATTTAAAAAATAAAGCATTGCAAATTGAGTCGATTTAAATGATATGTCATAATGAATCCGTCTTCACGGATGGCTTTCCTTCACGGATTCCTTTGGGCTTTAGTTCGTGCCAAAAAAATGGATAAAACAAAAAGACATACCGGATAAAGACATACAACAAAAAGACAAACACATACGCTTGGAAAACATTACTCTCCTTCTCACGCAGTAGGATAATGACTGGAGGAGCTAATATTATATGCCATTTACATTGTTTCGTCCTCAACCCATTATTGTCCCACTGCTGGGCACGGGTCTTCTCTCAGAATGAGAGAGTTTTAGGACATAGTCCATCGCGCTGGCCAAGCGCGGATCGGTGGACTTCACACACCTCCGAGAACTTTGTTTTTTAAACAACTCTCGGGTGTGTAGGTTTCCTTACGATGTTTTCCTTCACCGAAAAGCAGTGATAAATAATTTCTAATATGCACATAAATCAGTGGTGCGTGCCTGGATTTGAACCTTGGACCTCCCGACTGAGAGGGCAAGTTTCAACCATTAGGCTATCACTACTCTTATACACTTATAAACACATATTTAAATTTTGTGTCGAGGGTGCTAAAGACACTAATATATGAAAAAAAAAACACCCAAACAGAAAATCTACATTGAAATGTTAGCCCGGAATCGTTCTATTTGCTTATCAAACACACTTGCACCAGAAGAGTCGTCACATTAAAAAAATGTGTGCGTGTACACTCGTAAGAAGTGAAACTTCTTTATGACGTTATTTTTCAAAAAATAATTTACTATATGCAACTTTACAGAAATTGGTTAAATAAAGTTAAATTAGATAAAGTTTAATAAAAGCTTTTATTAAACTTTATCTAATAATCTTATCTATAATAATCTATCTAATATCACGCGTGGTAGGGATAAGATAAAGATGGCGCGTAACGTAACGTAAAGATGGCGCGTAACGAAAAAATGTTACACTAAATTTTTTTCCAACCCCGATAAAGAAATTTCACTTCAATAGTTACAGAGTTACAACGCTACGTTATACTCTCTCCCCGTTTTATTTACATTGTTTAATATCAGTTATAGGTGTTTAAGTAATATGAATAATGTATGGATTGTATAAGCGGTAAACCGGGGAGCTCAAATCATTACCGCTCAACAACACAGGGAGAAGGAGGTGGCTGAAAAACAGCGCTGCATGGGACCTGGTCCTGTGGCAGGTGAAGCTGAGCCACAACCTTTTGCCCGTAATCTTTTGTAATAAGTTTCTTTTTATGTGGAAATAAATACATTTTATTATTATTATTATTTTATTTATAAATGGATACAAACTACAATCGAATTTAGGTTGCTGTAAAAGATTAAACGGAATCTAGGTTATTAAAAGCAGAGGTACCTAGTGAGCCGTGAAAACTCATTTGTCGTGTCCTAGCTTCAGAATGAAATTCAGAGGCTCGCTGGCCCACTGAATGCGTTGTTTGTATGACGTGTCTCGCTTATGAGAACAATGTCTGCATATCGCTCTTTAAAAAATCGTAGAATTTGAAATTCGTCAGTTTTAAGATGAAGTTTTACTTAGTCACCGTCGCAACGGTCGAAATTCGACCGTAATTTCACTTAAAAAACTAAACTTAATATTTTCCACAGTAGCACGAATATTTCTCAATTAATAAATTGTTTTGATTTAATTGATTAAAATCACCTATTAAAGGTAAAAAGAGGATTTAATTAACTAAGCATTTAAAAGCAATAGCGGGTATTTTGACAAAGACATCTGACATTTTTGACGTTATGTGTTTTGATAATAAGATACTGAATGTTTTATTTCGTTTATTACTTAGGTGTTTGTGTCAAATGTAAGGTAATGCGTTTTTAGTTGATTTTAGGTACGTTTTATGCATTATTTGAATAAAATATTAGCATTTGGTAATCCTTCTCTACATTAATTGTAACCGTGCATAATTTCATCCAACTCCGTCCGCGGCACGTATCTTAAAAACGAATCACAAGTTTTTGCTTCACGTATTAATATATAGATATCGTAGAGTCTAGAATTGAATACTTGGTGCTCCAAGTACATCGTTGTTAATGGACTTTTATAATAATCTTTTGACCTTTGTTTTAATTTTGTATTTTCTTTTACCAAAGATATTACAGCTGTTGTAATCTTTGGTAAAAGAAAATACTTTTACCCAAGAAGGTTACAAGCTTTGTTTAATTTTAATTGCGAATTTACTTTTGAGTTATGCAGTTATTCAATTCAAGCAGCGGTACATGCAATATGACTATTCGTATCATATTAATATTAAAGATGCGAAAGTGTGTAAAGATGTATGTGTATTTAGTACTCTTTCGCGCAAAATCTGCCGGCCAGTTATGCTGGTTTTTTTATCTGACTGAAGGAGCAAACGAGCATTTAGTCCACCTGATGGTAAGTGGTCACTGCCGCCCTGCGACATCTGTAATCAACTGCATACAGACCATGGGTTCCATCTGAAGTCAATCACAGATGCGTTGTTACTCCTGAGGACTATGATGATCGTCTCATGTGACAGTGTGCCGGCAACCACACCGTTCCATTGAAACGCAAGAATTGCTTCACGCTAGAATTAGGTGTGGCGGTGGTGCTTTCCTCGAACTACACTGGTTCTACCACCTTGACATTCGGCACACACATAGTTTCTGACGTGACGCGGAAAAACCTAGTAATATTATAAATGCGAGAATTTGTAAGCATGTATTCCTTTGTTTTGTTGTCCATCAATTCGCACTTGGCCAGCGCGGTGGACTACGGCCTAAAACTCTCTCATTCCGACAGAAGACCCGTGCCCAGCAGTGGACAATAATGGGTTGACGACGATTCCTTTGTTACTTTTGCGCAAAGCCTATCGGTCGGATTTCGCTGAAAATTAACACCCACATAGTTACGACCCCTTTTTTTTGGTTCTCGAGGGGGAAACCTTCAAAAGGTACCCGACGCCGTGGGAGCGACGCAGGGTTATGTGGGATTTCTACCGTACTAAAACCCCTCGGTGGCCGTCCTCGCCGCTACAGACAGGACTCCGGGATCTCCAAAGGAACGCAACCGGGGTCCTCTGAGCGCGTTGCCCCATCGGGCTCCTCCAAGATGGGCGACTGGGCCCACCGCTCCGTCTAGTTTTTACGTCGGTATGCGACCGCATATGCCGCCGTCTTTCCCGGTATCGCCTGACCGAACGGTTCGAGCTCCCACTCTAGCCGCCCGCAACCCTGGAAGCCCCTTTCAGTCGCCTCTTGCGATAGGCAGGGGATGCCGTAGCCCTATTCTAATCCCGGAACTACAAGGATGACTTAGTTTATTACCTAGAGTAACACATAAGATACATTAACGTAGAATTGACTGATGCGAAGCCGCGGGTTAACCTAGTGTTTTCATAGTCGGATGGTTAGCTCGAGCGAGGGTAGGTACACACGATACAATGCATTCAATGGGCCGGCAGAGCGCATCCATTTAGAACTTTAATTCCCAACGTTCTTATGGTTGAATAGATGTATTTTTAAATACCTATATGGGAGCAGCTCTCAATCAGGGATATGAGATACGAATTATAGGCACGCACTACTTATATTTCTAAAATTATGCGTAATAGAAATTAATTGTCTTTGCTTCACGGTTAAAAATACATAGTAAGGAAACATGGACGTTGCTGGGGGGGGGGGGAGTTAAGGGGTTCAAACCCCGTCGATAAGTTAAAAATATTAACCATCATAGTAGAACAAGTCGTTCGCCCATGGAGTTACTATCGAAAATATATCGATTTTTCTGACCCCCTGACATCTCCCTTCCGACACAAAAACCTCGCTATGCCCATGTATGGTGCTGGTAACCTTCATACCTTAGAGTATTTTGAAAAAAGTTCTCATTGATGTGTGAAGCCTACCAATTTACACTTGTGTAGGGCGATGGACTATGGCTTCCAATATGAGAGAAGTCCTGTGCCCAGCAGTGGGACAATAATGAGTTGAAGATGAGGAAATGCATTCCACCGGAAGGTACGTCTATCACCCATGACATCATGTAAAGCAGTTTTATGTGAAATAAATTAGGTACAAACTTTTTGAGATTTGTAGACAAACACAAATATTCTAAATCAGAAATTGGCAGTTCCTCCGCAATTCTTTAAAGGTGGTAGAAACAGTGTAGTTCGACCGGGGAGGTACCACCGCCACACCTATTTCAAGCATGAAGTATTTCTTTCGTTTTTATGGAGAGTTTTGGTGTGGTGGCACACTTATACAGGGTGTTTTTTAATAGGTGTAAAAGCTTTTAGGGGGTGAACGTATAGCTCATTTGCAGTGAAATAATATATGGTGGACCCTATCCAATTTGCAATAGTTTTGGAGTTATTAATTTTTATAACGCTGGAAAATAAGACACCAGAAAAATATTTTTAACCAACATTTTACTCTCAATTCTTTTTCAATAATGACAGCTTTGCCACGTCAATCATCGCACCGCTCCTTTCCTCACCTCACCCCCTCGCCTCACCGCACCTCCTTCGTCCACACACCGCAACCTCCTTTGTCACCGCACCACGCCACATTAAAGCATCTCATCACTGCTGCGTTACATTTTTAAATATTTTTCAAGAAATCCTCGATTTTTTACGAAAAAATATCATATTTTTTTTATCACGTATTACAACAAAATTAGTAAAATATTGTTAGATCAATAATTATTTTACGTGATTTAACCAATATTTGTCACTTAGAGACTTAAATTCTTAATTTATGTATTTTGAAAGTCACGGTGGTAAAAATCATTTTATTCTAAACACGGAAGCAAAATACATATGTAAATGTATTGTTTTATAGCTTTCATGGTTTTGATGTGGATTTCCAAGTGACTATGCCACCGTGAAATATGTGTGAAATATCAATTTTAAATGAAGTGCGTAGTTGATTCTTGATTTTATTGTTCTTCATGGTAAACGTGGTCGCGTTCTGTTTTAGGGTTTCGTGTTCAATGGGTAAAAACGGAACCAAAACTGCGCTGTCCGTCTGTTTGTCACCAGGTCATAGCTACACAGTTGAAATTTTCAAGGATAATACATTTTTGTTGCCGCTACAACAACAGAGACTAAAAACAGAGAAAATAATATTTAAGGGAGGCTCACATACAACCTACGTGATTTTTTTTTTGCCGTTTTTAGATAACTTAGCAAATTTCATACGACCGGTAGTTTTGCGTGAAAACATAAGAAACAAACTTACTTTTATACATTACACTACATATTTATAATATTAGTCGACCCGCGTGGCTAAGCTGTTACCATACCGGTCTGACGCGCAATGGGTTCGATCCCCGGCCAGACAAATATTCTCTGTATTCGTCTTGTGTGTGTCCATGGTACCCACGACACAGGAGAAAACTCTAGTGTCGGGCGATGAGTGTAGAAAGCGTGTTTTAATAAATACAAATAAATTAATTAGTAGGGTTGGTACGGAACCCTTTGTGCGCGAATCCGATTCGTACTTAGATGGTTAAATTTTGCACATACATTGTTGTATACATTGTTATATTTTCAAAATGAAGTAACTCGTAACCTACTCACTTTCTGGAAATATCTATGGTCACATAAATTCGTAAAAATGCAATATACATTTATGTAAACACCTATGCCAAAATGCACACACATTGATTAAACTAAAATAAAATCGTGGGGCACGTCCAATATCTACAATCGACATACATGGCATGTGAGACTTCACTAGGGATTGCAATCCGGAAAACCGGATCCGGTAATCCGGCGGATCCGGCTCAAATTTACGCAAACCGGATCCGGTACAAATTCACCACCGGATGCGGACCTCCGCCGGATCCGGTGATTGTATATTTTGACAAAGATTTCACATTACAAAAATAATTACCGTTAGAAATCTATCCTTTTTTTACACTGTTTTAACCGTTCGATTAATGCCGCCGGATCCGGCTGGATCCGGCCGGATTGAGAAAAAACGGCCGGATCCGGCCGGATTGAAAATGATGCCGGATTTCAATCCCTAGACTTCACCCACGTAGTAAATATTTAATTTTATCACCGTCCATCTGAAAAAATAAATCTTACATGGGTGGTCGGGTAAACCGTACCAGTATAACTTAGACAATTACTTAGTGGTACGATTTACCAAACTATTCGATTTATTAAAACAATGTTTTTAACAAAATAACCTCAAAATATAATGTGTTTGTTATTTTACAGATCGAAAGACTAATAAATATCGTTCAACTTAAAAGAAATTCGAAAATCATATCTTACCTTTTTAGTGCGTAATATCCTTAGGGTTTAACATCAAAATTTACATAAAACACCTGCAAAAACTTTATTTATCTTTGGAAAAAAATCTTGTCGGACGCCATTCCAAACTGACAAAATTAAATAGGTGAGGACGCTGTCAGTTCTTGTTTTTGTTTAGCCAGTAAAAATATATATGACGAATTTGTAGTAAATCTTAAGGTGGTACAATTTACCCAACTTTCCCCTATCTATACTAATATTATAAAGCTGAAGAGTTTGTTTGTTTGTTTGAACGCGCTAATCTCAGGACCTGCTGGTTGGAATTGAAAAAATATTTTTATGTTGAATAGACCATTTATCGAGGAAGGCTTTAGGTTATATAACATCACACCGCAACTATTAGGAGCGAAGAAATCATGGAAAATGTGGAAAAAACAAGGAAAATTATTCATCCTTGAGAGCTTTCGTTGCGTGCGCTGCGAAAACGGTTCAAGATACCAAAAATATATGTATGAAAGAAATATTCCTCTTGAATGAGTATGTATATGTCATGTATTTTTTAAGCGCGGGCGAAGCTGCGGGTTTCAGTTAGTTATAAATTTACCTATCAGGAATGGGATAATAAAAACACAATACATTAGTATTTAGAAAGAGCTAGAAAATCCAAATGTTTAAACCGTAAGGAGCTTTGACTGTAGTTTATATCCAAGATTTATAGGGTGGAAAACTGAAACCGGTTAAACAGTTTTGATGCTGTCGGTACAGGGTTTTGATAAACGAGATGTATGGAGCTATTCTCGCTTCGTTTACAAACATTGATCTGGGTCGATTATAAAGGTATCGCTCGGTTTATTATACGTCAGTCTATACCAGTGGTTCCCAACCGGTGGTCCGCGGACCACTGATGGTCCCTGGAAGCACCCTAAGTGGTCCGTGAAGCCATCCAAAAAATATTGTAATATAAGAAGTCAACACAATGAGACTGACTGAACCAATGATCAGGAATTAGCAGAGTATACAGAAATCGCATTAAATATTGTTTGCTTTGAACAACAATATACGCGAGTTTTATTAAAAAAAATAATAACCCCATATTAATTTTCAGGTTTATTTTTATCTGAAATTACACCCTCATATCGGTGGTCCATGGGTCGACGGATATTTTGCCAAATGGTCCTTCGTCACTAAAAGGTTAGGAACTACTGGTCTATTAGGTCATAAACATACGCCGTTTACGTATCAACTTTATCTAATATATAAAATTCTCGTGTCACAGTTTTTGTTGCCATACTCCTCCGAAACAGCTTGACCGATTTTTACCAAATTTTATATGCTTATTCAGTAGGTCTGAGAATCGGCCAACATCTATTTTTCATACCCTTTAAGGATTGTTCACCCTTAACATTTTATTCTTATTTTTTATATGGCTAAACAACGTTTGTCGGGACAGCTAGTATATATATAAGGTTGAAGTAGCAAACGAGTATGCAGTCCGCCTGATGGTAAGTGGTCACTGCCGCACTGACATTTGTAAGCAACTTCATATAGAACGTGGGGTTCTATCTGTAGTCAATCATAGAAGCATTACTACTCCCGAGGACTATGATGGCCGGCAACCACACTCTTCTATCGAAACGCAAGAAATGCTTTACGCTAGAAATACGTATGGCGGTGGTACTTGCCCGGGCGCACTACACTGGTTTTACCACCTTGAACTCTTCATTACGAAAAATTGAAAACTTCGGGATACTAGTCACCCGTCGCAACGGTCGAAATTCGACCGTAATTCAACTTAAAAACTAAACTTCATATTGTCCAAAATAACACGAATATTTCTCAAACTCAATTAAATTCTATCAATTTTCAAGTTATTCTCAATACACTCGTTTGGGTTATAAAAAAAGGTTTAATTAACTAAGCTGCATTTAAAAGCAATAAGCGGGTATTTTGACAAACATATCTGACATTTTTGACGTTATGTGTTTTGGTAGACATTGACTGCCGTCCCTGTAGTTCCGGGATCAGAATAGGGCTACGGTATACTCTGCCTGTCGTAAGAGGCGACTAAAAGGGGCTTCTGGGGTTGCGGGCGACTAGAGTAGGAGCTTAACCGTCCAGCCAGGCTATCCCGGGAAGGACGGCGGTATGTGTGTTCGCATATCTTCGTAAAGACTAGACGGAGCGGTGGGCCTAGCCGCCCGTTTGGGTGGAGCCCGATGGGGCAACGCGCTCAGAGGATTCCAGTTGCGTTCCTTTAAGGATCCCGGGGTCCTCTTTGTAGAGCCGAGGACGGCCACTATTAGTGCGGTAAAAATCGCACATTATCCTGCCTCGCTCCGACGGCGTCGGGTACCTAAAGGTTTCCCTCTCGAAAACAAAAAAAAAGGTACCTTTTGAAGCTTTCCCCTCGAGAAAAAAAGGCAAAATGAGGTACAAATATGGCAGTGGTGCCGTGAGTCTAATAATACAAGGTTTCTACCGCCTTTGATTTCTAACTCACTCGTCACTCGTCAACCCATTATTGTCCTACTGCTGGGCACGGGTCTTCTCTCAGAATGAGAGAGTTTAGGCCATAGTCCACCGCGCTGGCCAAGTGCGAGTTGGTGGACTTCACACACCTCCGAGAACTTTTTTTTTTTTAAGAACTCTCGGGTGTGTAGGTTTCCTCACTTTTCCTTCACCGAAAAGCAGTGATAATTAATTTCTAATACGCACATGAATCAGTGGTGCGTGCCTGGGTTTGAACCTCGGACCTCCCGATCGAGAGGACAAGTTTCAACCATTAGGCTATCACTGCTCATTTCTAACATATGTAATAAAAACGTGTTGAAATTTCAATGGTATAAAATCCTCAGTGAGTTCGATTCACACTTGCCCAATTATTGTTAATAGAATCTACAAAGACCTCTATATATATGCATTCAGCTCATTGCTTCCTTTTTATTTACGTAAACAATTTCCTATTGCGAGATCTAATGTTAGAAATAGTACAAAGGGCAGCTCACCTCTGACATTACGGTGTGAGTCCGCTGTGGGTGTTCTGGGACTGTGTGGGTGTGGGTAGAAATTAGTTCAATTATAGCAAGTTTGCAGGATAGACTTTTTTGTGTCCGGTCTGTGTGTAGGAGTTTGTACGTACGATAATGGCGGTCGAATTGCAGGTTCCAAGTACACACGCTACACTTAACTTGTTTTTTCAAAAATAAATGATAAAAAGATATCCGATTCAGGCAGCAAACTAGCATGTAGTGGACTACATGCTCGTACAGGTGGACCTGATGGTACCCCCGTGGTCATCTACGTATACGTATTAGTAATTTCATGTCCTATTTTTAGCGTAAAACAGTTCTTGCGTTTCGTTGGAAACGCAACTGTGTGGTTGCCGCACAATTTTATATAAAGCGACCATCTTAGTCCTCGAGAGTAGCAACGCATCTGTGATTGACTTCAAAACAACTTTATATACAACCCATGTTCTATTTAAAGTTGTTTGCTACTTCAATTAGATAGAAAAAACTCCTTTATGAAGTTATGAAATCAATAACATGGACATATTAGTAGAGAAGAATTACCAAATGCTAATATTTTTTTTCAAATAATGCAAAAAACATACTTGCATTTGACACATATATACATAAACGAAATAGAACATTCAATGTCTTCCTATGAAAACACATAACGTCCAAAATGCCTGATGTCTTTGTCAAAATACCCGCTATGGCTTTTTAATGCAGCTTAGTTTATCAAACCTCATTTTACCTTTAACTGGTGCATTCAAAATAGCTTGAGAACTGTCACTATTTATTTGAATTTGAGAAATATTCGTGCTACTTTGGATAATATGTAGTTTAGTTTTTTAATTTAAATTACGGTCGAATTTCGACTGTTGCGACGGGTGACTGGTGTGTAATTAAGTCATCGAGACTGACTTCTGTCTCTCACTGAATAACATTAATCGGCGCAGTGCCGGATTAAGCCAGCGCGGGGCTTACAGCAAATAGGCTAATTGACAATGCGAAAAATTAAGTGTCAATTACTGTTATCAGTATATATTATGAGTTTAAGAATGGTTATTTATTAACATAAGTTGAAAATAATCATTAAATTTATTTAAAAATCCTTAAATAAAAATGCATTTTTTTAAACGTTTGTCACGTGACACAAAATGCTCCTGATTGGGCGGGTTTATGATGACGTCACTTGCTTGTAAACTTTCGTTTTTTGTTTACAACAAATGTATGTGGATGATATGAGCCACAGATGACAATACAGGCAAGTGACGTCACTAACCCGCCATATTGTCAAAGTAGCGTTTTTGCGCGCTATTTAAATATTGAATTTTTAATTTGATATTTTTCAGCAAATATGTACCAAAATTACAAAAAAACAACTTTTACTGGGTTCCTTAACCTCTGCTAGATAATATAAATTGTATTTTAAAAACCTGTCAAATAGCCTATTCCGTCAGGAGGCCCATAGTTTGCCTTAAGTAAAAGGTTATTAAATAAAACAAAACTGTTACTAGTAAACTGTTCTGGATTTATCCTGGTAAAATGACACGTTCTATATCTTCATTCAATTTAGGATTTTTAGGATAGCAAAGATAGTAATGTAATGATTTCATAAAATTTGTATTAGTTTTCAATATTATTTTTATGTTATAACGCATAAATTAGTTGGATATCAATTGTAGATGTCGCTAGTAAATGAATTCGGATATCAATTGTAGATGTCGCTAGTAAATGAATTCGGATATCATTTGAAGATGTCGCTAGTGAATTAGTTCGGTTATGAATTGTCGGTGTCGCTAGTTGTATCAACTTAGATTTTATCACAGTTGATCGAGACAGAGACAGCAGAAGGAGTCTAGACACGGAACAAGAAGGTTGTTTAGTGATAGTTCTACAGAGTGAATTATGTATTAAAGTTGAAAGTGAGACGAGAAGTGTATATTGTGAAGGTAAATGAATAAACTTACATATTATTATAACGGAGGTGTTTAATTTTATTACAGTAACATATAAATAGTTAAGTGTAGGGTCTCGTGGCCCCTCTAGTCGCGGGGCCCGTAGCATTTGCTACTCTTGTGTTGCTAATCCGGCACTGGATTGGCGGTTTTTCTTGGCTTACATTCTTAATTACGGAATTTTTCGATTTTACATATATTAGTAGAGAAAGTAAATGGTTTCATTATTATGTTAATACTGTTAGCACCACTATGGAATCTGAATTTTAAAAAAGATGTACTTATTTGACTAATGTATCTAATACCAGAATTAGGTCTATGTGATTAATTCGTATTGAAAAGTGAACTCTAGATAAGGACCAAGTGCCAAAACTAAGACTGTATAAATAAAAAGTAGATAGGATATAAAATATCAAAAATGCCTACAACTGGAATTTTGAAGAACACGATGAGCGAGGAAAGCAACCCATCGTTGAAGAAACGCCACTCTGTTATATCTGGGAGGAGTGACTTTTGTAAGTAACGTTGATATTTAACGGAATTTTTATTGAAAAAAAGATTATATAATAATAATATCAATTAATAATTATTGTTATTATATGATAATAATAATAATAATAATTATATAATTGTTACGGGGTAATGCTGTAAGCATTCTTGGGACTCTCAAGAGGCAGCGGCATGGACTGTTTCTTTTATTTAATTTGTATTATTCTTTTAGATTTAATATGAAGAAATATTTTTAATAATTTACTATTGAAAAATATAATTTTAATGATTTTTTTAATAGAAAAATAAAAATAATGATTATGCTTCAATAACAAAATAGTGTAATTAAAAATTAAAATTTTAATTTAAAATGTTTAATAGTGATATTTTTTTTTTATAATATAGAAGTAGCAAACGAACATGCATTTTACCTGATGTTAAGTGGTCACCGCCGTCCATGGACCTGTAATCAACTTCATACAGAACAGGGGTTCCATCTGAAGTCAATCACAGATGCGTTGCTACTCCCGAGGACTATGATGGTCGCCTCATGTGAAAGTGTGCCGGCAACCACACCTTACTTAATGCTAGACATAGGTGTTGCGCTGGTACTTCTCCGGTACTACACTGGTTCTAACACCTTTATGGTTTCAAAGTTCTAGGTGATAGAACCAGTGTAGCTCGACCGGGGAAGTACCACCGCCACACCTGTTTCTAGCGTGAAGCTGTTCTTGCGATTCCTTAAAAGGGCGTGCTTGCCGACTCACTTTTACGTGAGGCGATCACCTTAGTCTTATATTGAGTTGCTTAGAGGTCCATGGGCGACAGCGACTACTTGGTCAAATCATATGGCCGTTTACTATTTGAAATTCATAAAAAAATATTGACCACTAATAAATTCCGCGAAATAAAACGATACAGGTATAAGTTTACTGCACAAAAAATAGTAGTTAACCTCACCCAGTTAACCATATTAAGCGCTAGGTTAACGAGATATCAATATAAACCTGGTTAAGCGAGTATGTTATACATGTCTCGGTATAACCAAAACTTTATTGCGCTTAATAAAAAATTTTTTTTTCTAAAAATATATGTATAGTTACACTATACAATGTAAATATTTTAGAAAAGTTGGGCTACTGAGAATAAGTAAAAGTATTGATTACTTTTTTTTTATCTGACTAAAGTAGCAAACGAGCATGCAGTCCACCTGATGGTCAACTACATACAGAAAATGGTTTCCATCTGAAGTCAATCACAGATGCGTTGCTACTCCTGAGGACTATGATGGTCGCCTCATGTGAAAGTGTGCCGGTTATTCTAAGTCTTCCAACTTTTTCAGTTCCTCAATTTTCACACTTATTTTCTGTCTGTCTGTATTTTGTCGGTGTGTTATAAACAACATTAAACCAAAAGTTTAAAATTCATTCAAAATAATACATTTATAGTCCGTATCTGAAGAAAACAATTAGTGTTTGTTTCATTAACAGGGCTCTCTTTTACTGAACTGTAAGGCAAGATACTGGAGCTAACTTTCATTACCATGTAAAAAAACATGATTGTAATAATATTAAAAAAAATGGACATAAATAAGAAGAAAGACAAACCCGCTGAGTTTCTTGCCGGATCTTCTCAGTTGAGGTCGTGTTCCGATCCGGTGGTAGTGTAAGAAAAAAAATGTAACTGACAATTTGTAAGTGCCCCCGTAGGCCTATACAAAATAAAGACATCTCATTTCATTTCATTTTATTTCATTTCATTTTATTTCATTTCATTTCATTTTATTTCATTTCATTTCATTTCATTAACACTACCAAAAGTTATTACAAGTTAAAGCTAAATTTGTTTAAGCGGGTATAACCTCGGGGCACAGCGTCTATGTTTGTTTGTTTAGTCTAGACAAACATTAGATACTATACCTTGGTGGCTATTAAAATACGTAACATAATTATTCATATCCAGATAGTAAATTAACACTCATTCGGCACAAAGGACCAAAAATTAAGCTTAATTATAATTGCTGGTGTTGTCAACATTGTTTCAGATGATTAGTAGAAACTAAAATAGTTTTAGGCACAAAATTCCAACAAAAATGTTAAAAATAAATGATGTAATAGTTTAAGACAACGCTCTAAAAATAGATGTGGCGACCTCCCGCAACTTCAAGAGATGGCGCTACTAGTATTCTGAAACACGCTATCGCAGTATTCACAATACCCCGCATATATACAAGTTTCGAACGACTGGTGGAGTACGGCCGCTTCCCAGGCATGATCACCTAGCCTGGCTGGAGATCTCCCATTGCCAAATAGTCCTAAAACCCTAAGCTGTTTTTTATACTACATTATTGAAGTGAAACTTCTTTATCGGGGTTGGAAAAAAATTTAGTGTAACATTTTTTCGTTACGCGTCATCTTTTTCAGTTACGCGCCATCTTTTTCTGTTACGCGCCATCTTTTTCTTATCCCTACCACGCGTGATATTAGATAGATTATTATAGATTAGATTATTAGATAAAGTTTAATAAAAGCCTTTTATTAAACTTTATCTAATTTAACTTTATTTAACCAATTTCTGTAAAGTTGCATATAGTAAATTATTTTTTGAAAAATAACGCCATAAAGAAGTTTCACTTCTTACGAGTGTACGCTAGTACACGCACACATTTTTTTTTTCAAGTATCGACATATACGTACTTTTTTAGTTAACTTTAAAATTTATACAAGTGTTTTCATCTGATATATAAAATTCTCGTGTCACAATGTTCGTTTCCGTACTCCTGCGAAACGGCTTGACCGATTCTCATGAAATTTTGTGAGCATATTGAGTAGGTCTGAGAATCGGGGAAACATACCTCTTAGTGATAAGGGTTGTCCACCCTTATCTTTTTTTAATTTTTATATGGTAAACCATCGTTTGCCGGGTCAGCTAGTATACTATATATTTTAAACAGCAGGAAACCCCCAAACATAGTGCAACCGGTCATATCCAATTTTCTTATATATTCTCGTTTATTTATCTAGAAAATTGCTTTGCATTTTGATATTTTAAATGCACTCGTGTTTTTTTTATTAAACTATTCCTACTTTATAGTATTTAACTAGCTCTTACCCGCGGCTCCGCCCGCACGTTCAAAGGGAATTAACATTAGCATTTGATAACGTGATTCAGAACTTGCAAATGAATTTTACTAACGCCATCTACTGACAACGTTTGGAACTACTAAATATCTAGCAACTAACAAAATATCGATATTCTCATGGGAATTAGAGAGCGTGGTAAAAAGTAGCCTACGTCACTCACCGTCCTCGTAACTATCTCCCAACATATAAACCATATCATATAATGGCTAAGTGGCGACGTGAAAGAGGAACAAACAAACACACTTTCACATTTATAATATTAGTGTGGATTATAAAATAGGGTATATAAGTATAACGAAGTGGTAGTGAGTGAGGTCAAGTAGGCTTTGGGTCTTCATTAGTGTCCATTTTTGAAGATTTCAAGTAAAACACAGGAGTTATTCTTCTTCGATTTATTCACAATTGACGAGGTCTGATCGCTTCGACGGTTAAACAAGAATCCCTTTCTACCGGCAGGCGCTCGCCTTTTTGTAACAATGTTTGGTGAGGTGACAATAACAAATTTAGGGAGGGTAAACTAAATTACAATTCTAAAAATCACTAAATATTGCTAATTTAATAAACAAACAATTTTCGATCTTTAAACTAACTAAAATAATTATTTTCGGCGACGTGTTTTTCATAAATACGCGGTGTCCCGCCGACAAGTATAATTTGATAACCCTATGGGGTCTAAACTTGGACTCTCTGATGAGGTCATAACAATTACGCCAATGACAATAATATTAGGATCAATAAAACTGTCTATCAATATTGACTGCATCTTATGCACTTTCGATAAATAGAATATATTAAAGTGTTCGACGCATGTGTTGGTGGACTTCAGATAGCAATCTTGACTAGGATTGATGATAGGGTTGATGATAGTTATATATGGGTGGTAGGAGCTACTTCGTCCCTGTAGCTCCGGGATCAGAATAGGGCTACGGCATCCCCTGCCTGTCGTAAGAGGCGACTAAAAGGGGCTTCCGGGATTGCGGGTGGCTAGAGTGAGGGCTCGAAACGTCCGGCCAGGCGATCCGAGGAAGGGCGGAGGCATCTGTGGTTGCATGCCACCGCCCTTCCTGGCTGAGGACGGCTACCGGGAGGTTTTAGTGCGGTAAGAATCCCACATACCCGCTTCGCTCCTACGGCGTCGGGTACCTTTTGAAGCTTTCCCCCTGGAAAACAAAAAAAAGGAGCTGCATGCTGGTTTGCGTCCAGTTGCATCCGTCAACGCGCATGGAGTTCTAATCAAACATATCTTGACCATCATTCTATAACTTTAAGTAGTATATTTACCCCTAAAAATGTAATAGTACGTAAGAAAATTAGATATTCCTTTAATAATTCAGTAAATGTAAAACCAGGCACTTGAGGGTTCAACTGCCTGGTTAAAGTGCCTGTCTAGGTACTTACGATTTTTTTTTAACTGATTGAAGTAACAAACGAACATATACATTCCACCTAATGGTAAGTGGTCACTGCCGCCCTGCGACATATGTAATCAAATACATACGGAACATGCGTTCCCTCTGAAGTCAATCACTGATGCTTTGCTACTCTCGATGACTATGATGGTCGCGTCATGTGAAAGTGTGCCAGCAACCACACCCTTCTATCGAAACGCAAGAAATGCTTCACGCTAGAAATAGGTGTGGCGGCGGTACCTCCCCGGTCGAACTACACTGGTTCTAACACCTTTTTACTACGCTATCAGCTATTTTCGCACAAACAATACATCTAGACCTATCCCAATCGAACGTCTACTCATAATGTATATAGGCCGTTTCACCATTTACAATCCAGGGTCCTCCTCCGACGAGGAAGAGGGGGTGCAGCCTCACGAGAAGGCGATCGCGGCGGGCCAGGCCTCGCCGCCGTACTGCGTGAGGAACGTGGAGCAACACGCCTTCGGGAGACGGGAGATTGAGATCGCTGAGCAGGAGATGCCCGGGATCATGGCGTTGAGGGCCAGAGCGAAGGATGATAAGCCTCTGAAGGATGCTAAGGTTGGTTGAAGTTTGTTTATAAAGGGATTAAGTTGTGTGAAGCGGTGCATTCTGGTTCTATTGTAATTAATAAGACGAGCTATTTTTTTTATTTGACTGAAGTAGCAAACGAGCAGTCCACCTGATGGTAAGTGGTCACTGCCGCTCATGGACATCTGTAATCAACTTCATATAGAACATGGGTTCTATCTGAAGTCAATTACGGATGCGTTGCTACTCCCGAGGACTATGATGGCCGCCTCATGTGAAAGTGTGCCGGCAACCATACCCTTCTAACGAAACGCAAGAAATGCTTTACGCTAGAAATAGGTGTGGCGGTTGTACTTCCTAGGTCGAACTACACTGGTTCTACCACCTTGAAAAGCTATCTTGTCTTTTTATATTTTGGTATATACATATAGTAAATGGTTATGGACATCTATAACCCGAACGTGGTCAGAGATTCGTTGCTTCTGCACACACACACACGCTTAGAAAACACGTTTTCTACACTCATAGCCCCACGCCAGGATTTTTCTACTGTGTCGTGGGTACCATGGACACACAGGACTAATACACAAACACCCAGAACCAGAACATGAATGTAAACTCATCATTCAGATACTTGTCGGGCCGGGAATTCAACCCGGGACCCATTGCGCGTCAGACCTGTATGGTAACCGCTTAGCCACGCGAGTCGTCAAAGGGTCGTCACGTATTAAAGGGACATGATATTTCTTATGGTCTTTTCTAGTACGAAGTCGTATTTTTTGTTCACTAGACCATATGCTACGTCATTTCTGATTTTCTAAATATGATCCCTATCGTTCTCATTATTACTTGTGATCGACTTTAGTTCATCTATCTTCTTTACAACAGAAGGCTAGCTTACTCTAAGCCCCAAAGTTGCATCAAACAGGAAAATACCTACATTCATACGTAGTTTACTTAGAATTGACTACACGAGTTGGGAATTACCTAGAAAGAAACAATCCAATTCCCACCCCAACGATTACGAATGAAATATTCAGTTAGATTTCGCATGGAGATTTCCGAATAGACTCGATGTAGGAATTATTCATAGGATTTGGTGCCAAGTGGGAATCGACGTGTGAATGGCAGATCATGATAAATTGAATTAATTATCCATCACCCGGATAGTATTTGTGCTTTCAATAATATTCTTTATAGTTCGCTGCTATGTGCCTATTTAATTGTAGTGTAATAAAATTTTCTACAATACTAATGAGCTTTCTTCTATCTAAGTTATTACCGGACTAGTGTACCGGACCACCGCGCTGGCCAAGTGCGAATTGGTGGACTTCACACACCTCCGAGAACTTTTTTTTTTTAAAGAACTCTCGGGTGTGTAGGTTTCCTCACGATGTTTTCCTTCACCGAAAAGCAGTGATAATTAAAGTATAATACGCACATAAATCAGTGGTGCGTGCCTGGGTTTGCCTCGGACCTCCCGATCGAGAGGGCAAGTTTTAACCATTAGGCTATCACTGCTCATCATTATACGATGTATGGCATTCAATAAATGAACCGAAGTGGTTGTTTTAATAACGTTACCCCTAACATCACAATGCATTGGCGACTCCTCTGGTGTTGCAAATGTCCATGGGCGACGGTGACTGCTTTCAATCAGGTGGCCCGTCTGCCTTATCGTTTGGCCTGACAATACTAATGAGTTTTCTTCTAACCCATTACCGGAGAAAGAAATCTCTTCAAGAAAGGTGCAAAAGACTCCTCTGGTCTTGCGTTCCAGGCGAGGGTGACTACTTTCAGGTGGCCCGTCTGCCGTATCGTTTATGAAATGTCTTTATTTTTGCATAGGCCTACGGAGGCACTTACAAATTGTCAGTTACATTTTTTTTTCTTACACCACCACCGGATCGGAAAGCGACGTTAACTGAGGCGATCTTTTTTTCTTTCTATATATATTTTTTATTACTAATTAAACAAAATATGTATGGCGCATTTACGTGTACTTTAAATTATTTGTTTATTTGTTTAAATTTCGGTCCCTGATCAATGTAAACGACAATTAGGTGGCTGTATTGCAGCCAGTTTGCGGTGGCCGACCTAATTTCAAACTTGTTATGATGGATCATATTCGGTCATAATTGATTGCTTATTGGAGTACACGGAGTGTAAGTTAGTGATCCGAATGTTCGTATCACTTTCGGTGACCTAACCAATGTAAACGTGGTCGTTCGTTTAAGAATCAGGTTAAACTCTGTGAACGACCTAATATGAATGCGTAGGATAGCAATAGGATTTTTAGGAGGATGTAATTTTTCAAGGTGGTAGAACCAGTGTAGTTCGACCGGGGAAGTACCACCGCCACACCTATTTCTAGCGTGAAGCATTTCTTGCGTTTCGACAGAAGGATGTGGTGGCACACTTTCTCATGAGGCGACTATCATATTCCTCGTTAGTAGCAACGCATCTGTGATTGACTTCAGATGGAACCCATGTTCTGTATGTAGTTGATTACAGATGTCGCAGGGCGGCAGTGACCACTTAACATCAGGTGGTCTGCATGCTCGTTTGCTACTTCAGTCAGATAAAAAACAATATTGATTTGTCTCCGTAGGTCCATACATCTATAGTATTTTAACGTATTATTTAACGTAGTATTTTAACGTTAAACGCTGTCATGTTTTGGCTTCGAAGGTATGGCAAAGAAGAGACACTTATACGCTTTCCAACTTAGTCCTTACGCGTAGCAACGCGTGAATCTGATCTTAATTAAGATTATAGACTTAACTGTCGTAATAGAATTAGTCGTATCTGCTATATCATCAACTGCATGCTCGTTTGCTACCTAAATAACATTTTTTTTTTGTTTTCGAGGGGGAAACCTTCCAAAGGTACCCGACGCCGTGGGAGCGACGCAGGGTTATGTGGGATTTTTACCGCACTAAAACCCCCCCGGTGGCCGTCCTCGGCGCTGAAAAGGGGGACTCCGGGATCTCGAAACGACTTCAACCGGAATCCTTCGAGCGCGCTGCCTTATCGGGCTCCTCCCAGATGGGCGGCTGGGCCCACCGCTCTAGTCGCTAGTCTTTACGACGGTATGCGACCACACATACCGCCGTCCTTCCCGGGATTGCCTGACCGAACGGTTCGAGCTCCCACTCTAGCCGCCTGCAACCCCGGAAGCCCCTTTTAGTCGCCTCTTACGACAGGCAGGGGATAGCGTAGCCCTATTCTGACCCCGAGGCTACAGGGACGACCTAAATAACATTTAAGTAGCAAAAAAGCATGCAGTCCTGATGGTAGGTGAACTCTGCTGCATATAAATAAATAACGCTTTCTACACTCATAAATTAAAAAAAATTGAATATAAATAAGAAAAAAAGACAAACCCGCTGAGTTTCTTGCCGGATCTTCTCAGTTGAGGTCGTATTCCGATCCGGTGGTAGTGTAAGAAAAACAATGTAACTGACAATTTGTAAGTGCCCCCGTAGGCCTATACAAAATAAAGACATTTCATTTCATTTCATAACCCCACAGTAGGATTTTCTCCTGTGTCGTGGGTGCCATGGACACATAGACGAATATACAAACACCCAGACCCAGAACAAGAATCCAAACTCATCATTCAGATACCTGTCAGGCTGGGAATCGAACCCAGGACCCACTGCCCACCCACTTTCAGACCGGTATGGTACCCGCTGCGCCATGCGGGTCGGCATATGGACAACCGTAAGGAACTTCAAGAACATGGATTTTATCTGAAGTCAATAACAGATGCGTTGCTACTCGCGAGGGCTAATATGGTCGCCAAGTATAAAAGTTACTTACCATCTGGTAGACTGCAATGTCGTCTTCTTTACGTCTACATCTTTAATTGTAAATTACAATACTAACTAAACACAATAGAAGCATATATTTTTTGTAACTTAGTAATTAACCCTTTTAATATGTATTGTATCAGAGGCTAACAAGGTTACGGATAAATCGATACGGTTTACGCAAAGCTTTATGATTTAAGTTATTGTAAATTTATTTGTTTTAAATAAGCAAATAAAAATATGCTAAGTGTAAAAAAAATATTTTCTGTACATTTTTCACGTAAATCATTGTTTCCAGATTAAAAAAAAAATGCTAAATGTAAAAAAAATATTTTCTGTACATTTTTCATGTGAATCGTTGTTTCCAGATTAAAAAAAAAATTCTAAGAGTAAAAAAAAATATTTTCTGTACATTTTCATGTAAATCCTTTTTTCCAGATTGTAGGCTGCACACACATAAACGCCCAGACAGCGGTTCTGATCGAGACCCTAGCGGCTCTGGGTGCTACGGTACGTTGGGCGGCGTGCAACATCTACAGCACCCAGAACGAGGTGGCTGCGGCGTTGGCGCATTCTGGTGAGATTTAGCAAGATGTGGTTGGGTGATTGTACTGTAGATCGATTTTAAAGCTTGGTAGAAGAGGAGACCATCCTAATCCTCGGGAGTAGCAAAGCGACTGTGATTGACTTCAGATAGAACCCATGTTCTATTTGAAGTGGCTTACATGTGTCCATGGGCGGCAGTGACCACTTACCATCAGGTGGACTGCATGCTCGTTTGCTACTTCATTATGCCGCTCATAGATAACTGTAATCAACTTCATACAGAACATGGGTTCTATCTGAAGTCAATCACAGACGCGTTGCTACTCCCGAGGACTATGATGGTCGCCTCATAAAAGTGTGCCGGCAACCACAGCCTTCCATCGAAACGCAAGGAATGCTTCACGCTAGAAATAGGTAAAGCAAGGTACTTCCCCGGTCGAACTACACTGGTTCTACCACCTTCAGAATCTACCATCACCACGCACATCTCCACAATCGACGCCAACTCCAGCACCATAATTTTCGTGACCTCTCAGGCTATTTTTTCCCAGGTTACGCGATATTCGCCTGGCGTGGTGAGAGCGAGGAAGCGTTCTGGTGGTGCATAGACCAGTGTTGCGCGCCGACCGCCACGTGGCAACCGAACATGATACTGGACGACGGAGGTGACGCCACACATCTCATGCTGAAGAAACACCCCAGTTACTTCAAGCAGATTAAGGGTGAGTTCGGTATCTTCAATGGGGTCTCGTCAACCCATTATTGTCCCACTACTAGGCACGGGTCTTCTCTCAGAATGAGAGGGTTTAGGCCATAGTCCACCGCGCTGGTCAAGTGCGAATTTGTGGACTTCACGTCTGAGACATTTTTATTTTAAAGAACTCTCGGGTGTGTAGGTTTCCGCACGATGATTTTCTTCACCGAAAAGCGGTGATAATTAATTTCTAATACGCACATATTTAAAAAAAAAATCAGTGCGTGCCTGGCTTTGAACCTCGGACCTCCCTATCGAGAGGGGAAGTTTACAAAAATTAGGCTATCACTGCTCTGTGAATCTTAAATACGGTATTGGAGCATTATTCTGCATGTTCTATTGACGGTCTTTTGTTCCATCCAAGGTCTTTCCCTTGGTCTTTTGGTACGACTTTAAATTTTTCATTGTATCCTTAGCTCAGGGAGTTGTTTCTTCTACCAATCGTGTTTTTTTGGCGTTTCTTGAGTATATCTGACTGTATCTTTGACGGTCCATCCATTTGTTGATTCATGGATCCATTTGCTTATCAATTGGTCAACTATTTCACGTTATTGTTGATAAGGTGAATTGATTTATCTTCGTTTGGTATGGTGAAAGTAGGGAAGCGTTCTGGTGGTGCATAGACCAGTGTTGCGCGCCGACCGCCACGTGGCAACCGAACATGATACTGGACGACGGTGGTGACGCCACACATCTCATGCTGAAGAAACACCCCAGTTACTTCAAGCAGATTAAGGGTGAGTTCGGTATCTTTAATGCGGTCTCGTCAACCCATTATTGTCCCACTACTAGGCACGGGTCTTCTCTCAGAATGAGAGGGTTTAGGCCATAGTCCATCGCGCTTGCCAAGTGCGAATTAGCGGACTTATCACGCCTCCGAGAACTCTCGGGTGTGTAGGTTTCCGCACGATGTTTTCCTTCACCGAAAAGCGGTGATAATTAATTTCGAATATACACGTAATTTTAGAAAAAATCAGTGGTTCGTGCCTATGTTTGAACCTCGGACCTCCCGATCGAGAGGGCAAGTTTACAACCATTAGGCTATCACTGCTCTGTGAATCTTAAATACGGTATTGGAGCCTTATTTTGGATGTTCTATTGCAGGTCTTTTGTTCCATCCAAGGTCTTTCCCTTGGTCTTTTGGTACGACTTTAAATCTTTAGTTTAGGGATTTCTATCATCTTTTTTTTTTGTTACGGGGAGGAAATCTTCAAAAGGTACACCGAATCCTTGGGAGAAACTCAGGGTTATGTGGGATTTTTACCCACTAAAACCTCCTCGGTGGCCTTCCTCAGCGCTTGTAGTAGGGGACTCGGAAACTCCAACGGAACGAACCGGTGGCCCCTAGCGCAGTGCCCCTCACGGGCTCATCTCTTGGGGGGCGTGTACCATCCCCCTTCATCATCCGGTGCTTACGGCGAGATGCAGCCACACATACCGCCGTCCTTCTCGGTGTTGCTTGTTGGACGGTTCAAGCTCCCACTCTAGCCGTCCGCAACCCCAGAGGCCCCCTGTTAGTCGCCTCTTACGACAGGCAGGGGATACCGTAGCCGTATTCTACTCCCCAACTACAGGGTTAGGGATTTCTATCATCTACCAATCGTGGTATTTTGGCGTTTCTTGAGTATATCTGTCTCTTTGACGGTCCATCCATCTGTAATTTGAATTAAAAAACTAAACTACATATTGTCCAAAGTAGCACTAATATTTTTGTAATTTAAATAAATTGTAATAATTTTCAAGTTACTTTGAACGCGCCCGTTAAAGGTAAAAATAGGTTTACTAACTAAGCTGCATTTAAAAGCAATAGTGGGTATTTTGACCAAAGAGATCTGACATTTTTGATGTTATGTGTTTTCATAGTAAGATATTTAATGTTCTATTTCGTTTATTATACGTGTTTGTGTCAATTGTAAGGTAGTGACTGTAATGTGTTTTTAGTTGATTTTATGTATGTTTTATGCATTATTTAAAAAAAAATATTAGCATTGCGTAATCCTTCTCTACATCAACTATAACCGTGCGTAATTCTCCTCCGCCTGCGGTAAATATCTTAAAAACGAATCACAAATTTTTGCTTCATGTATATAATCATCATCATATCTGCTCTAACAGCGATGTAGACATCTTCCACACAGTTAACATAAATAAATTTATACATTTTTGTTCCATGCCTTTATAATGGCCCCTTTTAAATTATCATAAATACCTATATTTAGTTTTTATTTTGTTTTATGTTTATCTTTTTTGTTCTTAGATTTAGTTAGATATTACACTTCGTACACATTAGGTGAGTTGTATATACCTGTAATGGCGATTCACACTGAACCAAACGAATTGTATTTTTTTGTAACAATGTATAGTGATTAGTCAATGGTATATCTAAATAAATAAATAAATAAATAAATCACTCATCGTGGATTTCATTTGGAACGCGGCGAAGTCGGACGTAAGCCACAATTGTGTTCACCGTAATTTTATGTCTCCAATGGTGCTCGCTGTGATAAGAGCAGTGATAGCCTAATGGTTGAAACTTGCCCTCTCAATCGGGAGGTCCGAGGTTCAAACCCAGGCACGCACCATTGATTCATGTGCGTATTAGAAATTAATTATCACTGCTTTTCGGTGAAGGAAAACATCGTGAGGAAACCTACACACCCGAGAGTTCTTAAAAAAAAAGTTCTCGGAGGTGTGTGAAGTCCACCAATTCGCACTTGGTCAGCGCGGTACTATGGCCTAAACCCTCTCATTCTGAGAGAAGACCCGTGCCCAGCAGTGGGACAATAATGGGTTGACGACGAATGGTGCTCAGTGACCGCTCACTGTTCTTTCCCAATAATATTATCCATTGGAGTTGCGATGTCAGCTTCACCACAGTGTCGCCCTCTATCCGAATACGCCCAAATCAATTAAGATTTGACGTTCCAAGGTGGTAGAACCAGTGTAGTTCGACCGGGGAAGTACCACCGCCACACCTATTTCTAGCGTGAAGCAGTTCTTGCGTTTCGATAGAAGGGTGTGGTTACCGACACACTTTCACATGAGGCGACCATCATAGTCCTCGGGAGTAGCGACGCATCTGTGATTGACTTCAGATGGAACCCATGTTCTGTATGAAGTTGATTACAGATGTCCATGGGCGGCAGTGACCACTTACCATCAGGTGAACTGCATGCTCGTTTGCTACATCAGTCAAATAAAAAATAAAAAAAAATGCGTGCGTACAAAGTACACATGTCAGAAGTGAAACTTCTTTGGCGAACTAATTTATAAATCTTGTTTATATTTATACAAATCTAAAACTTTAAATTTCCAAGATTAAGAGGAAGGGAAAAAGGCGTGATACGACGTTCGCTCTGTCTCACTTTTTCTCTCAATCTTTCTCACTCGCTTGCTCCCTACTCTCACTCCACGGCTAGTTGCTCATGCTACGTTCGCTTGTCTTACTCTCTCTCAATCGGTCCCGATCACTCTCTCTCTCTTTTCCGACACTTCCGTTGCATACCGGCGTGACGTTTCATCTGTAAAAATTTTACCCTCATGCGCCTAAAGAAGTTTCACTTCAAAAAAAGTTCCAATCTCCGACATATAGATTTTTGTCCACAGGTATAGTAGAAGAGAGCGTGACGGGTGTCCACAGACTCTACCAGTTAAGCAAAGCTGGGAAGCTGTGTGTTCCGGCGATGAATGTGAACGCCTCAGTAACAAAAACCAAGTTCGACAACTTGTATTCTTGTCGGTGAGTTGATTTATTTTATACGGTGCGTTCCATTAGACGTTCACAAAGCGCACGCTCACGACCGCAGTTTTTCCCGTTCTATTAGCTTGAGAGCTTTACTGACGTATTCTGTACTATAACGGTCATTTCGACAACGACCCAACAAGGTGTGTCCTTGTTAGATGGGTCGTCGTAAGCGTCACGTGGGCGTGAGTCATGACGTCATGAGTGACGTATTTGCCGATCACAACGACCGCGGTCGTCTTGTGGAACGTTTTGGGCGTTTGGGGCTATGTGAGCGTCTTCTGGAACGCGCCCATAGAAGTAATAGACATCCATGTCGTCCACCTGTTGGTAAGTGAGGACCGCCTTTGGAACATCTGTTAAAATCCAGATAAGATTAATTTTATCTAGTGATAATTGACCTCTGCTGCCCGTCCAAATATGATTAGTGTCATCAAGATTGGTCACAAATGCATTGCTACTTACAAAGCTTAATCTGGAACGCCTCAGATGAGTATATAAGATATCTCCTTTATTCTCTCCTTCAAACCTGGACAAAGAAGAACAGTGTATACGTACATATCGGCGTTACTCCAGGGGTTACCGGTTCAGAGTCCATCACAATGAAACGTCACACTGAAGATAATTTCACACGTTTATTTCCACACGAATGCCAGTATAAAAGTCTACAGTTTCGCAGAAAAGCGGCCGTATTTATAGCCATTTATTTTAAAAAGTTGTATATAGACATCGAATTATTAACAAAATAACATCTTATGAAGTGTCTCCGATTAAAATATTTTGTTTCAGTGAGAGTATAATAGACGCGTTGAAACGCAGTACGGATCTAATGTTTGGTGGGAAGCAAGCCGTGGTGTGCGGCTACGGGGAGGTCGGCAAGGGGTGCTGTCAGGCGTTGAAGGCGCTTGGGTGTGTGGTGAGTTCGTTTGGTCAAGATTTTGTTTCATTTCACCAATTTATTTGTACTCGTTTTTTGTTGTATTGTGTGTGTGTTGAAACTGTCTGTCAGTGTATGACGAGTGCGTGTGACGATAATAGTGTGTTAGAGGGCGGTGCAAGTGCGGACGTTTGTGCGGTTTCGGTGCCGGTGCGAGTAGGGCTTTCAGTGGAAGAGAGTTTACGGGTTCGGTGCAGGTGTGAGAGCACCAATTCGCACTTGGACACCGCGCTGGCCAAGTGCGAGCGCGGTGTCCAAGTGTCCAAGAAGAGCGAGTCTGAGCGAGAGAGCGTGTGCGGTGTCGGTGCAGGTGCGAGAGCGAGTCTGAGCGAGAGAGCGTGTGCGGTGTCGGTGCAGGTGCGAGAGCGAGTCTGAACGAGAGAGCGTGTGCGGTGTCGGTGCAGGTGCGAGAGCGAGTCTGAGCGAGAGAGCGTGTGCGGTGTCGGTGCAGGTGCGAGAGTGAGTCTGAGCGAGAGAGCGTGTGCGGTGTCGGTGCAGGTGCGAGAGCGAGTCTGAGCGAGAGAGCGTGTGCGGTGTCGGTGCAGGTGCGAAAGCCAGTCTAAGCGAGAGAGTGTGTGGGATCGATGCAGGTGCGAGTACGGGTTTGAGAGGGGGAGCGTGTGCGGGGTTGGTGCAGGTGCGATAGCGCGTCTGAGCGAGAGAGCGTGTGCGGTTCGGTGCAGAAGCGAATGCTGGTCTGAGTAGGAGAGAGTGTGTGGGTTCGGTGTAGGTGCCAGTACGGGTCTCAGTGGGAGAGCGTGAGCGGGTTCGGTGCAGGTGCAGGTACGGGAGTGAGAGCGAGTGCGGGCACGAGTGCGTTTGCGGTGCGTATACGTAGCACTTTGTCCTATTTTAATAAATTTATTTTTAAAATAGGACAAAGTGCTTGTGACAAAGATTTGTTTTTCACTTAAAATTATTTTAACAGTCGGAATTTCTACTGCTATATATTTTTTCTCTCTTGTCCAGGTGTACGTGACAGAAATAGATCCAATATGTGCTTTACAAGCAGCTATGGATGGCTTCAGAGTAGTTAAATTGAACGAGGTAAGACAATTTATGTTAATATACTACATAAGTATAATTTTATGACATTGCCTTGGCTCATCTCAGTCGCCCATCTTTTTTTCACTTAAAAAAAAGATGGGAGACGGTATGGAGATTTCATCTATCTTTTGACATTCCAGGTGATCCGGCAGGTGGACATAGTGATAACAGCGACCGGCAACAAGTGCGTAGTGACCCGCGAGCACATGGAGCGCATGAAGGGCGGCTGCGTGGTGTGCAACATGGGGCACAGCAACACCGAGGTGGACGTGCACGCCTTGCGCACGCCGGACCTGCTGTGGGAGCGCGTGCGCTCGCAGGTGGGTCGTGCGACAGTGTGTAGAGACCCGCGAGCACATGGAGCGCATGAAGGGCGGCTGCGTGGTGTGCAACATGGGGCACAGCAACACCGAGGTGGACGTGCACGCCTTGCGCACGCCGGACCTGCTGTGGGAGCGCGTGCGCTCGCAGGTGGGTCGTGCGACAGTGTGTAGAGACCCGCGAGCACATGGAGCGCATGAAGGGCGGCTGCGTGGTGTGCAACATGGGGCACAGCAACACCGAGGTGGACGTGCACGCCTTGCGCACGCCGGACCTGCTGTGGGAGCGCGTGCGCTCGCAGGTGGGTCGTGCGACAGTGTGTAGAGACCCGCGAGCACATGGAGCGCATGAAGGGCGGCTGCGTGGTGTGCAACATGGGGCACAGCAACACCGAGGTGGACGTGCACGCCTTGCGCACGCCGGACCTGCTGTGGGAGCGCGTGCGCTCGCAGGTGGGTCGTGCGACAGTGTGTAGAGACCCGCGAGCACATGGAGCGCATGAAGGGCGGCTGCGTGGTGTGCAACATGGGGCACAGCAACACCGAGGTGGACGTGCACGCCTTGCGCACGCCGGACCTGCTGTGGGAGCGCGTGCGCTCGCAGGTGGGTCGTGCGACAGTGTGTAGAGACCCGCGAGCACATGGAGCGCATGAAGGGCGGCTGCGTGGTGTGCAACATGGGGCACAGCAACACCGAGGTGGACGTGCACGCCTTGCGCACGCCGGACCTGCTGTGGGAGCGCGTGCGCTCGCAGGTGGGTCGTGCGACAGTGTGTAGAGACCCGCGAGCACATGGAGCGCATGAAGGGCGGCTGCGTGGTGTGCAACATGGGGCACAGCAACACCGAGGTGGACGTGCACGCCTTGCGCACGCCGGACCTGCTGTGGGAGCGCGTGCGCTCGCAGGTGGGTCGTGCGACAGTGTGTAGAGACCCGCGAGCACATGGAGCGCATGAAGGGCGGCTGCGTGGTGTGCAACATGGGGCACAGCAACACCGAGGTGGACGTGCACGCCTTGCGCACGCCGGACCTGCTGTGGGAGCGCGTGCGCTCGCAGGTGGGTCGTGCGACAGTGTGTAGAGACCCGCGAGCACATGGAGCGCATGAAGGGCGGCTGCGTGGTGTGCAACATGGGGCACAGCAACACCGAGGTGGACGTGCACGCCTTGCGCACGCCGGACCTGCTGTGGGAGCGCGTGCGCTCGCAGGTGGGTCGTGCGACAGTGTGTAGAGACCCGCGAGCACATGGAGCGCATGAAGGGCGGCTGCGTGGTGTGCAACAATGTCTATAGTAGACGGTGATTGCTTTCCAACAGGTGGCCTGTCAGCCTTATAGGTCTAACTATAAAAAAAAATGAAGTACCCTATTACACATTCGGTACTATATATGTATATAACATAAAAAAAAAATTCCTTCCAGGTTGACCACATAATATGGCCGAGTGGCAAGCGCATAGTGCTACTAGCGGAGGGGAGGCTAGCCAATCTGTGCTGTTCCTCCCTCCCCTCCTTCGTGGTGTCCGTAACGGCCGCCACACAGGCACTGGCTCTCATCGAGTTGTATAATGCTCCGCATCATAGGTACAAGGTGAGGACGAACAAACAAACAAACAAACAAACAAACTAACTAACGTAATTCACTATAAATGAAACAAAAAAAAATGTGCGGTTTGGCAAAGGGAGATCTCCCGCCAGGCTAGGTGATCATGCCTGGGGAGCGGCCGTGCTCCGACAGTTGATGTTCGGAACTTGTATATATGCAGGATTCTGAGAATGCTTCGATAGCGTGTTTCAGAATACTAGTAGCGCCATCTCTTGATGAGTAGCGTGAAGTCGCCACATCACCCCCTGCTCAGACCGGAGGTCGATAGGTCCGCGAGTCTTCGCTGCAAGTACCGTTGGATCGCCCTCTATCTGCGGTGAGTCGAGATGGGAGGGCGAAGTCAGGTCTTGGGAAGCCCTCTATCCTCGGTGAGTCGGGATGTGAAGGTGGAGCGAAGTGTGGAGGCGAGCAATGTCTGCTCAAGCCGTCCGTGATATCGCGGAGAGCAGCTGGACCAGGCACAGGAAGCGTTTCATGATGCGCTGCGATGCACCTGATGAGCTGCTGATCAGATCTTCTGATGCTGCAGTCCATCCAGGGTGTGATGTTGCCACCATCGAGTAGGGACGTGATCACGTCGGGGTCACCACTTTGGCAAAGGGAGATCTCCCGCCAGGCTAGGTGATCATGCCTGGGGAGCGGCCGTGCTCCGACAGTTGATGTTCGGAACTTGTATATATGCAGGATTCTGAGAATGCTTCGATAGCGTGTTTCAGAATACTAGTAGCGCCATCTCTTGATGAGTAGCGTGAAGTCGCCACAGCGGCACTCGGGGACTACCGCGGTAAAGCTATTGCATAGCATTTTTAAAAACTTAAGCAATTTAATTATTTATTTATGCAGTTATTTTTTTCTTTGATATTAATTCAAGTTTGTTTCATTGATACTATATACTTTCTCACAAACAGCTGCTTACATACTCGTCCGATTTCCGAGCAGCTCGTCTCGATCCGTGCGAGCTACCGACCATATACATACACGTTAAGCGAACGTTCGGCCGCGCTACATGGTAGGCGGAGTGGGGGTGTTAGGTTTTTTTCGTTACGGAATTTCTTGATTTGCCTCGCTCAAGACTATGCAATAGCTTAAAAATTAGGATGAGCATGATATAGCTGTAACGCGAGATGGAAGGGATTTTTTTCTGACTGAAGTAGCTAACGAGCATGCAGTCCACCTGATGGTAAGTGATCACTGCCGCCCATGGACATCTGTAATCAACTTTAAACAGAACATGGGTTCCATCTGAATTCAATCACAGATGCGTTGCCACTCCCGAGGACTATGATGGTCGCCTCATATAGAAGTGTGCCGGGCAACCACACCCTTCCATCGAATCGCAAGAAATGCCTCACGCTAGATATAGGTGTAGTAAATGTTATAATTTGTTAGTCCTACTTGTTTAAATGCTTGTAAAGATTTTTATACAGCTGGACGGTAGTTGGGGAACCCATGACTCTTCCTCCCGAACAACACCATTGGGGAAGGCGGTGACTGAAAATCAGCGCTGCACAAGATATAATCTTTGTCAGCAAATCTGAGTCACGTCCCTTTGAAGGTACAACCCATTATTGTCCCACTGCTGGGCACGGGTCTTCTCTCAGAATGAGAGAGTTTTAGGCCATAGACAACCGCGCTGGCCAAGTGCGAATTGGTGCACTTCACACACCTCCGAGAACTTTTTTTTGTAAAGAACTCTCGGGTGTGTTGTTAAGAACTCTCGGGAGTGTGCACGTCCCTTTGCCTAACTGTATTTTTAAGTTATACATTTGTGTTTTTATTATTTGAAAAGGCAATAAACAATTATCATTATAAAATACCCCAACCTCCCCAGGCGGACGTGTACCTCTTACCAAAGAAAATGGACGAGTACGTAGCAAGCCTCCACTTGCCGACCTTCGACGCTCACCTCACGGAGCTCTCGGACGAACAAGCGAAGTACCTCGGCCTCAACAAGGTAGGACCCTTCAAGCCTAACTACTACCGGTATTAGGGGACGTGCGGGTAAAGTGGACTAGTGTGAAAAGATCGCTTCTGTATCAAATTTTTCTTTGACAATATTTGTTGATGCCAACCCATTATTGTCCTGCTGGGCACGGATCTTCTCTCAGAATGAGAGAGTTATAGGCCATAGCCCAACGCGCTGGCTAAGTGCGAATTGGTGGACAGTACAGTAATTATGTTTTTTAAGGGAAGTTATTTAGTAAAGTATGTGATTATGAAAATTTATATAGATAATTTTCAATTATTAAAATTTATCCATGTCATTCAGAATAATATAATTGTTTTTTTTTTTTATAAACAATAAAACATTTTATTATGTGTGTTTTTATTAATATTGAAGTATTCGCATTTATGACACTAATAAGATATAAACCAAGTGTAATAATAATTTTAAAACAATAAATGTACTAAAATAATATTTAATAAAGTTTTTTTTGAGTTTAACTTTTGAATGATTGAAGGTACATTAAGAAAATATTAACATGTCATTAAGTGACAAAGCAAAAAGTTTTGAAATCGTTTTTTTGACTATTTTTTTTTTTACTAAAAATTATATTGAATATGAATTGTTCACTTATTCACTCAATGCAGCGATATGTTGAATTAATTTTAAATAATAAAAAATATTATTTGAAAAATGAAATAAAATTAAAACTAATCTTTTTAAATTAAATTTACGATGCGTATGATTTTTTGGCAGAAAAATTAAATTAAATTATCACATTCATACTGTGATTATGTACTTGAATAATATAAAATATTGTTTTTAAAATCTAAATAAAAGTAATAATTAAAAAAAAATACGATTATGATTTTTTTGCAGAAATTAGAAAAATTAAATTAAATTATCACATTAATACTGTGATAATGCACTTATAATATTACAGGAAGCGATCTTTTTACACTTATTTCGAAATATTCTTTTATATTCGTTTTGGACCGATTTTGTATATTTGTAAATATTATTTTAACTTGTTTTTTTTTAAATCCAAGTATATAGAAGCTCCAATATTTAACCTTTTAAAACCTTTCATGAATACATGGCAAATTAATCTATATAGATTCAAATTAATTTATATACATTAATTTTACATGTATTCCGATTAAAGTTTTGTGTTAAATTATTTTGCCAGAAAATATGCTACTGTATTATTTAGCAAAACCTTTCATGAATGCATGTCAAATTAATCTATTATAATATATAGATTTAAATTAATTTATATACATTATAATTTTACATGTATTCCGATGAAAGGTTTTTGATAAATTATTTTATAAAAAAAATTGTTATAATATATTAATATTACTATAATATGTGACAATATAAAAAATATTTATCATCCTAATAAACCCTGGAAACTAATAGGTTTTTTCGAAAATATGGTAAATGTGTCATTTGAACTATCTCATTAATGTTTGTAATTTTCAAAAATTGTTATAATAAAATACTACTCGAATATTTATTTTTATGACATGTTTAAAAGTGCAATATTTTTTGTAATTATTTTAAATATTATAAAAAATCGGTCCAAAAGGAAAAAACATTTTTTTTTCATGTTTTATTAATGTGACTGTTAATCAAATGTTTAAAGTCCATTTTCAAATAGCTACTCTCATAAAACTTTAATAATGAGAAATGTCATTACTGTCATATTTGACAGATGTCAAAAGTCAATTCTAGATTTCAAGTGTCATTGTCATTGACAGATTAAAAATATAAACGATACGGAAAAGTTGTCTTTTATCCATCGATATAGAAAAACCTAAGATACATATTCAGCATCTCTAAACTGTCCGGTAAAAAGAGCGCTCAATTTCAAAATTGAGCGCTCACTACAAGTAGTTGACGACAGTTTCAGGTGTCATTTTTGTCCGAGACTGTGGATTTTGTGATTATTTTTTTTTCGAGGGGGAAACCTTCAAAAGGTACCCGACGCCGTGGGAGCGACGCAGGGTTATGTGGGATTTTTACCGCACTAAAACCCCCCGGTGGCCGTCCTCGGCGCTGAAAAGGAGGACTCCGGGATCTCGAAACGACTTCAACTGGAATCCTCCGAGCACGCTGCCCCATCGGGCTCCTCCCAGATGGGCGGCTGGACCCACTGCTACGTCTAGTCTTTACGACGGTATGCGACCACACATACCGCCGTCCTTCCCGGGATTGCCTGACCGAACGGTTCGAGCTCCCACTCTAGCCGTATGCAACCCCGGAAGCCCCTTTTAGTCGCCTCTTACGACAGGCAGGGGATGCCGTAGCCCTATTCTGATCCCGGAGCTACAGGGACGGAGACTGTGTATCTAGTGTATCTATATCAATGGTTTTGACTAAATTTTCTTACTAAAATATTAAAAAATAAGAAATACTTAATCTGATTTTGAAAATCTTATATTTACTTACGAATAGCTATTTGAAAAGGATTAACAAATATAATTTACATACATTCTCTTGTAAACAGTATTATTTTTTAATGAAAATAAATTAAAAATTAATTAGAAAATGCCGCTTTAAAATTTTTCGAAATGGCAGCTTTAAACGTAGGAGTAATAGTGAAAATGAATAGATGGGATCATCTGTATATTACTGAGTTTATATACACTACAATGTACATACACATACATACATTTCGTATATACTTTAAATATAATGCGGAATTAGGGCGCCTTCAAATTTGCTGCAAAATACAGCGCGGAGGCAGCGCTTCTGCAGCGCTGCTGTCGCTAGGTTGGAGATTCGTAGTGTTGTACATTAGTTTCGTGATGGACTCTGACGATGAAACACTGCTCTTAGTGTTACTATTAAAACAAAAAAGGATTTTGGGCAAAAGACATAAAAAGAAATCTAATAAAACGTTACCGTTATTTTGTATAACTCAACAAATCGAATTTTATAAAGCAAAAGGCTACGGTGACAAACAATTTCAGAATTATTTATGTCAGTCACTAGTCGATCACAGTCACTAGTCGTTCGATGTACAGTCGATGTCGATCAATGTCAGATCGAAGTACAGTCACTAGTCGATAGATGACTGATGCGCCGCCGCAGTGCGGGTGTGGCGCTGCAATCGCGCGTTTTTTATTTTTATAGATTTATAAAGCAGCGCGGTCGCAGCGCTGCAGACGCGCTGCCTACGTGCGGCTATTTGCGGCAAATTTGAAGGCGCCCTTATGCTTTAATTTATACGTGAAGCAAAAACTTGTGAAGCATTTTTAAGTAATATGCCGCGGACGGATTAGTATGAAACTTTGCACGGTTATAGTGGACGTAGAGAAGGAGTGCAGAATGTTTTTTTTTTTTAAATAATGCTTAAAACATACATAGAATCAACTAAAAACACATTACACACACTACCGTGAATTTGTAACGAACACATTAATAATAAACGAAATAGAACGTTCAATGTCTTAGTATGAAAACACATAACGTCAGAAATATCAGTGTCTTTGTCAAAATACCCGCTATTGCTTAAATATGCGGTTTAGCTAATTAAACTTAAACTTTTTATATTTAACGGGTGCGTTCAAAATTACTTAAAAAATATTACATTTTATTTGCTTGCATTCTACCAGATGGTAAGTGGTCACTGCCACCCATGGAAATCTGTAACAACTTCATATAGAACATGGGTTCCATCTGAAGTCAATCATAGATGCGTTGCTACTTCCGAGGACTATGATGATCATGTGAAAGTGTGCCGGCAACCACACACTACGATCGAAACGCAAGAAATGCTTCACGCTAGAAATAGGTGTGGCTTTGGTACTTCCCCGGTCAACCTACACTGGTTCTACCACCTTAAAAACTCCCTCCTATATCTTCATTTGGCTTATCCCCCCTCCCCTTTTCCCCCCTTTCCTCTCATACACCTGTTACGTAATAATGGATGATCCCAGAATTAGTCTAAATAATAGTAGACAAGTTAGATGATTGTTTATCGGTTAATTTATTTTCAAATTACCACTTACCTTACTACCGTGTGATGTCGGCCATTTTGAATAACTAACATGCAAATGGCGTCGATTTTAAAATTCAAATATGGAATAAATTGAATATTTTTTTTAAACAATTTGAATGACAAAATGTTTTCTTCTTTCAAAATGGCTGATAGTTTATACAAAACATTTGTGTACAATCAATTTGGGTAACATTGAACAGCGGTGTAACTTTGAACAAAGTTGTGAAAAAAATATATTAATTTATTACATGGAAACTTCTTGTTATTTCAATATCGTACCTGCGTAAAATGGTTTGCCAAAATGTTGTATTATCAATGAAAGTAAAAAAAGGTACCTGTCAATGACATAATTTTAAAAAATACCGCCTTTTCCGTAGTGAAGTTGTTGCAAGTGTTTGATGCTTCATTTTGAAATAGCAATTATAATATAAAACTTAACCTCGATTTGGGTAACTTTGAACATTTTTTACAATATTTGTGATATTATAATCTGTTTTATATTTATTGCACCTTGTTTTTATTAAATTAATAGTGTCCTTTTTACCTGGTTTATTAATCTAACACAATAAATTTACGGAGAAAACAATTAAACTATCCACAATTACCCCTAAAACTCAAATTCAAAGTTATCCTTAGTTTTGGGTAACTTTGAATATAATTTTTTGAGGATATAAAATCCGTCATTAATCGAATATTTTAAGGTCTGAGTAAAATTAATTAACATATTTTTGTTAATTAAAACCAAATCTATAAAAAATACATTTATTTTGATATATAAATACAATAGACAACTTGGTCTTCCCATATGAATCAAGGTCGATCAATTTGGTGGTAAAATAAGATACTAGTTTTTTTTTGATTGTTTATTCCATCCATCCATAGGATGGACGGAACATCGGGTACCTTTGGAAGGTTTCCCCCTCGAAAACAAAAAAAAAAAGGATGGACGGAACATGGACATAACATAGGCCTCCCCTAAATGGCGCCACTCCAACCGGTCCTGTGTCCTCTGAATCCAACGGTTTCCCGCTGTCTTCTTCAGGTCACCGGTCCATCTGGTAGGGGGGCGACCGGTACACCTTTTGCCTAAACATGGTCGCCACTCGAGGACCTTTCTTCCCCATCGGTTATCGGTCCTACGAGCGATGTGGCGGCCCATTGCCACTTCAGCCTGCCAATTTTGAGAGCTATGTCGGTAAGCTTCGTTCGTCTACGGATTTCACCGTTGCGAATCATGTCTCGTAGCGAAATTCCGAGCATAACCCTCTCCATAGCACGCTGAGCGACCCTGAGCCTCCGAAAAAAATATTTTTTTATGATACAGGTAACTTTGAACCGTTCAAAGTTACCCATATAACATCCAATTTCGACGTCGTCAAAAGTTTAACAGTTTTACGCAATATTCAACATGGGATACGGATAGTACAGTTTCAAAATAATAATATACAATATACATTTTAAAGATAAACACCAAAACATACCTGCTTTACGGTAAGTTTTATATTACAATTGCTATTTCAAAATGAAGCATCAAACACTTGCAACAACTTCACTACGGAAAAGGCGGTATTTTTTAAAATTATGCCATTGACAGGTACCTTTTTTTACTTTCATTGATAATACAACATTTTGGCAAACCATTTTACGCAGGTACGATATTGAAATAACAAGAAGTTTCCATGTAATAAATTAATATATTTTTTTCACAACTTTGTTCAAAGTTACACCGCTGTTCAATGTTACCCAAATTGATTGTACCGTAAACAGGTGTGTTTTGGTGTTTATCTTTAAAATGTATATTGTATATTATTATTTTGAAACTGTACTATCCGTATCCCATGTTGAATATTGCGTAAAACTGTTAAACTTTTGACGACGTCGAAATTGGATGTTATATGGGTAACTTTGAACGGTTCAAAGTTACCTGTATCATAAAAAAATATTTTTTTCGGAGGCTCAGGGTCGCTCAGCGTGCTATGGAGAGGGTTATGCTCGGAATTTCGCTACGAGACATGATTCGCAACGGTGAAATCCGTAGACGAACGAAGCTTACCGACATAGCTCTCAAAATTGGCAGGCTGAAGTGGCAATGGGCCGCCACATCGCTCGTAGGACCGATAACCGATGGGGAAGAAAGGTCCTCGAGTGGCGACCATGTTTAGGCAAAAGGAGTACCGGTCGGCCCCCTACCAGATGGACCGGTGACCTGAAGAAGACAGCGGGAAACCGTTGGATTCAGAGGACACAGGACCGGTTGGAGTGGCGCCATTTAGGGGAGGCCTATGTTATGTCCATGTTCCGTCCATCCTTTTTTTTTTTTGTTTTCGAGGGGGAAACCTTCCAAAGGTACCCGATGTTCCGTCCATCCTATGGATGGATGGAATAAATAATCAAAAAAAAACTAGTATCTTATTTTACCACCAAATTGATCGACCTTGATTCATATGGCAAGACCAAGTTGTCTATTGTATTTATATATCAAAATAAATGTATTTTTTATAGATTTGGTTTTAATTAACAAAAATATGTTAATTAATTTTACTCAGACCTTAAAATATTCGATTAATGACGGATTTTATATCCTCAAAAAATTATATTCAAAGTTACCCAAAACTAAGGATAACTTTGAATTTGAGTTTTAGGGGTAATTGTGGATAGTTTAATTGTTTTCTCCGTAAATTTATTGTGTTAGATTAATAAACCAGCTAAAAAGGACACTATTCATTTAATAAAAACAAGGTGCAATAAATATAAAACAGATTATAATATCACAAATATTGTAAAAAATGTTCAAAGTTACCCAAATCGAGTTTACTTATATTTTTGTTTTATTTTATATAGTTGAATTATTTTGAAGTTACCAATATGTAGGTGTAAAGATTGTTACTTATAATTCGACTTATTTATTAATTGTACTTATAATAATTATTTACTTATCGCGTGAATGACAGATATTTAGTCATTAAGGTTCACTACTGTATAAAATTAAAACTGATTATATGAAAGAAGCAAATGTATAATTTAATTTTTATTGTATAACTATAATTTATTACATGAAGGAAATATATTGCAGCTTGGATTGGAAAATAACTCTAACACACAAATAATACAGGAGAGCCAGCTAATAATAAAGCAATGCTTTTTATTTTTGTGTTTTTGATATAGGAAGTTGAAATCTGTATATATAAAAGCGAAAGGTCATTCACTCACTCATCACGAAATCTCAGAAACTACAAGTGCTAGGAGTTTCAAATTTTGCATGCAGGTTCTTTTAAGGACTTAAGTGCTCACTAAGACGGGATTTTATGAAATTCAACCTTTAAGGGGGTGAAATGAGAGGGTGAAGTTTGTATGGAATTTTTTCAATTCTATACTTAGAGGCTTGCTACTTGAGCGCCTAAACCGATTTTAATGGGATTTACTATATAAAAGGTTATGGAACTACACATAGACTACTATTTATCATAGAATTCCCAAGGTTCGAGATTTGAGCGGGAAAAACTTTATAATACATTGATATGAACGAGGGCGAAGCCACGGGTACAGCTAGTAGTAAAGATATATTAAAAACGCATTAACCACGGTGTTGTTAAAGCAGCATTTTACAATTCTTTTATTTTTGTTAAAACTGTGTCTTTAAATAATATTGCTGGATTTTGGACTTTATAGTTATTCACACAAAGTAGCTATGTGTTTAATTTCATGTTTCAGTGTATAATTTGCCTTATTTCGTTGTACTACTAGTTACCGTCACAAAATGTATAAAATTGAACTGATTGTATGAAAGAAGCAAATGTATAATTGATGTTTCATTGTATAATTCTGGTTTCGTTAGCTTCTGTCTGGAAGGATTCTGTTACGAAATTTATTGAAAAGCGTACCTAATTGTTTTAAAGGCGTATCTCGTTTTCAAGGTGGTAGAACCATTGTAGTTCGACCGGGGAAGTACCACCACCACACTTATTTCTACCGTGAAGCATTTCTTGCCTTTCGATGGAAGATGGAATTATTGTGTGAATGAGGGGTTTTTAATCATTCAAGTTCGGGACACCTGTTTAGTAAAATACAATTATATGACATATTGATATTGATAAAATGATTATATGAAAGTAGCAGAAACATAAATTTCATGTTACTTTGTATAATTCGCCTGCTTTCTAATATTTTTTTTATCTGAATGAAGTAGCAAACGTCATGCAATCCACCTGATGGTAAGTGCCCACTGCCGCTCATGGACATCTGTAATCAACTTCATACATAACATGGGTTCCATCTGAAGTCAATCACAGATGTGTTGCTACTCCCGAGGACTATGATGGTCGCCTCATGTGAAAGTGTGCCGGCAACCACACCCATCTAGAAATAGGTGTGGTACTTCCCCGGTCGAACTACACTGGTTCTGCTACCTTGAGAATACTAATGCTAAATACTGTCACATAACGTACAGAAAATCGTTTCTAATTCCTTTTTTTTAAGACGTATCCTACAGTTGGACACTGGGATTCACTGTAGAGACTTTAGAGCTAAATGGAATTGGGAGATTTTTTTTTTGCTTGTATTTATCTCAGAGAATATATAATTTGCGTCCTTGCGGCCAACATCGTGTACAAATGTACGAACGGTTGGCAGATTCTAAAAATAATATTTCTGTCATTAGTAAAAACGGATATGTCCGATTTTTGTCTAATTCTCCTACAAAAATTGTGACAAAAACTTTATCCAGATCTTCGCGTTAGAAAAATGTACATGAATGTCTCGCTTTCATAACTGATTAATGCTACTTATCGCTCCTAGTCGGCTTTAAAAGCTTAATAGAACTATGTACAACACGAAAATAAAATGTATCTTGCCTTGAAACAGAATTACATAATGATTTTAATAAATTTGCCATTGACGAGGTGAGAGTAGAGAGTTATCTCAAACGCTTCGCGTTAAAGACGTGCTGTTATAAACTACATATTACTTATTACTTGCTCGTGCTTTTTATGTTTTTAAGTTAATCGTGATGTCTCGTTTTCATAACTGACAAATGCTACTTATCGCTCCTAGTCGGCTTTAAAAGCTTAACAGAAGTTTTTAAACTATGTACAACACGAAAATAAGATGTATCTTGCTTTTACACAGAATTACCTAATGCCTTTAATAAATTTGCCATTGACGAGGTGAGAGTAGGGAGTTATCTCAAACGCTTCGCGTTAATGACGTGCTGTTATAAACTACATATTAATTATAACTCGGTCGTGCTTTTTGTATAATTTTACGTTAATCGTAATGTTACCATTCAAATGAGTATTTTTTATAATTAAATTCTATTTTATTTTCTACTTAATTTTATTTAGGTTATGTTAAGTTCATTTGTATTATTTTCTGTACTTAATAAATGTTTTGATTATTTAATATTTGAGTTATCTTTTCACCCTTATTATTAATTTTTAACTGTTCTTTTCGTTATACAAATTGTAACACGATTATTTTCAAATATATAATAGCGATGAGACGAATATTTCTATATATTTTAAATATTCGCCTTCGTAAGGAATCAGCGGTTTTATGAATGTACATGTGCAGTTTGACGACCAAAAAAGGTCGTCAAAAACGAACGGCAGATGGCAAAAATAAAAAGTCGCTAAATCTTACCGCTTCCTACAGTAGGTACCCTTACAGCGGCCATTAGCGTCAATTTGAAAATAAAAGTGAATATTCGAATTCACGAATGTTCAAATACATTCATACTAGAGATGCGCCGAATAGTAGTCGTCGCCAACCCATTATTGTCCCACTGCTGGGCACGGGTCTTCTCTCGAAATGAGAGAATTTTAGGCCATAGTCCACCGCGCTGGCCAAGTGCGAATTGGTGGACTTCACACCTCCGAGAACTTTTTTTTTTAAAGAACTCTCGGGTGTGTAGGTTTCCTCACGATGTTTTCCTTCACCGAAAAGCAATGATAATTAATTTCTAATACGCACGATCTAATATGTAATAATACGAATAGTAGTGGTTTCACCGAATAACCGAAAACCGGTTTGACTTTTATCGAATCGAATATGCGGCCGAATTATTCGGTTTACCATTTCTTATTAAGAAACAACTGCGAAAGTGTGTTCAAAAAAATTAAAATGTTGATTGGAGGTTTATAAGTTAACGTTGATACAGGAGTTCAGAAAAAATGCGTATTTGATTAAGGTTTAAAAAAATAATTTGAAGGTTAATTGCTTTAAATTATTAGCTTTATTCAACACACTCTTCATAGGATTTCTTTGACTTATAACATAACTCGTACGTAAAACGTTTTTGTTCTTTACACCATAAACACGAGAATATTTTCTGCACCAAAACCGAATAATTCGGCCGAATACGAATAGTAAAACATGCCTAATACGCCGAATATGGAATAATAATCGAATATGCGCCACATCTCTAATTCATGCAAATGTTAAAATAACATTAGTTACATCACTAATACGTATGTGTTCACCGAGGGTGTAAATTATAGAAAGGTACAGTTCAATCAGTCATAACCTTGTGGCGCCCTACCACAACTCATCAACAGATGTCGTCACTAGTATTCTGAATCACACTATCGAAGTTTTTTCAACATTACATAGACAAGTTCTCAATAAAGACTATGGGAACACGGCCGCTCTCCAGTCATGATCACTTGCCTGGCGGGTGATCTCCCTTTGCCAAGCCTAGTGGATTAAACTTAGCGTTTCAATCGAGGATCTAAAGGAGCCCAGGCACACTCCACGGATTTTTTAAAATGATGTGAAGACCTGAAGAAGACAGTGCGAAACCGTTGGATTCAGAGGGCACAGGACCGGTTGGAGTAGCGCCATTTAGGGGAGGCCTATGTTCAGCACTGGACATCAAAAGGCTGATGGGTGGATGTGCATATTGAAAATTATCATGCTTTGGGGTGAAGGAAAACATGGGAAGTGAATACATACCTGAGAGTCCAAGAAAAGTTTGAAAAGTTGGGCGAAATCTACCAATTGCATTTGTTCATTGCGGTGGACTATGACCTAAATTCTCCTATGACCTAGACTCTCTCATTGTGGAACAAGATCGGTACTCAACATTGGGAAGTAATGGGTTGACAACAATATTCGATTTATATAAATAATAAGTCTATTTCGCAATTAGCATAGGTTGAGAAACATTTCAAATACTACCCGACCATTTTCCTTCGCCGGCAGATTTTGAATGCCCAATCCTTCCTTCCTTCCTTAATAGGAACCTATATTTGTGGCGGTGATTACATCAATTATACTAATTTTAGCTCCGTGTGGATAGAAGTTTAAATATTTGTGTAGCGCCGTTTTTCATATTTAAGATTACTTTCATGTATTGCTCGCAAGAAGCAAATGTATAACGTCGCTTAAGTTCTAAGCGCAACTCAAAAAATCCTATTTTGAGTTAATGAAATAATGGTATATCAAAACAATATAGAAACATGTTACATTTTTAAAAAAAATATTATTTTAATATATCAATATTTTAAACGCAATTTATTATTTGGTAGTTTTAGAATTAAAAATAACTATTTGAGACAGTTTATTTGCACTCCTGAAAAGTTGCTAATTTTGAGATCCGCGGTGTTAGAACTTAAGCGACGATAAATCTTGTCAATATTTTTGACTTTAGTCAGCAAAATGTATAATATTGAAGTATTTTGTATAGTTGACGTTACTCGCTTTTTATACTTGTTGCAATCCGTCTTAGTAGAAATAGATTATTAAAAGTACTTAAGCGTTTATTATTTAATTTCATTTTGACTTAAACGTCGTATCTTTACAGTAATGACTAATATGTTTTTTCTTAAGTGAATGTAGAAATTAAGTCATTGTATTTTTAAAAACGGAATTTTATTTCATAAGTATGAATTAATTGGAAGTTAAATGTATAAATGTATGAATTAGTTACAAACAAGCTGTGTTAGGTTGCTTGTTACTCTAGTTTAAGTATTTTGTGTTGAAACCATAATCTAAGGATATTTTCAATTATATATAGATGAATGGTTACCAATATGGATTGGTCGAACAGTGTTCTGAAGAAGATTACTTTTCGGGTCTAATTCTATTTGAGCATGGAGGTCATGAAATCCTTAAAACCGGGGTTAAGTGTACAGTCACGAGCAATAAGATGTGACTATGGAAGATTGGCAAAAGTATCTGACCCAAGAAAGAGTTCAAGAATATCTGACTACACGAACGCAGCAAAAATATCCATAGTCGCATCTTATTGCTCGTGACTGTACCTACGGTGGCATTTAAATATAATATTTCACGAGACATGCCGAGTTACATTCAGTGCTCTGAAATAGGAAAGCTTGTACAACTACTGTAAAATAAAAATATGACAAATTGAGAACTGTAATTATATACGTAGTTAATATACCTATGATTTTTTTATAGTATTTTTGTTTTATATTTTTTATATGTCACGAAATCTGAGTTTAATTTGCGGCTAAACAAAATAGCTTTTTCCTGTCACGCGGGTTTGTCAGTTTGCAGAGCTATGCGAACCACTAGCTTATTATTTCACAGATGTTTTTCCTATCGTGTGCGCCACACGCATGTTAATCGCAAGTTACACACGCATGCGGTTGACCTGCTTGAAAGGAAAGTAAGCAATTGTTTTATTAATAATACTGGTATTTTTTAATTCGCTTGCGTTTCAAAAACAACACAGTCACTGCGTGGTTCATAGTATTAAGTTTATTTACAAATATTACATTTTTAGTTGATTTGTAAAGATTTACTTCAAAGCGACAAAGTAACGCCTAAAAATGTAATTAGTAGATGATTAATAAGGAGAATTGTTGCCATGTTTTGATAAATAAATTTTGAAAATTAATCGATGTTTTATTTGGTCCAATTTTATGAAATTGAAGTTAGTAGCTAACGCCAAAAGTTTTTTAACCGACTGAATTAGCAAGCAGTTTACCTGTGGCCACTGCCACCCGTGGACATATGTAAATAACTTCATATAAAACAGTGGTTCTATGTTCTGTCAATCACAGATGCGTTGCTATTTCCAAGATTGAACATGATTAAGAAAAATACAACCTAACAAAAAAGACAAACTCGCTGAGCTTCTTGTCGGATCTTCTCAGTTGTGGTCGTGTTCTGATCCGGTGGTAGTGTAAAAAAAAATGTGTAACTGACAATTTGAAAGTGCCCCCGTAGGCCTATACAAAATAAAGACATTTCATTTTCCGAGGACTAAGATGGTAGCTTCATATAAATGTGTGTCGGCAACTACACCCTTCCACCGAAAAGCGGGAACTGTTTACGCTAAAGTTAGGCTCGTACGATAATTTTAGCTCCCAAGAGTACCAACGCATCTGTGACTGATCACTAGTATAAGACAAAGTCGCTCGCGCTGTCTGTCACTATGTATGCTTAGATCTTTAAAACTACACTACAGATTTTTATGGAGGTTTTTTTTAACATATAGAGTGATTAAAGAGGAAGGTTTTTGTGTATAATACGTGCTTAATATAGTGGAGGAACACTGATAATTTTAGATTTTTGACTTTTAGGCGGAAGGAAGTTCGCCAGATCAACTAGAAGCTACCATCTTAGTCCTCGGAAAATGAAATGTCTTTATTTTGTATAGGCCTGCGGGGGCACTTACAAATTGTCAGTTACATTATTTTTCTTGCACTACCACCGGATCGGAACACGACCTCAACTGAGAAGATCCGGCAAGAAACTCAGCGGGTTTGTCTTTTTTTCTTATTTTTATCCATTTTTTTTATATTATTACAATCATGTTTTTTTTACATGGTAATGAAAGTTAGCTCCAGTATCTTGCCTTACAGTTCAGTAAAAGAGAGCCCTGTTTGGCAAGATACGCTACACTTTGACATTTATTAAATATACTATAGTAATGCATATTATTGCTCAGTCCCAAGCTGTTTTGTCTTCTATGTAATCAGAAATTTTATAATACGCTTTACGGCAAAGTTTAATCTTAATCAATGCTTTGAACTTATTCATTGACAAATTTCAGATTTCAACAGGAAGTTTAATATAAAAGCGTATACATTGACCCATAAAAGAGTTATTAATTTTGTGAAGACGAGTAACATTAGTTAGGAGTTACAACGCGTTTGTGATCGTCATAGAATCTGTTTTACTTATATTTCGTTGGCCACAGATGACCGAGTAAAGTTCTTCGGACGACCCGCGTGGCGGAGCGGTTACCATACCGGTCTGATGCGCACTGGGTCCAAGGTTCGATTCCCGGCCAGGTATCTGAATGATGAGTTTAGATTCCTGAGTCTGGGTGTTTATGTATTCGTCTTGTGTGTCCATGGTACCCACGACACAGGAGAAAATCCTACTGTGGGGCTATGAGTGTAGAAAGCGCGTGTTCTGAGTAAAGTCATCATAAGAAAGCGTCTTAATAAACTATTACGCAACCACTGATTTTTCAGAAATTATATGCTTATTACGTATTTATTATCATTGCTTTACGGCGAAGGAAAACATTTTGGCGACCGCGAGTTGGACCGGTCACCATACTGGTCTGACACGCAGTGGGTTCTGGGTTCGACTCCCGGCCAGACAGCTGAATGATGAATTTAGATTTCTGTTCTGTGTCTGGGTGTTTGTGTATTCGTCTTTGTATGTCCATGGCACCAACAACAGAGGAGAAAATCCTATTAAGGGGCTGTGAATGTAGAAATTGTGTTTAAGTATGATTGTGGAAAAACCTATCAAACCTAAGAGAAAAGAAAAAAAGAATAACAACGCATAAGTGGCGCACTTCGGGATCTTATCTTCACTGGAATTAATAACAAGATAGTAACAACAACACACCTATTTATAGAGTGTAGCATTTCTTGCGTTTCGATGGAAGGGTGCAGTTGCCGGCACACTTTCTCATGAGGCGACCACCATATTCCTCGGGAGTAGCAATGCATCTGTGATTAACTTCAGCGAACCCATGTTCTGTATGAAGTTGCTTACAGATGTCCATCAGCGACAGTGACCACTTACCATCAGGTGGACTGCATGCGCGTTTGCTACTTCAGCCAGATAAAAAAACAATCATGAACGACAGTGGCCACGTCGCGTCAGGTCTTAGATGCGTAGCATGGGGGGGGGGGGGGAGGGCAGAGCGGCACGTTAGGGGCGTATTGAAGGGGCGGCAAATGGTTATGTTTGTATGATATTTAGAGGGGCGGCAGTTTTAGAGAGGCGGCAAATATTTAGATTGGGCATCTTTTTATGGCTTATGGTCGTCAATTTGCAGGGGGTTCGCATTTTTTCTGCCGACCTAAATTTTTGATCCTGGTTGAGCGGTAAATTCTACTTCCGCCTCGTGTCGCATGAATCCAAGCTACGCCACTGCGTGGGTCCACATCCTTCAACACAAAATGAAAAATATAACTGATAACTTTCAGAGTAACATTCCTCACTACATTTTCTACACAATTATAGGATAATAGGATTAAAATATATATAACAAAGTGAGCGCGATATCAGGATGGTTGAGGTCTTCATTACTGTCCATTCTTGAAGATTTCAAGTAAAACACAGGAGTTATTCTTCTTCGATTTATTCACAATTGAGGAGGTACGATCGCTTCGACGGTTAAACAAGAATATTTTCTACCGACAGGCGCCCGCCTTTTTATAACAATGTTTGGTGAGGAGACAATAACAAATTTATGGAGGGTAAACTAAATTACAATTCTAAAAATCACAAAATATTGCTAATTTAATAAACAAACAATTTTCGATCTTTAAACTAAGTACAATAATTATTTTCGGCGATGTGTTTTTCATAAATACGCGGTGTCCCGCCGACATATAAGTTAATAGGATTAGTAAAAAACAATGTTCCGAATTCGAATCTCAGAACATTTGGCCTGCCCATGAGGCGTACTTCTGAGAAAGTGCAGATAACCCTTCATGTAATTACACGTGTTTTTTTATCAATAAGATTCATCATATCAATCAAATATTAAGCTCCGTTTATAGCGCTGATAATTAAATTTATTAAACACATCCGAAGTGCTAACGTTATTTGTGTTGTGTACAAAATTATGTGGAAATATTTGGTAAGTTTACCAAGTGTATGTGTTTGTAGCTGTTGGGAAGTGTAACTGAGTCTGGTGAAGGGTGTGGTAAGCATTTTTTTAGAGTTAAGGGAAAAACCTGACTGTTCTGGTTTTTTATTTGCTTTTTGACGACGTTTTTTTTATCTTTTATTAAAACTTTATTGACCACAGAAAACAATGGACAAAAGGCGGACTTAATGCTTAATAGCATTTTCTGCCAGTCAACCTTAGGGAAGTGCAGAGAAAATTGAAGGCGGTACAAAATAAAAAAAAAAGAAATTAATATAAAAGATAAGAATACGTAAGAAAGAAAGAGAAAAAAAAAGGATATATAAATATGTAGATGAAAAGTAGATATACATAGATACATAAATAGCAGATATATAAATTACTATAAATTAACGAAAGAAGTAAGTACTTTGAATGAACATTGAATAAATACAAAGTGATACATTCATAATGGCATTAACAATAAATTACAAGTTTTTGTTACAAGTTTGTTCTCTACGATATTTTCTGAGTCGGTTAATTTCGACTAGAGATGCTACGAATACTCCGCAACTCGGTATTCGGCCTATTCAGCCACTTTTTATGCTATTCGGTATTCGGCCGAATAATGCATACTATTCAGCAAATCATGTAAAAAAGACCCGTTATATTATTTAAAATAATTATGTTTTATTTCCAAATTATAACACATTAATAATTAAAATTAACTAGAGGTAAGTTGTGTTGTATGAATAAAAGCTTTTCTGCATTTATTGGCAATAAACAATTGCGCTTTTCAACATAAAGGATGCCAACCTCACTGTAAACACTACTTCCAGGTGAAAAAAGATATTTTTTTGCGAATTTTGATAGGTGGATACTGTTGCTCGTTTGCTGACCACCACTTGAAAGGATCGGTCTTCCGATCTAGGCGATCTGTTTTCAACAAAAAATTCAACTCGTTTGCCACGGCATTATTATCTATATCCACCTCGTTATTAGTATTTCGCATATTATGAGCAGTGATAGCCTAATGGTTAAAACTTGCCCTCTCGATCGGGAGGTCCGAGGTTCAAACCCAGGCACGCACCACTGATTTATGTGCGTATTATATATACATTAATTATCACTGCTTTTCGGTGAAGGAAAACATCGTGAGGAAACCTACACACCCGAGAGTTCTTTAAAAAAAAAAGGTCTCGGAGGTGTGTGAAGTCCACCAATTCACACTTGGCCAGCGCGGTGGACTATGGCCTTAACTCGCTCATTCCGAGAGAAGACCCGTGCCCAGCAGTGGGACAATAATGGGTTGACGACGAATAATTAAATTAACTAGAGGTAAGTTGTGATGTATGAATAAAAGCTTTTCTGCATTTTTTGGCAATAAACAATTGCGCTTTTCATCATAAATGATGCCAGCCTCAGAAAATAATTTCTGTAAACACTACTTCCAGGAGAAGAAAGATATTTTTTTGCGAATATTGATAGGTGGATACTGTTGCTCGTTTGCTGACCACCACTTGAAAGGATCGGTCTTCCGATCTAGGCGATCTGTTTTCAACAAAAAATTCGTTTGCCACGGGATTATTCTCTATATCCACCTCGTTAGTACTATTTCGCATATTATCTTTTATTTATTTATTTAACAAAATCCACAGCTATTACACTAATGTATACAATACTTCCTATTTTAAACTAATTAGCCAATTATGGATTTACATTATACGGACTATAATATTCAATTGCACTGCAACACTAAGTATAAGTTTGGCCTTTTGTGCGCATAAGTAAATATTATAAGGCTATGTGTGTATCTGTAGCGACTTTTCGGCGAATATTCGGCGCTTCGCCCGAGAACGTTGCCGAATATTAGGTATTCGGCCAATTCATTATTCGTGGCAACTCTAATTTAAACCCTTAGCATAGCATAAACATTTCAGCATCTTTTCCGCGTTTTATTTTCACCGATTGCCTGAGTTCTGGTTGTCAAGGGGTGCTAAGAATTTTTGTTATAAACAAAAGAAATAGTCTAATAGTAGGATGTTTTTTGCTTTTTTTACGACATCTTCAGAGATTGTTTAGACCCTTAGCTAAGGTGATAAGAATTTCAGGGCCTTTCCTACCTTTTAACCGAGCTTGTCAAAGATGTGGTAAGCATTATTACAGAAACGAAAAAAAAAGAAAATGAAAGGAGTCTGTGTATTTAGACCTATTAAGCATAAGATAATAAAAAAAAAACAGGTTTTTTGTTTTCTACCAATTGGTATGGATTCACGCAATTGTCTGTGTCCTTCATTTTTATAACTGAAAGAAAAATCAAAAGATTTGCACCTTTTTTGCTTTTCAAAAAGAATGGAAATCAAAAGATTTGCACATTTTCGGAGTTCTTTCTGCCATAAAGCGGTTTTTGCGTTTCGGTGAAAAGGTATGGCTCACTTATATAAGGCGAGCATCTTAGTTCTCGGAAGTAATTAAACCATCGCCTCAAATAAACCATCGTATATTGTGCCATACATTTAGAACGCCTTAACCTGCATATTCAATTTTTGGCGCCCATTTCTTTTTTTTGTTTTTTAACATCATATGTAATCAATATTATTGTAACCCAAAAATTGACTAAATAAAGATCTTTCTTTCTTTCTTTCTTTCATCCAAATCAGCTAGTTGTCAATGCAGTCAGTTACATCCCTGACAAGGATGCATCAGCTCTACATAGACGCCCAAGACATGTCCTAGACTACCCTGACGATAAGATCACCACAGATATCGCCCATCGACAAGGGGAACCCCCTCTCCGTTCCCCACATACACTCAACAACAACAGATACTACACACACCGTCCCCACCGGCGGAGGCGAGGACCCCATTACAGCACAACCCTCACAATGTATCCCCGCGTGATCGGTCGTGTATCGCCAGTGCCCCACATTAGCGTAACTGATCTAAGCCGAGGTCCGTACCTCATAGGAGGTGCCCTAGGGTCAGCCGCAATCCCCATTTAACCAGAGGCGGAAGGCCAGGACTCCGGCATTAGCTGGATCCGCAATCGTCCCTCCCTCTAGCGAAGGAGGAAGGTGGAGGAACCCGGCAACGGGGACCAAAGCCATCCGTCCCTTCCAGCCCACAGTCTTTCTGTCCCGGCTTGAGCTTTAGGCTCGCCATAACAAACCCGGTGAAGCTGTAAAGGCCATTAGGGCCAACAGCAACTACACAATTGCCAAAAAAAAAAAACTCGGAAGTAGCAACGCATCTGCGTCTTTATATGGCTATGGACAGCAATGACCGCTTACTACAGATGGACTGCATGGTAGTTTGATACTACAATTGAACAAAGCTTTCGTGAGAGTTTCAACTCTCTAGCTATCACAGTTCATAAGATATAGCCTGGTTTGTCCGATACAAACCGACAAACGGACAGCGGAGTCGTAATAATAGTGTCCTGTTATTGCTCTATGGATACGAATCCTAAAACATGTAAAAAACATGATTGTAATTATATTTAAAAAAAAATGGATATAATTAAGAAAAAAGACAAACCCGCTGAGTTTCTTGCCGGATCTTCTCAGTTGAGGTCGTATTCCGATCCGGTGGTAGTTTAAAAAAAATGTAACTGACAATTTGTAAGTGCCCCCGTAGGCCTGTACAAAATAAAGACATTTCATTTCATTTCCTTTCAAAAGCCTAAGACACATGGCGCCAGTCGCATCTCATAGGCTGGCTCCTCTCCCTATGCGATTAGGGTATATACCTATATACCTACCTAACATAAACCTATACATGTATTCTGGAACTACAGGGACAGGTACCAACCTGTCCCTGTAGTTCCGGGATTAGAACAGGGCTACGGTATCCCCTGCCTGTCGTAGGCGACTAAAAGGGGCTTCCGGGTTTGCGAGCGGCTAGAGTGGTAGCTCGCGTTCAGAGTACTCCTGTTGCGTTCCTTTGGAAATTTTAGTGCGGTAAAAATCCCACATAACCCTGCGTCGCGCCCACGGCTTTGGGTATCTTTTGAAGGTTTCCCCCTAGAAAAAAAATAGGTATCTACTTATTGCCCTTTCTATCAACTCCGTTCAGCTTTCAAGCTCAAACCAGGAAAACATCTACATCAATTGGTGCCCAGTTCACACATTATCAATTCCAGTGACACAAGTCCAAGATATAAGGATTCCGTGAAATATTCCGTGATAATTATGACGAAATTTGATCGAAATATCAAATTATCAATTTTACCACTTCCCTGTAGGGCGAATGACGCATGATATCTGCGTATTGTTTTTCGTTACATTCATTTTATCAATACATATAAGAACGAAAATACCGTGTCTGTACATCATATCCAAAAATTAGGAGGACGAGAATAAGTGCTTAATAATATTTGAGATCATCAAACATTGGCATCAAACAAAACTTATCGAATTATAGTAATTTAAGTGAAATTATTGAAAATACAATATTTTGGTTAATGCAACGCTTTCTACAAAAGATTTAAAAGATTCAACAACATCATCCATACTTTCTTTTTGGGATCAATTTCTGTAACTTACTATATTATTTTTGATATTAATCTAAAAAAATAAATAATAGTTTAAAAAAACTAAAAAAACACGCTTGTTATAGAAAACCGAACTAAAAAATCGAAAATAAATTTAAATGAATTTAAATTAATAAGTAGCCCTTTGTACTATGTCTATTTTAAAATATGTTTCCTTATTATGTGTCCGTGTACAAAAACTTATAAATAAGTAAAATAAATAAGAAAATAGTGTTAAAAATTTCAATGAATATAAATTAATAATAGTGTGAATAAAAAAAAGAAGTCGGTTACAAACATACAAACATACAGGTGAAGCTAATAAAAAGCTAATAATAAAACAAAATACACATGTTTAAGTATACAATGCCATTCAATAATATTCGGAAATCGAACCTTTTAGTTTAGTGAGAGAAGTTTAGTAGAACCTTTAGTAAGGGAAGGGCGGAAAAGGTCCTTAAAAATCCACCTTCTTTATGTTTCGCTAGGTTATTCACGTGTATTCGTTCGCTTTAACTATCACGATAATTAGTAAATTTTGTGCTAACCTAGGTCACTATTACTTTAGAGCAGTGATAGCCTAATGGTTGAAACTTGCTCTCTCCATCGGGAGGTCCGAGGTTCAAATACAGGCACGCACCACATTTTTTTCGAAAATTATGTACTAGAAATTAATTAGGTATCATATAACTTCTTTTCTGTGAAGGAAACAGAGGAAACCTCCATACCCGAGAGTTCTTTAAAAAAGTTCTCGGAGGTGTGTGAAGTCCACCAATTCGCACTTGGCCAGCGCGGTGGACTATGGCCTAAACTCTCTCATTCTTAGAAAAGACCCGTGCCCAGCAGTGGGACAATAATGGTTTTATGAGAGAATCTAGGTCATAAACTATGTTTGTTTCTAAATTTCAGCGAAGTCTGTCTAGAGGACACAAATATCCTTTTTTTTTTCTCGAGGGGTAACCTTCAAAAGGTACCCAACGCAGGGTAATGTGGGATTTATACCGCACTTAAACCCCTCCGGTGGCCGTCCACGGCGTAGAAAGAGATCATCAAACGAATCGCAACCGGAATCCTCTGAGCGTATTGCCACATTGGGCTCCTCCCAGATGGGCGGCTGGGCCCACCGCTCCGTCTAGTTTTTACGCCGGTATGCGACCACACGTATCACCGTCCTTCCCGGGATCACCTGGCTGGACCGTTCAAGCTCCCACTCTAACCGCCCGCAATCCCGGAAGCCCCTTTTTATGGCCTCTTCCGACAGGTAGGGGATACCGTAGCCCTATTCTGATACCGGAACTACAGGGACGAGACACAAATATCCTAACAAATTTTCGAAATCATAATTTTAATGAGATTTATTAATCGCGCGCAATACCGCTGGGCGCAGCTGATATTGCTAATTCCTTGGATTAAGGCATTAAGGTATTCTGATTACTGAAGCACAATGACTGTACTTACGAGTATTTTACACACTGTGTAAAAATGTACAAGTATATAAATATACATTTTATTACTTGACGTAAGCTAAAAACAATAATGAACGCTAATAGTAACATTTTTAAAACAGCGTGGGGCGTGGCATTTAAACAAAATGTTAGCATTCATTATTGTTTACTATACTTGTACATTTTTTTAAAAGCGTGGGACGTGGATATCCCTCTCGAAGGGATCTCCACCTTGTCGTGATGAGCATGCTTAGCAACCGTGGCTTGGAGCACCACGGTGAAGCCAAGAGGGATCCTAGGGAGGGAACGCTCCGAGCGGGCTTGGCTGTGGACCCGCTCACGATGCATCCGAAGGGGCTGCGGGGGCCGGTGTTTTCTGACCTCTGCAGCCAGGAGTGGTTGCGGGAGGAGAGGTGTCGGTGTGTCGTTGCCGTGCATCCTTTCTCCTGTGATTGAACGCGGGCGCACCGTCAGATGCGTTGGCGGTGGGGCCGCAGAGGAAGAGGAGATGCGATGTGTCGTTGCCCTCCTCCCTGTCCTCCGCGGCCGTTTGGTGGTTTGCGGCGGAACCAAGGAATGGATACGCCGCTGGGTGTGGGCAGTCGGTGCCTGTGAGGTATAGAAGACTTTGCATGTGTGTGCGCCTTTGTGTTTTCTGGCGCGCCTTGCTGTTGTAGGGGAGCTGGTCTGCGGGAGCGGCCAGGCACTGGCGGGTTCGAGGATGAATGCGCAAGCATACCCGTGTTCCCGCTGTACGGTGCGAGGAGAAAACACAGTGGGGGTTTAGCCGATAAGAGCCCGGCTAAACCCAGCTGCTGGCGCGGGCGGCTGGGTATCCATGAGGATTACCCACTTAAAAAAAGGGCGTGGGGCATTAAGTATCGATTGCTGACTTACGAAGGATATAGCACAAAGCGCTCCCTGATTTTTTCACAGTAACATATTCTTATCGTTCATTATTGGTTTCAGCTTCTTTACTTAATTTTTTTTTATCTGACTGAAGTAGCAAACGAGCATGCAGTCCACCTGACGGTAAGTCACTGCGGCCCATGAACATCTGTAATCAACATCATACAGAACATGGGTTCCGTCTGAAAACAATCACAGATGCGTCGCTACTGCCGAAGACTATGATTGTCGCCTCATATAAAAGTGTGCCGGCAACAAAACGCTTCCATCGAAACGCAAGAAATGCTTCACGCTAGAAATAGGTGTGGCGGTGGTGCTTTCCCGGTCGAACTACACTATTTTTTACTTTTTAGTTTGATACTCTTTAAAAGCGTGTTTTATTTAACTATAATATTTATTTAAAATCACATACAATATTTTATGGCCGAGCAATTATCTTACACTTCCCTGAAATCTGTTAGAAAAGCGAGCTTCAAGTAGTTTTTTTTTATCAATTGACTGATAAGAACAAAATCTATAACTTATGATTATTATGTGATAACATTCCTTTTGTAATCTGTTACATTTGTTTACAACTAATTAAGGCGTTTATTATAATAGTTATTAGTTTAGTATATAGCACTAGGGTATTTCTGCGGCTTTGCTCGTTTCGATCATGCCTACCACGTTTATTAGTAGGTATCCTGTATGTGAATCCAGAGAGCAGTGATAGCCTAATGGTTGATACTCGCCCTCTCGGCCGGAAGGTCCGAGGTTCAAACTGATTTTTCAAAAAATTATGTGCGTGTTAAAAATTAATTATCACTGCTTTTCGGTGAAGGAAAATATCGTGAGGTTACCCACTCGAGAGTTCTTTAAAAAAAGTTCTCGGAGGTGTGTCAAGTCCGCCAATTCGCACGGCCTAAAACTCTCTCATTCCGAGGGAAGACCCGTGCCCAGCAGTGGGACTATAATGGTACGACGATAGTACCAAATTTAAGCGAAATACAGTCAATAGTTTTGGTGTGAGAGAGTAACAAACACACATACCATACATACCATCTTCATTATTGACATATATTATATAACGAAGTGAGAGGTGAAATGTGACGTCAGGAAGGCCAGGAGTCTTCATTACTGTCCATTCTTGAAGATTTTAAGTAAAACACAGTAGTAAACTTCTTCGATTTATTCACACTTGAGGAGGTCCGATCGCTTCGACGGTTAAACAAGAATCTTTTTTTCTACCGGCGTTCGCTGGCCTTTTTATAACAATATTTGGTGAGGTGACAATAACAAATTTATGAAGGGTAAACTAAATTACAATTCTAAAAATCATTAAATATTGCTAATTCAATAAACAAACAATTTTCCAACTTTAAACTAACTAAAATAATTATTTTCGGCGAAGTGTTTTTCATACATACGCGGTGTCCCGCCAACATATGAAATATTAATAATAATAAGATTAGATACAATTTTACCAAGGATCAAAGAGTTTGAATAGGGGGAAATATTACTAGGTGAAGCATTTCTTGTGTTTCGATGGAAAGGTGTGGTTGCCGGCACACTTTCACATGAGGCGACCATCATAGTCCTCGGGAGTAGCAACGCATCTGTGATTGACTTCAGATGGAACCCATGTTCTGAATGAAGTTGCTTACAGATGTAGCAAAAGGAATGTGGTTCGACCGGGGAGGTATCGTACCGCCACACCTATTTCTAAAGCAACCCAGTTCGAAGCAGTATGCTTATGTTTCGGTGAAAGGGTGTATTTGCCGGCCTCCTTTTACAATAGGCGACTATCATAGTCCTCTGGACTAGTACCTTTTTTTTGTTCTCGAGGGGGGAACCTTCAAAAGGTATCCGGCGTCGTGGGAGTAACGCCGGGTTATATATGATTTTTCCTCACTAAAACCCTCCAGTGGCTGCTTTCAGCGCTGCGTGGAAGACTCCGGGATCTCCAACGGAACACAACCGGAGTCCTCCGAGCGCGATGCCCCCTTTGGGCTCTTCCCAGTGAGCATTGTACAGACTGCGCCTCCTGGTGTTTACGACAGCATGTGGCCTCACACGACGTCGTCCTACACGGGGTCGCTTGACTAGACGGTTGGAGCCACTCTTACCACCCGCAATCCCTGAAGCCCTTTTTAGTCGCCTCTTACGACAGGGGTTACCGTAGCCCTGTTCTGATCCCGGAACTACAGGGATCTGAAGTTACCTAACGCATTTGTTATTTACTTCAGATAGAGCCCTTGTGCAGTATAAATGTTTACGGGTGGCAGTGACCACTTACCATCAGGTGGAACGCATGCTCGTTTGCTAAATCTATCCTAAAACCCGTGTGGTGTCCGTCTTGACTAACATCACCTCTTTCCGTAGATGCCATAGGTGGCGGTTGAGGGACAATAACCATTAAAATATTTTTACCAGGTGGTAGAACCAGTGTAGTTCGCCCGGAGAGGTATCACCGCCACGCCTATTTCCAGCGTGAAGCATTTCTTGCGTTTCGATGGAAGGGTGTGCTTGCAACCAATATTAAAAAGCAGAAGAGCTTATTGGTTTGAACGCTAATCTCTGTAAGAAATCCTTATATTTTTATTAATCTTGTTATAGGACATGTATCAATAATGGCTTTAGGCGTTATTTTATTCAAATATAACTACCGAAAAGAGAGATCAAAGCAATAAAAGAGGTTAATTAAATTGCACTTTATTGTACTTACAAGTAGCCTAATGGTTGAAACTTACCCTCTCAATCGGGAGGTCCGAGGTTCAAACCCAGGCACGCACCACTGATTTATGTGCGTATTATACATTAATTATCACTGCTTTTCGGTGAAGGAAAACATCGTGAGGAAACCTACACACCCGAGAGTTCTTTATAAAAAAAAAAGTTCTCGGAGGTGTGTGAAGTCCACCAATTCGCACTTGGCCAGCGCGGTGGACTACGGCCTAAACTCTCTCATTCTCAGAGAAGACCCGTCCCCAGTAGTGGGACAATAATGGGTTGACGACGACGTACTTACAAGTGGTTTTATATATTTTTTTTATAAGATAGGAGTAACAAAGAACACCTGATGGTAAGTCACTGCCGCCCATGGACATCTGTAACCAACTTTATATGGAACATAGGTCTATCTGATGTCAATCACAGATGCGTTGCTACTCCCGAGGACTATGATGGTCGCCTCATGTGAAAATGTGCCGGCAAACACACCGTTCCATCGAAACGCAAGAAATGCTTCACGCTAGGAATAGGTGTGGCGCTGGTACTTCCCCGGTCGAACTAAGCTGGTTCTGCCTGGTAAAACGTTCTTCCTACTAATGTACACAATGCACCGAGCGGCCCAGTACAATGGGCAAACTGAATATCAGTGCCATGACGCTACTTATCTGCACATGGCCTTTGCGGTGTTTGACCCCATTCGCGGTTATTGCAGCACATAATTTACTTTAGATAATCTGTATATTAATAATTATATATTAATATGTGAAGCAAAATCTTGTGACGGATTTTTAAGTAATATGCCGCGGACGGATTAGTATGAAATTTTGCACGGTTATAGTGGACGTAGAGAAGGAGTGCAGAATGTTAATATTTTTTTCAAATAATGAATGTATCATAGATAAAATTAACTAAAAACACATTATACACACTACCATGCATTTGTCACAAACACTTTTTTTTTTTTTTTTTTTTTTCCCTATCGTGGCATTCACATCTCCTATGTGTGAGACGTATTTGGCCAATTACGACGTTATATGAGGATAACACGCAGAGGAGAGAGTACGGTGTATAATTTTGAAAAGTGACAGGAGTTTGGTCCAGGATACCTAAAACAAATAACATCAAATGACAACACAAACATCAAAGACAATAACAGTACCATATAAGTATATGTATATAAATGTTAGTAGGAAATGGAAAATATTAGTTGGAAGGAAGAAAATAATCTAAATACCTACATGAATAAATAAAAAGATATCTTTCAAACTTTAAAATTTTAAGTCATGAAGAGAAATATATTTCATTAAATGCATAACAAAAGATGAATTTGAATAAGTGAGAAGAGACTGAAAGTTGATAGGTCGGGGTATATCTGGAGGGAGAACGTCATATAAAGAGAATGTCAATTTAGGACAATTGAAAAATATATGATCTACCGTCCCATCGTCCAAACCACATTCACAAAGGGAGCTATCGCGTACTCTGATTTTGGCAAGGAAGACCGGTGTGCATGCATGACCCAAACGAAGGCGGCATATGGTGGATGTGGCTAGCTTGCCACCTTTACGGAATCGGAAGAACCATGGTTTCCGTGGTATCAGTGGTTGAATATTACCGTAGTAACGTCCTTTAAGCAGTCTTGAGGAATCCCATAAATCTTGCCAATCACTTCTTAAATAAGACTTCGCTAGAGGTAACAAATCGGTATGGTACATTTCAGTATATTTTACAGATCCACTTATTGTTGCGTCTCTAGCCCATGAATCCACCATCTCATTACCTGCAATGCCAGAGTGCCCAGGAATCCAGGCAAGGACTACATCTAAGCCTTTTTGGTTACATTTAAACAACAACTCTTTAATTTTGAAAATAAGAGGGTGATAAATTTTCATTTTAAATGGATTACTACAAATTTTTTGTAAGCAACTTCTGCAGTCTGTAAAAACAATTGTTTTAGTGAAATTATGAGAATCAGTAAACAGAAGTGCTTCATATAAGGCAATAGCTTCGCCTGTGAACACAGATGTCTGAGAAGGACATTTAAACGATAAAGTTACGTTGAATTTTGGTATCCAAACCGCAGCGCCAACATTACCGTCAGGGGATAATCTAGAGGCATCAGTGAATACCGATATCCAATCTTGCCAATCAGACAAAAGTCTGATAAAATTTTGGTTTGCTGCAGGTTCACCTTTATCAATTCCAAAGTTAAGAATTACTTTAGGTGTAAATGTTAATGAAGAGTAATCGATTTGGAATAGAGGGTTAGTGTTAAGACTAAAAACATGCACAGAAAGATTTCTAAATTTTGAAAAGCTCTTAACTATTTTGGGAGTTTCCTTACGAAGCCAATATGGGTTATTTAATACCTCTTCAGAAAGTGCCTCCAAACGAGGAATGAGTGGATGAGATGAACAGGACATAACTCTAAAGATAAATCTGTCAGATAAATATTGTCTGCGAAGGAATAGTGGAGGGTCTAAGCATTCTACTTGTAAGGCATTTATTGGTGAAGATTTCATAGCACCAAGAATTATACGTAAGCATTTCGTCTGTATGACGTCAAGTTTTTTGAGGGCTGTTTTATTACAGGGTTCCAGAATGAACGACCCATAATCAATACAACTGCGAATAAGTGCTTTATACACAAGTTTTTGGTTATATGGGTGGGAACCCCACCAGACACCTGAGAGAGCACGAAGGACATTAATACCTTTTTCACACTTATTAACTACATAATTTAGATGAGGGACACCTGACATTTTAGAGTCCAGGAGGACTCCAAGAAATTTCACAAAGGGTTCATTAGAGATGGCTTGTCCTTCGTATGTGACATTTGCAAAAGGGGTGAATCTCGAACGAGAGAAAACAACAACTGTGCTTTTAGATGGGGATAATGAGAGGCCATGTTCATCTAACCAGACATTTAGGTAGCTTAAAGCTTCGTTTATACGAGATGTTGCTGTATCTATACATACAGAAGATGTATATAAGGCAATGTCATCTGCATATTGTAGAATATTACAGAAAGGCAGGACCGATTGCTCTAGATCATACGTATAGATACTGTACAATAAGGGACTTAATACTGACCCTTGCGGAATGCCTTGCCATAAAGTCCTAGGTGGAAGGAGGAAACTACCGTTTCGTATTTTAATAACCCTGCCCATAAAAAGTTTACATACATAGTGTACAATTCTCACTGGGATACTCAGCTCTAGCATTTTTGCTCTGAGTACCGGAATATTGACACTGTCATAGGCAGCCGAAACATCTAGGAAGCATCCCACAAGGTGTTCTTTTTTAGAAAAGGAGAGGCGAATATCAGTTGTAAGTAAATTTAAATTGTCTATGGTACTTTTACCTTTCCGAAAACCAAACTGACTTTTAGCTAGAGATTCATTATGTTCTAAATACCACTCTAGGCGATTTTTAACTAAATGTTCTAAAATTTTACCCAACGTTGATGAAAGGGCAATCGGTCTATATGATCTGGCCTTCTCTGGGTCTTTATTCGGCTTTAAAATAGGGATGACTATTTGGCATTTCCAGTCATCAGGTATTTCTGCGGTAATAAAAATGTCGTTCAGAATGTCCAAGAGATAGTGGAGGCTAGAAGTGCTTAATTTAGTAATGAAGCTGTATGGGATACCATCTTCACCTGGAGAGGTATCTCTCAGCCCAGTGAGTACCATATTTAGTTCGCTAAGAGTAAACTTTTCATTGAAAGAAGTTAAATTAGGAGAGGATGCAGAAAAAGGGAAATAGCAAGGAACAGTAGGCGGGGCTAGGCTGTCAGCGAAGTCCTCCAGCCAAGCCGAAGAACCATAAGAGTGAGGAGAGCCAGGCTTCAATGAACCTCCAAACCGTTTCATGTTTCTCCATACTAGTGATGGGCGAGTTCCGGGTGACAAATTCTCACAAAACCCCCTCCAACCTTTCCTCTTTTTTTTGGAAAGTATCCTTTTGGTACGGGCAGTGATTTTTTGGAAGGTTTGAAAGTCATTGAGGTTTAGAGATTCATTAAAGATGCCCTCAGCACGATCTCTTTCTTTTATAGAAGAGGTGCATTCAGAGTCCCACCAAGGAGGTGAGGGAAGTTTGAAGGAATGGTACTTTTTCCTGGGGATGAATAAGTCGGCAGCTTCAACCAATATGTTACGAAAATTTAAGTAGTCTTGAGAAGAGGGATTTTGATTACGGGAGTTTAAACTATATTCAATGTGTAGGGAAAATTTTTGCCAATCAGCGTCTTGTATTCTGATATTATGATAGGGAAATGATCGCTGCCAAAAGAATGGGATAGTGTGTTCCAATTTAGTAAGCATGAAAGTTCTGGAGAGCAGGCAGAAATATCAACTGCAGATTTAGGATTTTGACCTGGATACACACGGCGAGTAGGGGAGCCATCATTTATGACACAAACATTGATATCATCAAAGAGGTCCACCAGCCAAGGAGAAAAAGTATCCGTATAATGGGATCCCCAGGAAGTATGGTGCGAGTTGAAGTCACCTAAAATAATAAGTGGGGGAGGGACTGAAGATAAAATAGTAGAAAGTTCAGGTATCAGGGGGAGTTTGGGATCAGGAATATAAATCGAAATATAATTAATATTGGCTATGCAAGCCGCAACGGCGTTGATTTCTTGGGAATGAGAAGGGAGAGGGATAACGGAAAATGGGAGAGATCTTTTAATTAACAATGCACACCCTGCCCTTCCATCATCACGATCGTCCCGCAGACAGGCGAACCCCGGGACTCTAAAATGAGACCCAGGTCTCAGCCATGTCTCAGAGACGGCCGCAACCATCACAGAGTGAGCATTAATCAAATTAAATAAATCAGGTTTTTTCGGGACAATACTTCTAGTGTTCCATTGAAGGATTCGGATTAGACCCGAGGGGGCCATTGGCAACGATTTCAGCAAGTCTGACAAGTAAAGGAGCAACGTCGTACGGTAACACATCGCTAAATTTAGCGAAGATATTTGTGATTAGCATAATCAGGAGTTCAGGTAAATTTTCATTTGGCAATGTATTAGATCTGTTCAGTCCACAACCATTGGGAAGAGATGACGATGGTTCTCTGGTAATTTCTGCATGGGCATGACGGTTATAACCCTCCTGAAGGGGAGTCCTCGCACGGGTAGGTGTTTTGATTGTTTTGCGATAAGACGTATTTTGAAGAGGAGATCCAGAAATTGGGTACACAGAAGATGGTGAGACCTGAACTGGCTGAGGCGGGGTTTGCGCGAACATAGTTCTTGCGACGTCGGAGTAGGCCCGTCTCACTGAAGGTTCCTGTGCAGAGGCCTCCATGTACGAGATACTATGCTCAGACATGATTTTTTTAATGCGCTTCTGTCTTTCGAACTCGGGACATGTCGGATCTGTGGCAAAGTGTCTCCCTGTGCAAAGAAGACACCTGACACGATCATGGGGAATTTCGCAGGTATCGCCAGAGTGCGATTGTCCACATTTGTAGCAACGGGCATTTGACCGGCAAGCAATCTGTACATGGCCGAACCTCAGGCACTTCCTACACTGAATGGTAGGAAGCTGGTAAATTTCAACTACCAATGCAGTGTAGAATGCAAAAATCTTCTTTGGGAGGGACTGGCCCTCAAATGTTAGTACGACGGACTGAGTAGGTAACCATGCAGGGGAACCATCATCTTTTTTAACCTTACGGTTGAGCCGGCGAGCTTTAAGTATTTTCCCATATCCTTCTTTGTACTCAGTGGCATTTACAAACTCTTCCATCGTCCACTCTGTTGGAACACCACGAACTAAACCCAATCGAGAGACATTGTAAGATGGGATTTCAGCCTTTAATTTGTGTTTACTGAGAAGTTCATGGGTCAAAAACTCATTAGCTGCCTTGGCAGAACCGAACTCAACTGACAGCCTGTTACGACCTATTTGTTTGATGCCATCTTTTTTGACCTGTTGGACACCACCTTCAAACAGGAATAAGCCCAATCTTATCGGTTTTAAGGTCACACCAGAATTCGGGGAGTCAATAATCCGGGACACATGCACAATAAATGGACCAAAATCTTCATCGCCATATTTACGGCAGTTGATCTCCAGAGATGGGTGTTTATATATATGCGATTCTGAACCGATGCCACTCTCTGGGTCCGTAATGGTGCGTTTGGACAGTGGCTCAGGGTTCGAGTTGTCCGCCATCCTTTTCCGGGACGATGTTTGTGAAACTGTAGAAGGCTGAAAACCCTCAGTCTCTCCCACACACTCATACTCACCACCCCCCTTATCAGGGGGCTTTAAGCGCTCATCTCCATCCATGGCCGTAATGGCCAACAATAGATCGAGGTTCACTCACCTACTCGAAGATAAGAATAACCACCACCACACAAAAATATAAGGAATTAATTGGATTCAAAGGAACTAATTCACCGATACACGTGCACTTCCGTCAACGTCAAAAATCCTCCTCCTCACAAACACATAATTATTAAACGAAATAGAACATTCAATGTCTTACTATAAAAACACATAACGTCAGAAATGTCAGTGTCTTTGTCAAATTACCCGCTATTGCTTTTAAATGCGGTTTAGCTAATTAAACCTCTTTTTATATTTAACGGGTGCGTTTAAAATTACTTGAAAATTATTACATTTTATTTGAATTTGAGAAATATTCGTACTACTTTGGACAATATGAAGTTTAGTTTTTGAATTTTGAAATTACAGTCGAATTTCGACCGATGCTACGGGTGACTAGTATTTTTTTATCTTTATTATTAGTGTTTAGAACGGACGAATTTTGCATGTATTACATATTCAATTCAATTTAATTCAATTCAATTCAATTTATTTATTGCAGGAAAAGGTTACATAAGTTCTTTATAAATTACAGTTTTATAGTTCGCTTATCCTCACCAACAAATAACACCTATTCTTCTGTTGTGTCCTATGATAGTATGTTTTAATTTAGTCCACTATAGTTGTACCGATTGTGTTGTAATTATCACGAATAAACTTATTTTTGTTTTTTGTATGCCCACCTTTTTTTTTGTTTTCGAGGGGGAAACCTTCAAAAGGTACCCGACGTCGTGGGAGCGACGTAGGGTTATGTGGGATTTTTACCGCACTAAAACCCCCCCGGTGGCCGTCCTCAGCGCTGAAAAGGAGGACTCCGGGATCTCGAAACGACTTCAACCGGAATCCTCCGAGCGCGTTGCCCCATCGGGCTCCTCCCAGATAGGCGGCTGGGCTCACCGCTCCGTCTAGTCTTTACGACGGTATGCGACCACACATACCGCCGTCCTTCCCGGGATTGCCTGACCGAACGGTTCGAGCTCCCACTCTAGCCGTCTGCAACCCCGGAAGCCCCTTTTAGTCGCCTTTTACGACAGGCAGGGGATACCGTATGCCGTACGGGGGTGGGGACCTATTGTATGCCCACCTGTGGCGGATTTCAAAGTCTTTGTCATAGCTTTTATTGTACCCTTGTTCCACAAATAATAAATGATTTGATTTGATTTCTTTCAATTACATGTGTCTACTTTGCAAATCAACTACTGAATGTAAAATTCCCCAGCGATTAGTCACAAACTGACTTCCTCAGTCGCTAACGCATAGATAAACCATAGTTAATTGCGTTTCATTGTCAACATTATCAACTCCGATTCCGTGAAATATTTTAATAATGATTATGATAATACAACTTTGAATGTATGTTTATTACGTGATAATTTCTTATCCATGCATCTACATGAAGAACGATTTATGCTTTTAAGATTATCTTCAGAGATCCTGGAAAGTTGTAGAACGAGTTCTTCTGTCAGTTATTTCAATATATTTAAAATAACATACTTATTTAGGAAATATTATCGAATGGATATTTAGCTATTGCTTACAACTTACACCCGTCTCAACAGTCGAAATTCGACCGTAATTTAACTCAAAAATTAAACTTCATATCGTCCAAAGTAGCACGAATATTTCTCAAATTGAAGTAAATTGATTTTCCAGTTATTTTAAATACATCATGTAAAGGTAAAAAGAGGTTAATTAACTATGCTGCATTTAAAAGCAATAGCGGGTATTTTGACAAAGACATCTGACATTTTTGACGTTATGTGTTGAATGTTCTGTTTTGTTTATTATTTATGTGTTTGTGTCAAATGCAAGGTAATGTGTGTAATGTGTTTTTAGTTGATTTTAGGTATATTTTATGCATTATTTGAAAAAAATATCAACTATACCGTGCGTAATTTCATACTCCTTCGTCTGCGGCAAGAGTCTTAAAAAAATCACAAGTTTTTGCTTCTACTATATATATCTGACTGAATTATTAAATTAAACGTAAGGGAGCCCATTAAATGAATGGGATTTTATGCCGTTTTTTCACATAATGTATTCTTTTTTTTTATAAGATAAACGAAACTAACATGCATTCCACCTGTGGTGCCATCCATAAGCATAAGAAAATAAGCAATTTCAATACAGGGTCAATCACAGATGCGTTGCTACTTCCGTGGACTAAGTGTAGCGGTAGTACCTTCCCGGTCGAACTACACTGGTTCTACCACCTAGTAAATGGCACGGAGCCCTTCATAATAAAACCAGATCGGAACATGACCTCAATTGAGAAGATCTGGCAGGATTCCCACCTGGGATTTTAACCGCACTAAAACCTCACCGGTGGCCGTCCTCAGCGCTACGTGGAGGACTCCGAGATCTCCAACGGACCACAACCGGAGCCCTCCGAGCGCGGTGTTCCTTTCGGGCTCTTCCCCAGTATGCATTTGCGCTAACCGTGTCTCCTGGTGTTTCCGACCTTGCGTAAAATTAATCTTATCTGGGATGGATTCCAAATGTTCATGGTCGGCTGTGACCACTTACCATCAGATGGACTGCATGCTCGTTTGCTACTTCAATCTTATAAAAAATCATTTGGATGAAGACAAATTTGTGGGCAAAATATTGTATTACTAATTATTAAGTAATTAACAAGCGATTATCATCAGACGGATGAAAATAATCATGATTAGTATTGTATCTTTAAAGTGCTTTTTAATTATAAATACTAGGGGTGTACATTTGCCTTACTTTTTAATTTTTAAAATAATAACGTTTTTTTCCCTTTGGATTTTATGTACATCTGACGACCCTGGTATTTCACAACAACACATACATAATATTATATATTCTTACATTGGTATATCCACATCAACCCATTATTGGCCCACTGCTGGGCACGGGTCTTCTCCCAAAATGAGAGAGTTTAGGCCGTAGTCCACCGCGCTGGCCAAGTGCGAATTGGTGGACTTCACACACCTCCGAGAACTTTTTGTTTTTTTAAGAACTCTCGGGTGTGTAGGTTTCCTCACGATGTTTTCCTTCACCGAAAAGCAGTGATAATTAATTTCTAATACGCAAATAAATCATTGATGCGTGCCTGGGTTTGAACCTCGTACCTCTCGATCGAAAGGGCAAGTTTAAACCTTTAGACTATCACTGCTCTATATTGGTATATAATTTAATTTAATATATTTTTTACTGAGCAAGAACAATGATAGCCTAATGCTTGAAACTGTGGCTCTCAATCCAGGGTCTGAGGTTCAATAAACAGTTATTTTTCACTTGACATTAATTGAGGTATTCCCGGAGGGCTATGACATTGGGCTCTTCAAGAAAGGTGCAAAAAGAGCTCTCCTTCAAGGCCGGCGATGCATTGGCGGCTCCTCTGGTGTTGCGAATGTCCATAGGCGACGATAACGACGGGCCACTTGGAAAGTGTTCCATCAGCTAGCTATATACTAGCTGTCCCGACAAACGTTGTTTTGCCATATAAAAAAAAATTGACCACCCTTATTATTTAGGGGTGTGAAAAATAGATGTTAGCCGATTCTCAGACCTACCCAATATGCTTACCAAATTTTGAGAGGAATCGGTCAAGCCGTTTCGGAGGAGTATGGAGACTAACATTGTGACACGAGAATTTTATATATAAGATATATATATTGATTTATGGTAAAGGAAAGCATCGTGAGAAAACTTACCTTTTTTTCGAGTTTACTCCTTAATAATCGATTTGCATATATAAGTGCCCGGTATGAGAAAAATGTCAGGAGTAAAATCTACTGATGAATGACCTCGTTACGATACAGTTCTGATTACAAGATCGTTACGTAGACAAAAGTTTCCTAGTAAGAGACTTGCTTTGCAATTTGGTCGTATTATTTTTGTTATCAAGGGGGAAACCTTTACAAGGTACCTGACGCCGTGGGAGCTACGTCGGGTTATGTGAGATTTTTACCTCACTAACCCCCCCCCCCCCCCGGTGGCCGTCCTCAGCACTGCGAGGAGAACTCCGGGATCTCCAACGGAACACAACCAGAGTCCCCTGAGCGCGATGCCCCTTTCGGGCTCTTCCCAAGTAAGCATTTGAGGTCACCGTTTCACCATTTCGTTGGTGTTTACAACGGCATGCAACCATACATGCCATCGTCCGACCCGGGGTCGCTTGGCTGGACGGTTCGAGCTCCCACTCTAGCCGCCCGTAACCCCGGAAGCCCCTTTTAGTCGCCTCTTACGATAGGTAGGGTATACCGTAGTCATATTCTGGTCCCGGGACTATAGGGACACATACACCTAAAAGATCTTTGAGATAAGTTCTTATAGGTTCGTGATGTCTACCAATTCTCACTCGGCCAGGGCGGTGGACTGAGAGCTCTCACGTTTTAAGGGAAGACCCTTCACCAGCAGTGGGACAATCACCACGACATACTCGTTGAGCGTTAAAATTAACTGCTGGTGTTCTTTGCTTGTTCTTATCGCTGCAAACTGTAGAGAAATTACTTAAAACTCTCTTTTTGAATATACACTTTTTAGGCATGTTAGAGAAAAACTATATGAGTAAATTAATTAATAAGCGCACACCGTCACGAAAAACCAACACCCTGAAGTTAGCTATAGTTATCATTTTAGTTTTTTTTAAACATTGATAGATAAATATAAAAATGGATATAAAGATATTGCAGATCATACTTTATTATCGTCTACTAAGTTATTCTAGTTATGTTGTCAAAGGGTGTGGTGAGAACCAGTGTAGTTCGACCGGGAATGTACCAACGTCACACTTTTTTCTAACCAGAAGCAATTCTTGCGTTTCGATGGAAGGGTGTAGTTGCCGACACACTTTTATCTGATACTACCATCTTGGTTATCTGGAGTAGCAACGCATCTACAGACTTTAGGTAGAACCCATATTCCATGTGAAGTTGCTTACAGATGTCAATGGGCGGTAAAATTTACCATCAGATGAACTGATGACCCGCGTGGCGGAGCGGTTACCACACCGGTCTGACGTGCAATGGGACCCGGGTTCGATTCCCGGTCAGACAGGTATCTGAATGATGAGTTTAGATTCATGTTCTGGGTCTGGGTGTTAATGTATGCTTCTTGTGTGTGTCCACCCACGAAATCGGAGAAAATTCTAATGTAGGGCTATAAGTTTAAAAAGCTTATTTTTTTTGGTGGACTGTAGGCTCGTTTTTTAATTCAATTGGAAAAAAAAATAACAACCTTATTACAAATTCGGTGGTAAAATTAAATTTGTTTTAAGATGATAGATAACATATCAAACATATTATCGCAATCAAAACAAGCATTTTAATGACATACTCTTGTTAATGTACGTCATAAATGAATCAAATTTCAGATTACGGTCCTTTTTGTTTAACCCGCAGTAGCTTTGCTAATGTAGCCGCAACAAAACGTGTTTTTAAGGTAGATATCTTTTTTATCATCTAAATTAATCTACATTTTATGTAGTTTTGAATAGCACTTCCTCTCTTCTCGTGAGTTTCGTTGGACAAGACAAAATTCAGGAGATGGGTGTCATTTTATACGATTAAGTATCTGGTAATTTGTCGCTGCCGCCTATGAACATCTGTTGTTTACATACAGAACAGAGGTTCTACCTGATCATAGATGCGTTGCTACTCCCGAGGACTAAGTTTGTCGCCTCATCTGATAATAATCACAAATGCGCCACTATTCCCTGTGACTAAGATGTTCGGCTTATTAAAAAGTGAGCCGGCAATCACACACTTCCACCGAAACGCTAGAACAACCAGGAGAGAGGAAAGGAGGGAGAGAAGGAGAAAAACCAGCAGATGGGTAACAGAGTTTTCCTATCATGCATAACAGCATGTCAAGAGCGGTAGCAACCCTCATAAGGGTATATATGTTTAGCAGTGGACCTCAAAAGGATGTATGGACGGATGGTAGAACTCATGATAGAGACACAGGAGATGTTTTTGGCCCTTAGCGCAACGCTGCGATCGAAGTCACAATTTCATAACTATTGAATACATTATCATAGTACGTAATCACTTATTTTAGATATTATTCTTATTAGATTTAAGTAGAAAACGAGCACGTAACCTATCTGATGGTAAGAGATTTATTCTGAAGGGTTTTATTTGAAGTTGAACCAAGCGTTTCTATATGTTGCTTATATGAGACAGTTGGCAATATAAGGCGTTAGACAACTTAATAACAGCTTTTTGTGCCTTAGCTATAATAGTTCTGGATTGCAAGGTGTTACGTGGAAATATTTTAAGGCCTTTCATCTTAAAATTTAGAAAGAGCGAGAATATAGTTTAACTCATATATTATTACGCATTTTTAAGCTTAACTTAAAGGAAAACTATTTTGTTTCTCACGTCTTAACGTGCTAGACTGTATGTTCGTTTGTCGCTTAATCTTATTTTTATCGTAATTCATTCCTTTAAAATTTTTAACTTTTTTTAATGATTCAGGATGACGTGATGTTTTTTTTTCATCGATTAAGTTTTTATATGGGTGGTTGGGAAATTAAACAGATTTTTTTTTATTTCACTGAAGTAGCAAACGAGCATGCAGCCCACCTGATGGTAAGTGGTCACTGCCGCCCATGGACATCTGTAATCAACTTCATACAGAACATGGGTTCTATCTGAAGTCAATCACAGATGTGATGCTACTCCCGAGGACTAAGATGGTCGCCTCATATAAAAGTGTACCGGCAACCACATCCTTCCATCGAAACGCAAAAAATGCTTCACGCTAGAAATAGGTGTGGCGGTGGTACCTCCCCGGTCGAACTACATTGGTTCTACCACTTGTTAAAAATGTTGAATTTGTATCTGAGTGACTTTAACTTGGCATGAATCTACGGTACACCATTTTGTTTACTTAAAAACTTAACTTCTTTCTTCTTTTTAATGTTTATTTTATTTGAGAAATATTTTGGAGAGAGTCTCAATCTCTCTATTGTCTCGAGGCCTGTTAACTTTTCAGTCCCGTCCTGAAAAGAAATGTTTTTTAATCTCCGAACAAAAAGTAACTATATGTTCTCTCTGCCAAATTTTGTTCAAGTCCGTTGAGGCGTTCTAGTATGATTGCATTAACAATAGATGTTTGTTTGTCACCTGAAAAGAAGCCTTTTTCAATCTCTATTCTCTATTCTATTGTAACCTAACCTAACCTAAGCGACTCAGTGCAAAATATTTTTGCTCTGGGAAAAACAGAGACAAGTCTAGCCTACCGTTTTATTCCGCACAAAAAGTAGCTTATCTGTTATTCCAGACAATAATCTCTCTGCCAAATTTTATCTAAATGCTTTTAGCCGGTCTGGTGTGATTGCATAACAATTAGACATCCGTTCTCAAAAATTAAGCCTTCTTATTAGTAAGATTATATTAATATTAGTATTAAGATTACATTTAAAGGTGGTAGAACAATGGACCGGGGAAGTACTACCGTCACACCTATTTCTAGCGTGAAGCATTTCTTGCGTTTTGGTGGAAGTGTGTGGTTGCTGATACACTTTCATATGAGGCGACCATCGTGGTCTTCGGGAGTAGCAACGCTTCTGTTATTGACATCAGACTGAACCCTTGTTCTGTATGAAGATATTTACAGATGTCCATCAGCGGCAGTGACCACTTACCATGAGGTGGACTGCATACTTATTTGCTACTTCAAAGTAAAAAAAAGTTAAGGCATAAAATTAGCTGCTTTTTATCATTGTATCTCCATTAACCCATTATTGTCCCACTGCTGGGGACTGGTCTTCTCTCGGATTGAAAGAGTTATAGGCCATAGTCCACCGCGCTGGCCAAGTGCGAATTGGTGGACTTCATACACCTCCAAGAACTAGTTTTTTTTTAAAGAACACTCGGGTGTGTAGGTTTCCTCACGATGTTTTCCTTCACCGAAAAGCATTGATAATTAATTTGTAATACGCACATAAATCAGTGGTGCGTGGGTTTGAACCTCGGACCTCCCGATTGAAAGGGCAAGTTTCAACCATTAGGCTATTGCTCTATCAATGTATCTAATTTTACGCAAAGAGCGACATATTTTCCCTAACTTTCATATAATCAGTAAACCAATTTGTTAGGTTATCGGCTGTAAATCCAATTAGATAACAAGAAATGTTATTGCAGATAATGAACGGATTTCAAATTTCATTGTTACCTTATCTGGCCTAATGCGGGGTCATATAGTCTGTGAAATATCTATATATTATGTACTAGTCACCCGTCACAACCGTCGAATTTCGACCGTAATTTAAATTAAAAAACTAAACTTCATATGTATTACTTTAAAAAGTAATTTACTAAATTTATTTATAAATACTTTGAAACAAATCTATTTACACTATATATAAAACAAAATATTAAAAATAAATAAAACATTTTTTTTAAAGTAAATAAAGTAAAAGAAAATAAAAAGAAATTATAAATAAAACAAAGAGTCCATGTCACTGCCTTTTGGGAGAGTCCCAAGAATGCTGGCGGCGTTACCTCTTTGTATGGCCAAACTCGCCAAACCGATTCTTTGGCCAAAATACGCACCAGTCCTTGGGTCTGCTGAATATTGTTATAACTTCATATTGTCCAATGTAGCACCAATATTTCTCAAATTCAAATAAGCTGCAATAATTTCCAAGTTATTATATGAAGGGCAATTCCACGTAAAAGTGTCCTGCGACTGAAAAAAAAAATTGCAGTAATTTACATTGAAAAATACTCTGTGTGTTGGCACAACTATTGTATTTTTAGATTTCATTGATGACAACACATTTTTTTTAAAATTATGGCAAAACGGACATTTTTAAGATGACGTCGTAATTGTTAACTGTTGCCGCGTTTTGCAACGGACTTTTAAATAAATTTATAAAGTGAAAGTTTTTTGTATTATTGTAATGTGATGCTATATATTGCTACACTTGCTAATGAATTACTGATAAATAGTCAGTAATGTTTGTATTAATTGTAGCAATAAGAGATATTTAGCGAATTAATGTACAACGTTGGGATGTAGTGTCGGTCACAGTATTAGCCGAAGTTTTTTATCAAAGTTATAGATAGATATAGTTGCCGTGGGAGCACCACCGGGTTTTGTGGGACTTTTAACTCACTTAAACCCCCCGGCGGTCCTCCTCAGCACTACGTGGAGAACTCCAATGGAATACAACCGAAAGCTTCGGAGAGCGCGATACGCCTTTTGCGCTCTTCCCTGGTGAACATTTGTATTCACTATCCCTCCTGGTGTTTACGTCACTTAGCTCGACGGTTCGTGCTCCCACTTTTACCGCCCGCAATCTCGGAAGCCCCTTTTAGTCGTTTCTTACGACAGGCAGGGGTACCGTAGCCCTGTCGTGGTCCCGGAACTACAGGGGCTAAAATGATTGTCTGCGCAAGTATGTACCATGAAAATTAGATGTTAGCTGTGAATGCATTTTCAGTTTCACAAGTTACTATACGACAATTCTTAAGCAAAATGTGCACTTTATGAAGCGCGAACGGCATCTTATTGATATTAAAGTGTATGTGGTATGATGTTTTTTTTTTTGTTTTTTATTCTTAAAAAAAATTTTTTTTAGCTTATTTATATGTTTAAAATGGTTTATAAAGGTTTTATGCAGTACCCTGTAGAGTTATTTCCTAAGGTTTCTGTGAAAACTACAAATATTTTGCATTCCAAAGTGATGGTAGTGTCAGTCACGTTTTGGGCTGTAGTGTCAGTCACGATTTGTTTTTCGAATAAATTTGATTCATCAATACCGAGGTTCTTAATTTTAATATTTTCCTATAATTTGTTTCATATATAACTGCCACAGATAGAATTTAAAATTTTAAATCATGCAAATTGGAAGATTCTCGAAGTTTAAAAACACTCTCAAAAACGAGTTCTTTTTGAACGTAGTGTCGGTCACATTTACATTTTGGTAAATAAGTCATACTTCACAAAGTTTTATACGGATATTTTATATTACAAACGGATAATTGTAGATTCAACTATATAATCATACACAAACTATCACTGTGGGTATAGGAGTACACAAAATATGAGGCAAAATAAGTCACATTTTGGGTCAGATGTAGAGTCAGTCACATATGGAATTGCCCTGAATGCACCTGTTAAAGGTTAAAAGAGGTTTATTAGCTAAGCTGCATTTAAAAGCAATAGCGGGTATTTTGACAAAGACACTGACGTTTCTGACGTTATGTGTTTTCGTTATTTCGTTTATTATTTATGTGTTTGTGCTAAATGCACGATAGTGTGTGTAATGTGTTTTTAGTTGATTTTATGTATGCTATATGCATTATTTGAGAAAAATATTAACATTCTGCACTCCTTCTCTACGTCCACTATAACCGTGCAAAATTTCATACTAATCCGTCCGCGGCATATTACTTAAATATCCGTCACAAGATTTTGCTGCACATATTAATATATAGATACTAATATTATAAAAGCAAAAGTTTGTGAGTGTGTATGTTTGTTACTTCTTCACGTCTAAACGGCTGGAGCGATTCTCTGGATTAACATATCCTTTATATTGTGGGAAAATATCTTATTCCCGCAGGATAATCGATTTATGATAACGCGGGCGACGCTGCGGGATTTAACTAGTGATAATATAAATAATCAACCCTCCTCCCGTACTTTTGTCTAATCGCGGGTTCAATATTATATAAGGCGACTGTCTTAGTCCTCGGGAGTAGCAACGCATCTGTGAGTGACTTCAGATAGAACCCATGTTCTATGTGAAGTTGCTTACAGATGTCCATGGGCGGCAGTGGCCACTTACCATCAGGTGGTCTGCATGCTCGATTGCTTTTTTAATCTAATAAAAGTTAGTGGTCACTGCTGCCCAAGGATATGACCATCTTCGTATAAAACAATCTACTAGTAGTCAGAAGTCATTCATACATGCGTTGCTACTTTCGAGGATTGAGATATTTGCCTCTTATAAAAGTGAACTGGCCAACCCTCCATCAAAACGCAAGAACCCCTTTACGCTAGAAATAGGTGTGGCGGTATCACCTTTTCAGTTGAACCACAATCCTTCACCCACCTAGAAAACAAGCTACGTTGGTTGTAAGTTTGCGTTGGCCCTGTTGTTCCTGGACCAAAATTGGGTTACGGTTAGGGATTGCAATCCGACCTCATTTTCAATACGGCCGGATCCGGCCGTTTTTTTCTCAATCCGGTTATTAATAGAACGATTAAAACAGTGTAAAAAAAGGATCGATTTCTAACGGTAATTATTTTTGTGATGTGAAATCTTTGTCAAAATATACAATCACCGGATCCGGCGGAGGTCCGGATCCGGTGGTGAATTGGTACCGGATACGGTTTGTGTAAATTTGTGCCGGATCCGCCGGATTACCGGATCCGGTTTTCCGGATTGCAATCCCTAGTTACGGTATCCCCTGCCCTGTAAGAGGCGAGTAAAAAAGGGCTTCTGGGAAAAGCCATCTTAGACTATGCTGGGGCCCTTGGGCACACAAGATTCGGGGCCCATTTAGAATGTAAAAAAAGTATCATCATCATCCGGGGATTCCCCCAACTATAGAGGCGACATTTAATCATGGCGGCATGACTTCGGCATCGGAGTGGTTTGCATGGATGCTATTATTAAAATTTGTAAACTTGCAAATTACCGAATAAAAAATCAAATAAATAACTTGAAAATAGAAATAAGAAATGTTAAGATTACAAACTTAAATGGTAAGTTCTCCCTTTGGGACCCTCTGAGGATACTGGGCACTGGCTCCCAGGGTCGCCTGGCCATTGCTTGCGAGCGCCAGAGTGGGAGCTCGAACCGTCCAGCCAAGCGACCTCGAGAAGGACGGTGACATCTGTGGTCGCATGTGCCGTAAAAAACAAAGTGTGGAGAGTGTAGTTTTTAGTGCGGTATAAATCCCACATAGCCCTGCGTCGCTACCACGTCGTCGGGTACCTTTTGAAGGTTTCCTCCCTGAGAGAAAAAAAATTACATGCAGAAATACATACATCTAATATATAAAATTCTCGTGTCACAGTTTTTGTTGCCATACTCCTCCGAAACGGCTTGACCGATTTTTACCAAATTTTATATGCTTATTCAGTAGGTAGATCGGCCAACATCTATTTTTCATACCCCTTAAGGGTTGTCCACCCTTGACATTTTTTTATTTTTTATATGGCAAAACAACGTTTGTCGGGACAGTTAGTTTTTATATAAAACTCCCCAACTCATTTTAATTATATATATAACCAGTAAACTTTATTAGCTATGGACATTGTGATTTGTTCGTAATTGCTTTTCACCAGTTATTACATGAATTCACCGTCTATTAATTTGTATGAAAATTACATGTATTTTGTATACAAGTCGTACGTTTAGAAAGAAATGGCATTTTGCTAGTGCCAAGTAGTACGTCTTTAAATAAAAGAGCTGTAGCACTTATCATACTAATATTATACAGGCGAAAGTTCGTGAGTGTGTATGTTTGTTGCTTCTTCACGTCTAAACGGCTGGAGCGATTTTTATAAAATTTGGTAGGGAGTTAGCTGACACTCTGGATTAACATATAGGCTACTTTTTATTGTGAGAAAATATCTTCTTCCCACGGGACAATCGATACATCGATTTTTTTAAAGCGGGCGATGCTGCCGGGTTCAGCTAGTTATAATTAAACGTAATATTCCGTACTATCCGTGAGCGGAATTTTCATGGGAAATACAGTCGGAAAATCTGAATTTCCTGGAGCTCATATAATCTCTTTGTAGATCATAACAGTGGTAGAACGTAGGGATAATGGTAGAGTTGGTGGACTCCAGTGGTTTTTTATCTGACTGAAGTAGCAAACGAGCATGCAGTCCACCTGATGGTAAGTGGTCACTGCAGTATGGACATCTGTAATCAACTTCAACAGAACATGGGTTTTATCTGATGTCAATCACAGATGCGTTGCTACCCTAAGTCTACTAAGCTGTTACTCGTCGAAATGTTAGGTAAGAGAAACATGCTTAATAGCAGGTGGTAGAACCAGTGTAGTTCGACCGAGGAAGTACCACCGTCACACCTGTTTCTAGCGTGAAGCATTTTTTTTCGTTTCATTCATTTGCATTTCGATGGGAGGGTGTGACACACTTTTATATGAGGCGACCATCATACTCCTCGGCAGTAGCAACGCATCTGTGATTGACTTCAGATAGAACCATGTTCTGTATGAAGTTGATTACAGATGTCCATGGGGCGGCAACGACCACTTACCATCAGGTGGACTGCATTTTTTTTTAATTTTTTTTTTTATTTAACTGAAGTAGCAAACGAGCATGCAGTCTACCTGATGGTAAGTGGTCACAGCCGCCCATGGACATCTGTAAGCAACTTCATATAGAACGTAGGTTCTATCTGAAGTCAATCACAGATGCGTTGCCACTCCCGAGGACTGAGACTGAGACTGCATACTCGTTAGCTACTTCAATCCGATAAAAAAACACAAACAGCGACCCAGAACAGACGTCCAAATCCATCATTCAGATATGCCTAACCAGGGATCCAAACCCGAACATACTGCGAGTTAGACCGGCGAGGTAAAGGCGTTGTTGATAATTTTATAATGTTTTTTTTTTTCAGATATGCAAAGTCTGATATTTCTTCTGCTGTTCTCTGTGTGTTCAGCCCAGTTCCTCTCGAATGGATGTCCGAGTAACTTTGGTATCCATCACCTGCTTCCTCACGAGAGTGACTGCGCCAAGTATTACCAGTGCAGCAATGGACGTAAGATTCTGATGAGCTGCGGTCCTGGGACTCTCTTTGACGTGAAGTTACAGGTTTGTGGTACATTGGTTGAAATTTCAGTGAATGATCCTTAAAACAGGGTTACCAACTCTAAAAAATGTATCCCCCTAAAGCCTCCATAATAGACCCCTAAAATCTTCACAATGAATTATGAATATTCCTCCTGTATTTCTGAATCAGGTCGTCATAGGATTTTCCCTGACGACGAAAAAAAGGTCATTTTTCGTTGTGAGGCATTATTATGTAGCCTAGCGGGAGATTTCCCTTTAAAAACACCTATATGTTGAAGTTATAAAAACCCCTAAAAGTACCCCTAAAATATTACACCCCTAAAAAATCCCCATCCTACGGTTATTTCCCCTAAATCTAGGGGAAAAACCCCTAACTTGGCAACCCTGCCTTAAAAAAACTTAAAAGCGTTCTACACGCATAGACCGACAGTAGGATATTCTCCTGTGTCGTGTGTGCCATGAACACACACAAAAATACACAAACACCCAGATCCAGAACGAGAATATGAACTCATCATTCAGATACGTGTCTGACCTCGAATCGAACCCAGGTCTCACAACATGTCAGGGTAACCGCACCGACACGCTGGTCGTCGATTCTTTTTTGGTCTACTGTTTTTTATGCGATTGGAATTGCTAACGAGTATGCAGTCCACCTGATGGTAAGTGATGACTCCCGCCCATGGACACATGTGAACAACCTCATAAAAAATAGGTTCTATCTGAAGTTAATCACAGATGCGTTGCTGCTCTCGAGGACTGAGATGGTTGCCTCATATAAAAGTGTGCCGGCAACCACACCCTTTCATTGAAACATAAGAAATGCCTTCGCTAGAAATAGGTGTGGGTGTTGTACCTCGCCGGTCGACCACTGTTTCTACCACCTGGCGATTATTCTTGTACATTAAAAAATATATATAATTCTAGAAAAAAAAAACAGTTATCATATATTTCTATTTTTTTCTACTTTTTTCTTTTTTATTTTATTTCTGCACAATTTTCTTATTTTCACAACTTAATCACGTTTTAGATTTGCAACTGGCCTTTCGCAGTTACTTGCGTGCAAACAACACCACCAGCGGTGACAAAAACGACAGTCCCACCAACAACAAAAACAACAGTCCCAGAAACAACAATACGCACAACAGTTTCAACACCAGATAGATGTCCGGACGACTTTAGTATACATCGCTTGCTACCTCACGAGAGTGACTGCTCTAAGTTTTATCAATGCAGCAACGGAAGAAAGATTTTAATGAGCTGCGGGCCTGGTACACTCTTTGACGTGAAGCTACAGGTTTGTAATATTTCAATTGTTGAAACTTTAATGGAAGGGTTTTTATATTATCCGGTACTTATATACAGCTTCGGTGTTTAAATTAATAAAGGAAACTTTGCTAACTTTGATTTGATAAGAAAAGGTTGCGTGAACATATTTTCAATGACAATAACAATTAGAAATAAATAAATTAAATTTAATAAAAATACCCTAAGTTTCTAACTTGGACCACAACCCAAGCATATGTGAACTCGCATCTTACTCACAACTAGTGTACTTCATTCAACATTATTTTTTTTATCTACCCGCATCGGGATAATTATTTCTTTTATATAATTTCAAGCCATTGTTCTCATGTAAGTGACAATATTGTCTTTTATGAGAAATAAAGATCTTTAAACCTAATGGAAATGTAGAGTAATCCAATTTAAAAATTTTTACCATTTAAATTATTCGTTACTTTACTTGGATATTTACAATTTAACCATATTTTAGATTTGCAACTGGCCTTTCGCCGTTGATTGTGTGCAAACAACAACACCACCTGCGGTAACAAAAACAACTGTGCCAGAAACAACAGTACCAGAAACAACTGTGCCAGAAACAACAGTACCAGAAACGATAGTACCAGAAACAACAGTGCCAGAAACAACAGTGAAAGAAACAACAGTGTCAGAAACAACAGAATATTCGTCAACAACAATTTCAATACCAGACAAATGTCCAGATGACTTCGATATCCATCTCTTGCTGCCCCACGAAAGTGATTGCAGCAAGTACTACTCGTGCAGTAATGGACGTAAAGTTTTAATGAATTGTGGTGTGCACCTGTTCTTCAATTTTAAGAAACAGGTATGTGATAATCTAGTTATGATATACACAGTGTGAAATGAAACATTTTTAAAACTTCCTATGTTTATGGATCGAATTGCAGCTGATTTCTTTACTGTTTTCACATGACTTTTTAATGTAAATTGGAATTCATACTTTTCAGTATAACTTCATCTATACGTGAAAGTAACATCTTAAATAATTAAAATACATGTTCTCGTTGCTACAAGTTACAAGTTTGCTCGAATTTGTTTAATAAGAGAGCGAAAAAGCTTGTTCCAATATATACGAACTTTTTTTAATATTAATTGATTAACTTTTTTAGAAATGCGACTGGCCCCATAACGTGGACTGCGTTAACAAACCCACTCCAACAACAACACAGTATAGCACTACAACAGAGTCTCAAACTACTGAAGCTACAACTGAATATCCAGTTACAACAGCCGCTGATACAGAAACAACAGAACACGTGACAACTACTCAATATCCTACAACAACACGTAATATTACAACAGAGTCTCAAACAACTGAAGTGCAGACTGAATATTCAACAACAACAGTATCTCCGACATCAGAGCCGTCAACACCAGTTGTAATACCAGACAGATGTCCAGATGATTTTGATATACATCTCTTGCTGCCGCACGAGAGTGACTGCAGCAAGTACTATTCGTGCAGCAATGGACGTAAAGTTCTAATGAATTGTGGTGTTCATTTGTTCTTTAATTTTGAAACACAGGTATGTGATAAGCTGGTTATGATACAAGTGCGCATTTATATTCGTAAGATCGTTTCAAACTTCTAAAAACTTTTTAAAACTTTCTATATTAGTGTCTATGGATAGATTTCCAGCTGATTTCTTTACTACTTCCTCATGATCTGTTCAGCTTAAAATTGGAATCCATACTTTTAATTAAAACTTTGTCTTATTATAAGTAATTAAAATAAAATACATATTCTTGTTTTGCAAAGATTGTTTGAATTAACATAATTAGAACATTTTTATTAAATTTTTGTTTGCAATTTTTAGAAATGCGACTGGCCCCATAACGTGGATTGTGTAAACAAGCCTACACCAGACGCAACAACAACACAATATACCACTACAGCAGAGTCTCAAACTAGTGCAGCTGATATTGAAACAACAGAACACGTGACAACAACTGAATATTCTACAACAACACGTAATATTACAACAGAGTCTCAAACAACTGAAGCACAGACTGAATATTCAACAACAACAGTATCCCCGACATCAGAGCCGTCGACACCAGTTGTAATACCAGACAGATGTCCAGATGATTTTGATATACATCTCTTGCTGCCGCACGAGAGTGACTGCAGCAAGTACTATTCGTGCAGCAATGGACGTAAAGTTCTAATGAATTGTGGTGTTCATTTGTTCTTTAATTTTAAAACACAGGTATGTGATAAGCTGGTTATGATACAAGTGCGCATTTATATTCATAAGATTGTTTCAAACTTCTAAAAACTTTTTAAAACTTTCTATATTAGTGTGTATGGATCGATTTGCAGCTGATTTCTATACTATTTCCTCATGACCTGTTTGGGTTAAAATTGGAATCCATACTTTTAGGTATACATTTATCTTAATATAATTAATTAAAATACATATATTCTTGTTGTGCTAAGATTGTTTGAATTTACATAATTAGAGGGCCAAAAAGCTTTTATAATCTTATATGAATTCGATTAAATTAATGTTTGCAATTTTTAGAAATGCGACTGGCCCCATAACGTGGATTGTGTAAACAAGCCTACACCAGACGCAACAACAACACAATATACCACTACAGCAGAGTCTCAAACTAGTGCAGCTGATATTGAAACAACAGAACACGTGACAACAACTGAATATCCTACAACAACACGTAATATTACAACTGAGTCTCAAACAACTGAAGCGCAGACTGAATATTCAACAACAACAGTATCTTCGACATCAGAGCCGTCGACACCAGTTGTAATACCAGACAGATGTCCAGATGATTTTGATATACATCTCTTGCTGCCGCACGAGAGTGACTGCAGCAAGTACTATTCGTGCAGCAATGGACGTAAAGTTCTAATGCGTTGCGGTGCTGACTTGTTCTTCAATTTTGAGAAACAGGTATGTACTAAGAGACCATAAACAGGACATCATTGGGACATCCATTAATTATGTAAGACCTTTTAGGGGGCGTGGATTGGCAAATCTCATCTTGACGTCGTGCGTGTCTCGGCTAAACATCGTGTTTTTTAATATTCAATTGCTAAACGACTGATTTAAATTATGTTAAACGTATATCTCTCATCACTTTTAAAATCACATCTGCTGTTAGTTGGCGCGAGGAGGAGAAGTCTAGTTAAATTTAAATTAAACTACATGGGGAGAAGTAAAATCAACTCACATCCATATTTCCATACTAATATTATAAATGTGAAAGTGTGATTGTTTGTTCCTCTTTCATGTCGCCATATAGCTATTATATGATATGGTTCATATACTGGGAGATAGATGGAGGGCGGAGAGTGACGTATGCAACTTTTTACAGCGCTCTCTTATTCCCATGAGAATATCGATGTTTTGTTAGTTGCTACATATTTAGTAGTTCCAGACGTTGTTAATAGATGGCGTTAGTAAAATTCATTTGCAAGTTCTGAATCACGCTATCAAATGCTAATGTTAGGTTCCTTTGAACGAGCAAGCGAAGCCGCGGGTAAGAGCTGGTAATTAATATGGGACCCTTTCGTGACAAATTATGCTTTTTATTCTAGATTTATATGTTTATAATTTCGATTGTCATGCATATTTAAGGATTTAGGTAAAACTATTAATAAAATTAACAAGTAAGAAATAGAGTATTATTAATTAATTTACTTTTTTTATTGTACAGAAATGTGACTGGCCACATAATGTGGATTGCGTGCCGAAAACTACAGAAGAAACAACAACAACACAATATACCACAACAGAGTCTGAAACAACAACTAGAGAAGTTACCACAGCTTCAGTCAATGATATCAAAACAACAGAACACATAACAACAACTGAAAGCGTAGTAACTACTGAATCTCCTACAACAACAAAATATACGACAACAACACAGTCTCAAACAAGTGAAGCACATACTGAATATACAACAACATCAGACCCGTCAACAACCGTTGTAATACCAGACAGGTGTCCAGATGACTTCGATATCCATCTCTTGCTGCCGCACGAGAGCGATTGCAGCAAGTACTATTCGTGCAGCAATGGACGCAAAGTTTTAATGCGTTGCGGTGCTGATTTGTTTTTCAATTTCGCGAAACAGGTATGTATAGCAAAGTGGTAGTAATTTTAATCTCATAAGAGAGGTTCTATCCCCGGTCATTCTCTTTTTTGTTTAAGTAAGAATAAACAATATGAATATTACAAAGCTTTGATTCCGGAGCATCTAAAGACATTTAAATGACCATTTTATACTTTTATTTTTGTAGCCTCTATAATCTTTATGCATCTATATCCCCGTAATATTTTTAAATGTAATGAACTAGTCAAATATTTGATCATAAAACTACTAATTAATTTATTCTTTTAAATATATAGAAATGTGACTGGCCTCATAATGTGGATTGTGAGAACACGCTTCCACCAGAAACAACAACAGAGTCACAAACAACAAGTAACGAAGTCACAACAGACGCTGTAGATGTTGAAACAACACAGCGAACTACTACTGAAAAGTTGCCAACAACAGAATATCCTACAACAACACGTAATATTACCACAACAAGTGAAGCACAAACTGAATATACAACAACAACAGCTTCTACATCAGATGCCTCACCGCCAGTTGTAATACCAGACAGGTGTCCAGGTGACTTCGATGTCCATCTCTTGCTACCACACGAGAGTGACTGTAGTAAATTCTACTCATGCAGCAATGGACGCAAGATATTAATGAGTTGTCCCGCGAATTTATTATTTGATTTTATCAATCAGGTATTTATATATAACCTATAGTAATTTCTTCTTACAATATTTAAGTTTGTACTTTTTTTGTTCTCGAGGGGAAACCTTCAAAAAGTATCCAACGTGGGAGTGACGCAGGGTTATGTGGGATTTTTACCGCATTAATTCTCCCCCGGTGGCCGTCCTCGACGCTACAAAGATTACTTCGGGATCTCCAAAGGAACGCAACCGGAATCCTCTGAGCGTGTTGCCCCATCGGGCTCCTTCCAGATGGGCGGCTGTGCCTACGGCTCTGAGTAGTCTTTATGACGGTATGCTACACACATACCATAGTCCTTCCCGGGATTGATCCCCGAACTACAGGGACGAAGTGGTTTCGGCCGATACTCATTTCACAACCGATGACAGATGCGTTGCCAACCAAGTCATCAGTTATGTATGTCAACCAGATCCACCAATAACATAATATAAAAGTTTTAATAATATAACTTGATCCGGATCTCTAGAACGAAAGGTTTTAGTAATTTTGTAAATTACGTGTTTATTTGAAATTATAAGATAATCATCTCATAAATTGATGACATGTCATGGAGAATCTGGGCATAAGTATATGTTATGTAATATTCTTAAAACATTTCTATTTAGCTGTACTCATAATCCAAGTTTATGTTTTCTCAAAAAATTAAATGCACGTTGGCATTGCAACCTGAGGTCCCCACATCACAAGAGATTAATTATCTTATCAGCTTATAAAATACATCTTCCTCTCATAATGTAAATATCGATATATTAATACGTGAAGCAAAAACTTGTGACGGATTTTTAAGTAATATGCCGTGGACGGATTAGTATGAAATTTTGCACGGTTATAGTGGATGTAGAGAAGGAGTGCAGAATGTTAATATTTTTTCAAATAATGAATGTATCATACATAAAATTAACTAAAAACACATTACACACACTACCGTGCATTTGGAACAAACACATAAATAATAAACGAAATAGAACATTCAATGTCTTACTATGAAAACAGATAACGCCAGAAATGTCACTGTCTTTGTCAAAATACCCGCTGTTGCTTTTAAATGCAGCTTAGAAAATTAAACCACTTTTTATATTTAACGGGTGCGTTCAAAATTACTAGAAAATTATTACATTTTATTTGAATTTGAGAAATATTCGTACTGTTTTGGACAATATGACGTGTAGTTTTAAATTTTGAAATTACGGTCGAATTTCGACCGATGCTACGGGTGACTAGTATAATAAAAAACGGTAATTCGGGATAATTTTAAACTAATATGTTTAATTCAGGTATGTGACTGGCCACACAACGTCGTTTGTGTGACAAGGCCCACGTCAGAACCAACACAAACAACGCCAAAATATACAGAGCCGCAAACAATCGAACCCACCGAATATCCAACGACAACAGATGGTCAAACAACAGAAATATTAAACACGGATACAACAGATGAATATCCGACAACGTCAGCGTACGCGGAGACAGACGGTACAACACAGGTGATACCAAGCGAATGTCCCGACGACCACAGCATTCATCTTCTTCTCCCGCACGAGAGCGAATGCAATAAGTTCTACTTGTGCAGCCATGGAAACAAAGTACTGATGCACTGCCCCGCTAATTTATTATTTGACTTCACTAAACAGGTACGTTTGAATTTATTTTCTTTATATTTAAAGTAATGTTTGCTTTGTTAATGTTGTCATACTAATATTATAAAGGCGAAAGTTTGTGAGTGTGTATGTTTTTTACTTCTCCTCGTGTAAACGGTTGGAGTGATTTTCATAATATTTGGTAGGGAGTTAGCTGACACTCTGGATTAACATATATACTACTTTTACGTGAGAAAATATCTTCTTCCCAAGGGACAATCGATTTTTGTTAACGCGGGTGAAGCTGCGGTAATCAACTAGTTAACTAAGTTGTCAAGAGTTGCTGCCACTAATTTAAAAAAAATATATAAACAAGGTCAGAACTGAGAATAGACATCAGCCAATCAGAGGTTATATACAAGGTCGACCACAGATGTGTTGCTACTCCTGAAGACAAAGATGGCCGCCTCATATATCATGCGGCTTTATATTGTGGGCTCACCCATAACCACAGCCTTCTAATAAAACGCAAGCACTGCTTCGTAGTAGAAATAAATGTAGCGGTGGTACTTTCTTCGGTCGAACAACCTGGTAACCTTTTTTTTATCTGAGTGAAGTAGCAAACCAGCATGCAGTCCACCTGATGGTAAGTGGTCACTGCCGCCCTGTGACATATGTAATCAACTTCATAGAGATAATGGGTTCCATCTGAAGTCAATCACAGATGCGTTGCTACTGCCGAGGACTATGATAGTCGCCTCATGTGAAAGTGTGCCGGCAACCACACCCTTCCATCGAAACGCAAGGAATACTTCACGCTAGAAATATGTGTGGCGGTGGTAATTCCCCGGTCGAACTACGCTGGTTTTCCTTCCTTCAAACTTCCAAAAATGTGACGCAGAATCATACATTCAATCACTAAACACGATAGATGTATATCTTACTGCCGATATTTTCCAATTTTACAATAATCACTATAATTGTCAAAAGTTTCCTTATTTAGTTAGTTTAATTAAAATTTATCCTTAAAAATAATAATAACTGAAACTTCTGAAGAAAAATTAGAATTTGTAAATATTTATATAAATAAATTCAATACATTTCAGACATGCGATTGGCCAGATAATGTGATATGTGTAACTAAGCCTACACCAACTCCTTCCACAACAACGCAACAATATACCACAACTACCAAAGAATATCCAACTACTACAGAAAAGGAACCTGAAATTACAACAACAGAGTCGTCTTCGACAACGGAATATTACACAACAACAGAGGCACAGACTACAGAGAATCTGACAACAGAAAAGGAACCTGAGATTACTACAACAGAATCTACTACAACAACGAAAGATTTCACAACAACTGAGGCTCCCACTACAGAGAATCTTACAACAGAAAAGGAACCAGAAATTACTACAACAGAGTCGTCTTCGACAACCGAATATTACACAACAACAGAGGCTCCAACTACAGAGAATCTTACAACAGAAAAGGAACCTGAGATTACAACAACAGAGTCTACTACAACAACGAAAGATTTCACAACAACTGAGGCTCCCACTACAGAGAATCTTACAACAGAAAAGAAACCTGAGATTACTACAACAGAGTCGTCTTCGACAACAGAATATTACACAACTACAGAGGCTCAGACTACAGAGAATCTTACAACAGAAAAGGAGCCTGAGATTACTACAACAGAGTCTACTACAACAACCAAAGATTTCACAACAACAAATGCTCAGACTACAGAGAATTTTACGACAGAAAAGGAACCTGAAATTACAACAACAGAGTCGTCTTCGACAACCGAATATTACACAACAACAGAGGCTCCGAGTACAGAGAATCTTACAACAGAAAAGGAACCTGAAATCACTACAACAGAGACATTTTCAACAACAGAATATTACACAACAACCGAAAGTCAACCTACTGACGATTTAACAACAGAAAAGGATATTAAAACTACACCAGAGACTTCTTCTACAACAGAAGCTCAAACTACAGTAGATTTGACAACAGATGGGGCCACTAAAACAACTGTGACAGAACCTCCTTCTACAACAGAATATTTCACAACAACAGAGGCTCCCACTACAGAGAATCTTACAACAGAAGAGGAACCTGAGATTACTACAACAGAGTCTACTACAACAACGAAAGATTTCACAACAACTGAGGCTCCGACTACAGAGAATCTTACAACAGAAAATGAACCTGAAATAACTACAACAGAGTCGTCTTCGACAACGGAATATTACACAACAACAGAGGCTCAGACTACAGAAAATGTTACAACAGAAAAGGAGCCTGACAGTACTACAATAGAGTCATCGTCGACAACGGAATATTACACAACAACCGAAAATCAACCTACTGACGATTTAACAACAGAAAAGGATATAAAAACTACACCAGAGACTTCTACAACAGAATACCTTACAACAACAGAAGCTCAAACTACAGTAGATTTGACAACAGATGGGGCCACTAAAACAACTGTGACAGAACCTCCTTCTACAACAGAATATTTCACAACAACAGAGGCTCCCACTACAGAGAATCTTACAACAGAAAAGGAGCCTGAGATTACTACAACAGAGTCTACTACAACAACCAAAGATTTCACAACAACAAATGCTCAGACTACAGAGAATTTTACGACAGAAAAGGAACCTGAAATTACAACAACAGAGTCGTCTTCGACAACCGAATATTACACAACAACAGAGGCTCCGAGTACAGAGAATCTTACAACAGAAAAGGAACCTGAAATCACTACAACAGAGACATTTTCAACAACAGAATATTACACAACAACCGAAAGTCAACCTACTGACGATTTAACAACAGAAAAGGATATTAAAACTACACCAGAGACTTCTTCTACAACAGAAGCTCAAACTACAGTAGATTTGACAACAGATGGGGCCACTAAAACAACTGTGACAGAACCTCCTTCTACAACAGAATATTTCACAACAACAGAGGCTCCCACTACAGAGAATCTTACAACAGAAGAGGAACCTGAGATTACTACAACAGAGTCTACTACAACAACGAAAGATTTCACAACAACTGAGGCTCCGACTACAGAGAATCTTACAACAGAAAATGAACCTGAAATAACTACAACAGAGTCGTCTTCGACAACGGAATATTACACAACAACAGAGGCTCAGACTACAGAAAATGTTACAACAGAAAAGGAGCCTGACAGTACTACAATAGAGTCATCGTCGACAACGGAATATTACACAACAACCGAAAATCAACCTACTGACGATTTAACAACAGAAAAGGATATAAAAACTACACCAGAGACTTCTACAACAGAATACCTTACAACAACAGAAGCTCAAACTACAGTAGATTTGACAACAGATGGGGCCACTAAAACAACTGTGACAGAACCTCCTTCTACAACAGAATATTTCACAACAACAGAGGCTCCCACTACAGAGAATCTTACAACAGAAAAGGAGCCTGAGATTACTACAACAGAGTCTACTACAACAACCAAAGATTTCACAACAACAAATGCTCAGACTACAGAGAATTTTACGACAGAAAAGGAACCTGAAATTACAACAACAGAGTCGTCTTCGACAACCGAATATTACACAACAACAGAGGCTCCAAGTACAGAGAATCTTACAACAGAAAAGGAACCTGAAATTACTACAACAGAGTCGTCTTCGACAACGGAATATTACACAACAACAGAGGCTCAGACTACAGAGAATCTTACAACAGAAAAGGAACCTGAGATAACTACAACAGAGTCTACTACAACAACGAAAGATTTCACAACAACTGAGGCTCCCACTACAGATAATCTTACAACAGAAAAGGAACCTGAAATTACCACAACAGAGACATTTTCAACAACAGAATATTACACAACAACCGAAAGTCAACCTACTGACGATTTAACAACAGAAAAGGATATTAAAACTACACTAGAGACTTCTTCTACGACAGAAGCTAAAACTACAGTAGATTTGACAACAGATGGGGCCACTAAAACAACTGTGACAGAACCTCCTTCTACAACAGAATATTTCACAACTACAGAGGCTCAGACTACAGAGAATCTTACAACAGAAGAGGAACCTGAGATTACTACAACAGAGTCTACTACAACAACGAAAGATTTCACAACAACTGAGGCTCCCACTACAGAGAATCTTACAACAGAAAAGGAACCTGAAATTACCACAACAGAGACATTTTCAACAACAGAATATTACACAACAACCGAAAGTCAACCTACTGACGATTTAACAACAGAAAAGGATATTAAAACTACACTAGAGACTTCTTCTACGACAGAAGCTAAAACTACAGTAGATTTGACAACAGATGGGGCCACTAAAACAACTGTAACAGAACCTCCTTCCACAATAGAATATTTCACAACAACAGAAAGTCAAAGTACTCCCGATAATCCAGACTATACTACTATCATGGATGAGTCTACGACCAGTGACTACACTACAATCAGAGACGAGTCTACAACCGGTGATTACACTACAATCAGAGACGAGTCTACAACCGGTGATTACACTACAATCAGAGATGAGTCTACAACCGGTGACTACACTACAATCAGAGACGAGTCTACAACCGGTTACTACACTACAATCAGAGACGAGTCTACAACTGAGGACTACACTACAGTCAGAGATGAGTCTACAACTGCTGACTACACTACAATCAGAGATGATTCTACAACCGGTGACTACACTACAACCAGAGATGAGTCTACAACCGGTGACTACACTACAATCAGAGACGAGTCTACAACCGGTGATTCCACTACAATCAGAGACGAGTCTACAACCGGTGATTACACTACAATCAGACACGAGTCTACAACCGGTGACTATACTACCATCAGAGACGAGTCTACAACCGGTGATTACACTACAATCAGAGAAGACTCTACAACAGAAGCCACCACGAAATCTCAAAGCACGCAAGATTATACACAATCAGATACCACTGATTTGGGAAGTACTACAAATTGGTATACAGAAAGCACTCCGGAAACTACAGATACAACACTATATCCAACAGATACAACAGAAAAGCCAGAGGCACCACCCATTTGTCCACCAGGCTTCATAGGCATGGTGCCGCACCCAGAACTCTGCGATTCGTTCTTTATGTGTCTTAATGGCATAGCGAATCAGTTCTTCTGCAGTGCTGGTTTCGAGTTTAATCCACAGACAGGAGTAAGTATATATTTTTCATTTTTATTTGACTGAAGTAGGAATGAGGTAGGAACGGCACTCTCGTGAAGTAGGATACGAGAGTGCCGTCCACCTGATGGTAAGTGGTCACTATTGTTAGGCATGTCTCGTGCCGTCCCTGTAGTTCCGGGATCAGAATAGGGCTACGGTATCCTCTGCCTGTCGTAAGAGGCGACTAAAAGGGGCTTCCGGGGTTGCGGGCGGCTAGAGTGGGAGCTTGAACCGTCCAGCCAGGCGATCCCGGGAAGGACGGCGGTATGTGTGGTCGCATATCGTCGTATAGACTAGACGGAGCGGTGGGCCCAGCCGCCCATCTGGGAGGAGCCCGATGGGGCAACACGCTTAGAAGATTCCGGTGGTGTTTGTTGGAGATCCCGGAGTCCTCTTTTTAGCGCCGAGGATGGCCACCGGGGGGGTTTTAGTGCGGTAAAAATCCCACATAACCCTTCGTCGCTCCCACGGCGTCGGGTACCTTTTGAAGGTTTCCCCCTCGAAAACAAAAAAAAAAAAAAAAAGGCATGTCTCGTGTAAGTGGAGAGAGATGTAGTCCACCGCTTTGCTCAATGTGGATTATAGATATAATTAGTTGACCCGCCGAACTTGGTTCCGCCTAATAATCAAAAATCTAAAATTATCAGCGTTCCTCTACTACATTATGCATGTAATATACATAAAAACCTTCCTTTTGAATCACTCTGTTTATTAAAAAAACTGCATTAAAATCTGTAGCGTAGTTTTTAAGATCTAAGCATACTTAGGGACAGACAGCGAGAAGCGACTTTGTTTTATACTATGTAGTGATAGTCAACCCATTATCATTTAAACACGCGTGGTGGAGCGGTCACTGTACCGATCTGACGCGCAATGGGTTCCGGGTTCGTTCCCCGGCATGTGGAAATCTGAACGATGAATTTAGGTATTCTGTTCTGAGTCTGTGTGTTTGTGTATTCGTCTTTGTGTCTATCTATAATGCAGGATAGTTGGGCAAGTGTAAGGGGTGTAGGCATAGTAAGATATTCCGGTTGAAGTCGTTTCGAGATCCCGGAGTCCTCCTTTTCAGCGCCGAGGACGGCCACCGGGGGGGTTTTAGTGCGGTAAAAATCCCACATAACCCTGCGTCGCCCCCACGGCGTCGGGTACCTTTGGAAGGTTTCAGCTTCGAAAAAAAAAAAGAATTGTAAGATATTACTTGACAATTGCGGATTATAAGATAACACATAATTTTGATATTTTGTTTTTTTTATTTTTATTTTTTAACTGACTGAAGTAGCAAACGAGCATGCAGTCCACCAGATGGTAAGTGGTCACTACCGCCCATGGACATCTGCAATCAACTTCAAACAGAATGTGGGTTCTATCTCAAGTCAATCACAGAAGCGTTGCTGCTGCCGAGGACTATGATGGTCGCCTCATATAAAAGTGTGCCGGCAACCACACCCTTCCATCTCGCGCAAGAAATGCTTGACGCTAGAAATAGGTGGTGCGGTGGTTCTTCCCTGGTCAAGTAGACTGCATGGTCGTTTGCTACTTCAATCAAATAAAATAAATTCTCTTGCTTTGAAGGTGAAGGAATCGTATTAATAATATAATCCGAAAGTTTGTGAACATGTGTGTCTGTTTGTTCCTCTTTCACGCAAAAACTAACAGTCGGATGCCGCTGAAATTTGACACACACACAGTTTATGAGCCCTAAGGGCTACGGCATCCCCTCCCTGTCGTAAGAGGCGACTAAAAGGGGCTTCCGGGGTTGCGGGCGGCTAGAGTGGGAGCTCGAACCGTCCAGCCAACCGACCCCGTGTAGGACGACGTCATGTGTGGCCACATGCTGTCGTAAACACCAGGGAGGCGCACTGAGTACAATGCTCACTGGAAAGAGCCCGAAGGGGGCATCGCGCTCGGAGGACTCCGGTTGTGTTCCATTGGAGATCCCGGAGTCCTCCACACAGCGCTGAGGATGACCACCGGGGGGATTTAGTAAGGTAAAAATCCCACATAATCCGGCGTTGCTCCCACGGCGTCGGGTACCTTTTGAAGGTTTCCCCCTTGATATCAAAAAAAAAGGTTTAACACATAGATTACTCATTACCATAGTGCGGACCTACGGACCAAGCCGCGAGAATAGTCTAATATAACCACCAAAACCTAGTTCTAAGAAGTACAACTATTTGTACTTGTGTAAACTCATCATTAGATAACAAAAACACTATATTTTTTATCATTGATAACAAACTAGCATAATATACTATGCTACAAACTATGTAATTATGATTTGGATAGATACACAGATTGACAGATGATAAATAGATTGATGACGTAAGCGAATAGATAAACTTTACTATTTGTATACTACGTACAAATAGAGAAACTAATTCTAAGAAATAAGAGATAATGCGAATTTATTAAGGAATTTTAAAAGTCGACTGCTAAATGTTAAATTTGAGTTGGGTCTTTTGTATATGTTTTTTTTATTAAAATGTTATTAAATGATATGTAATGTATAATAATTAATTAATTGCGATGTGGAATGAGCTTCCTGAGGTATTCCCGGAGCGCTATGACATGGGGCTCTACAAGAAAGGTGCAAAAAGAGCTCTCCTTCAAAGCCGGTGATGCATTGGCGACTCCTCTGGTGTTGCAAATGTCCATAGGCGACGGTAATAACTTTCCATCAGGTGGCCCGTCTGCCTTATCGTTAGGTACAAATATAAAATAAAAAAAATGCATAAATTATATTTTTTTTTGCAGAATTGTGTCCCCATATCGGAAAACGGTTGCTTCGCACAGAGTAAGTAAATGTTACTTAAAAGTTCATTACTTTAGTATCAAAAAAATGTCGTAAGACCTAATAACATTCATGGCTCTTAATATATGATATTGTATTAAAAATATCACACTCTGTCATCATACCTATACTAATATTATAAGGGCGAAAGTTTGTGTGTGTATGTTTGTTACTTCTTCATGGCTGGAGCGATTTTCATAAAATTTTGTAGAGAGTTAGCTGACACTCTGGATTAACATATAGGCTTTTATTGTGGTGAAATATATTATTCCCACGGAACAATCGATATATCGATTTATATTCGACAATCGATACATCATTTTAACGCGGGCGAAGCTGCGGGGCTTAGCTAGTTCTAATAAATATTTCTACTTGAGGACAACAGAGTTATAAGATCTGCTTTAGTTTGAAGAGCCCTTAAGGGAAGACACTAGTATAGGACTTTCCAGTTTAGTCCTAAAAATAGCAACTCAGCTCTGACGATTTTAAAAAGAACATTCTATCTGAGATTGATAGATGTTCATAACAGTTGTTTGCTATTAAATTAAATTAAAAATAAATCTTAATTTCCACTAATCATTATTTATAAAACAAATTGATTTGATTTAATGAATCCATTTTCAGAACGTACAACAACAGAAATTGTTGTTACTGATACAACAGAGGTCACAACACGGGAGCCTAGCGGCGTGGTCACCGTTACCTCGGACGATATAGTTACCACCACGGTATCACAAGAAACATCTCCAGAAGATTCCACCAGAACGAGACCTCCAGATGAAGTGACTGTAGTTACGTATCCCCCGAATGACAGAACCACAGAGGAATCCACTGATTCAACAAGTCCAACTGAAGCGACAACGGATAGTGCCACACAGTCCACTGAAGCTCCAACTGAAGCGACAACGGATACTGTCACACAGTCAACCGAAGCTACCACCGAAGTATTGACGACAGTGGCCGAAGAACGACCACCGGTGGTTTGCCCACCAGGTTTTATTGGCAGTGTGCCGCATCCGGAAAAATGCAATTCGTTTTTCATGTGCTTCAATGGCGTAGCTCTTCAGCACTACTGTCTTCCTGGATTCGAATTTGAGCCAACAGTTGGAGTGAGTATTTAACTTTCTCATCAACCCATTATTGGCCCACTACTTGGTCTTCTCTTAGAATGAGAGAGTTTTAGGCCATAGTCCACCGCGCTGGCCAAATGCGTATTTAACTTTACTAGTCACCCGTAGCATCGGCCGAAATTCGACCGTAATTTAAATTAAAAAACTAAACTTCATAATGTCCAAATTAGTACGAATATTTCTATAATTCAAATCAAATGTCATCTGACATTCTTGACGTTGTGTCTTTTCATAGTAAGACATTGAATGTTCTATTTCATTTACTAAGTACATATGTGTTTGTGACAAATGCACGGTAGTGTGTGTAATGTGTTTTTAGTTGATTTTATGTATGAAAAATGCATTATTTGAAAAAAATATTAACATTCTGCACTCCTTCTCTACGTCCACTATAACCGTGCAAAATTTCATACTAATCCGTCCGCGGCATATTACTTAAAAATCGGTCACAAATTTTTGCTTCACGTATTAATATAATAATAATATTTTAAGGTCAGCGTCACATCTAGGTACTGCTGGTATTTTCTTGGGTATCCTCTTAGAATGAGAGACTTTTAGGCCATAGACCATCGCGCTAGTTGTAAACTCATTACTGGCGTACTGCTGGGTACAGGTCTTAAGAATGAGAGAGTTTTAGGCCATAGTCAATGCTGGCCAAGTGCAAATTGGTAGACTTTTTTTATCTGACTGGAGTAGCAAACTAGCATGCTGTCCACCTGATGGTAAGTGGTCACTGCCGCCCATGGCCATCTGTGATGAACTTCATATAGAACATGGGTTCTATCTGAAGTCAATCACAGATGCGTTGCTGCTCCCGAGGACTATGATGGTCGCCTCATATAAAAATGTGCCGGCAACCACACCCTTCCATCGAATCGCAAGAAATACTTCACGCTAGAAATAGGTGTGGCGGTGGTACTTCCCCGGTCGAACTACACTGATTCTACCACCTTCAAGAATCTTGGTCCCAGGATTTAGTTACAAATATCCATGTGTGATCACTTATCACCAGTTCAATTTCATATTTATTTGGCAATAATGTGTTTTCCAACCGTTAGTAGTCAGTTTTTTTAATCTTAATCCTTAATTTTCTTATTAATATTATGAAACTTTGTGAGACTTTGTTTGTTGCTCTTTCACGCAATAACTATAATATAAATAATTGGATTATGTTGAAAATTGACACAAGAATAGTTTATGACCCAGATTAACATATTATACTTCGTCATACTAATATTATAAAGGTGATTTGGGAGTATGTATGTTTGTCACTTCTTCACGTGTAAACGGCTGGAGCGATTTTCATCAAACTTGGTAGGGGGTTTGCTGACACTCTGGATTAACATATAGGCTCGTTTTTTTGACGCGGGCGAAGCTGCAAGGTTCAACTAGTAGGATAAACATTACTATGGTAGACATGACCAAAGCGAGTGGAACCGAATAATCAATTACATAATTAAGGTAGTAGTGTAAAAAAATATATATGTGTAACTGACAATTTTAAGTGCCTCTGTAGGCCTATGCAAATACCGGGGTTGCAGACGGCTAGAGTGGGAGCTCGAACCGTTCGGTCAGGCAATCCCGGGAAGGACGGCGGTATGTGATGTCGCATACCGTCGTAAAGACTAGACGGAGCGGTGGGCCCAGCCGCCCATCTGGGAGCCCGATGGGGCAGTGCGCTCGGAGGATTCCGGTTGAAGTCGTCTCGAGATCCCGGAGTCCTCCTTTTCAGCGACGAGGACGACCACCGGGGGGATTTTAGTGCGGTAAAAATCCCACATAACCCTGCATCCCTCGCACGGCGTCGGGTACCTTTTCGTTTCCCCCTCGAAAACAAAAAAAAGGCCTATGCAAATAAATAATTATCCCTGTAGTTTCGGGATCAGAATAGGGCTACGGCATCCCCTGCCTGTCGTAAGAGGCGACTAAAAGGGGCTTCCGGGGTTGCGGGCGGTAAGAGTGGGAGCTCGAACCGTCCTGCCAAGCGACCCCGTGTAGGATGACGGCATGTGTGGCAACATGCTGTCATAAACACCAGGAGGCGCAGTGAGTACAATGCTCTCCGGGAAGAGCCCGAAGGGACACCGGCGGCGGTCCGTTGGAAATCCCGGTGTCCTCCACACAGGGCCGAGGTTGGTCACCTGGGGATTTTAGTGAGGTAAAAATCCCACATAACTCGGCGTTGCTCCCACGGCGTCGGGTACCTTTCGAAGGTTTCCCCCTCGATATCAAAAAGGCCTTTGCAATTAAAGTAATTTCACTTCATAACATTTCTAACCTAAGCACAAGAAAACAAATAGATAATTAGTGTAAATAATAAGCTAAGTCGATTGCAACTGTTGATTTCATTTATGTTCAATCTAATCTAATTAAATTAGCGTGATTATCCACAGCTATTATTCATGATGTTATCTTAATGTATTAGAAATATTTCCTAACACGTCAACTGTTTGCTAGGCCTTCATGATTAGGTAATTTTTCTAAATGATTTACCCATTTTTAGTATGATAAAATATTGCCCATTATTTTCTTTTTTTTATCTGACTGAAGTAGCAAACGAGCATGCAGTCCACCTGATGGTAATTGGTCACTGCCGGCCATGGACACCTGTAAGCATCTTCATACAGAACATGGGTCTCATCTGAAGTCAATCGCAGATGCGTTGCTACTCCCGAGGACTATGATGGTCGCCTCATGTGAAAGTGTGCCGGCAACCACACCCTTCTATCGAAACGCAAGAAATATTTCACGCTAGAAATAGGTGTGGCGGTGGTACTTCCCCAGTCGAACTATACTGGTTCTACCACCTTGAAAAGTAATAGTGTAGTACCGCATAGCAGTGTAGATAAATCTGTAGTGCATTCCTGTGATTCAAACATTGCACTCTCGATACAGAAGCCGAGTTTATACCATTATAATATCTTACTATCGTCCACCAATTCGCACTTGGCCAGCGCGGTGGACTATGGCCTAAACTCTCTCATTCTGGGAGAAGACCCGTGCCCAGCAGTGGAACAATAATAGGTTTTCGAGAGTACTTTAAACATACTCCAAAAATTGGTCTTTGAGATCTTTAGTTTTGCTATGTTTTGTTTGTTTGTAACCCTTTTTTGTGTTCTACGGATAGGAAAGGGTGGATACCCTACCCACAACAGAGGGTTGCTTAAAGCATTTTATTTATTTACTGTTTATTAAATACAAAAATGCAGTGATAGTCTAATGGTTGAAACTTGCTCTCGCAATCGTGAGGTCCGAGGTTCAAACCCAGGCACGCACCACTGAGTTATGTGCGTATTAGGAATTAATTATCACTGCTTTTCGGTTAAGGAAAACATTGTAAGTTCTTTTAAAAAAAGGCACGGGTCTTCTCTCAGAATGAGAGAGTTTAGGCCATAGGCCACCGCGCTGGCCAAGTGCGAATTGGTTGACTTCACACACCTCCGAGAACGTTTTTTTTAAAGAACTCTCGAGTGTGTAGGTTTCCTCACGATGTTTTCTTTCACTGAAAAGCAGTGATAATTAATTTATAATACGCACATAAATCAGTGGTGCGTGCCTGGGTTTGTACCTCGGACCTTTCGATCGAGAGGGCAAGTATCGTATCACAGTTCGTTTAAAGTACTACTACTTAACTTTTCCTCATACGATTTACAAAGATATCATAAGATAAGTACGCACTTTAATGACTACAAGCATATAATCTTGCTATTGATATTCATATGGGATAGAATTATAAATTGTAAAAATATTAACTAACTATACACTATAACTTATACACGCGCATATGCACAAACATACACTTTCACACTCACACATACACACACCTACACATATATACATACAAGGCAGGCACGCACAGTATCGGGGAATTCTCCCACCTTTAGGGAGGAGGGCGGGTCTGAAAAACAGTACTGCATGGGGTCATGACCCCATGTCAAATAATGCTGAGACACGTCCTTTTGCCCACAATTCTAATGCATTTAAGGTTTTCTTTTTTTTTGTGTATTTTTTTTTTATTTTGTTGTTTCCTTTTTTATTGTCCTTATAATTTTTTTTATATATATTTATTTGTGTGTTATTTGTTGTGTGGCAATAAATGAATTTTATTATTATTATTATTAGCTATTTGAATTCCGCAGCTTCGCCCGCGTTAACGAAAATCGATTGTCCCGTGGAAATAAGATATTTTCTCACAGTAAAAAGTAGCCTATATGCTAATCCAGAGTGTCAGCTAACTCCCTACCAAATTTTATGAAAATCGCTCCAGCCGTTTACACGTCAAGAAGTAACAAACATACACACTCACAAACTTTCGCCTTTATAATATTAGTATGAAGTATGATAAGTACACACTTCAATGACTTTACAAGTGTATAATCTTCCTATTGACACGGTAATGGTATCTACAGTATTCTAACTTCTTACAAACGCACGAAACGCAAGGTGTACCTACGCGCCTGGATTTCGGTATGTACTCGATATGCAACAGCCAACGAATGTGCCGTAGTGACGAGCGGGTGGTGTGACGTTTTTTAAGCAGTGGATCTTTTTATTTAAACAATAATGTAGCGAAGAGCAGTTGTAAACTATATTAGGCTGTTTTTGATTGCTTTAATTGTGCAAAAACACGCCCAGTGTTAATATTTTTTTATTTTGGGTGGTAAAATATTATTCAGTGTGAAATTTATAACTATTATTTGTGTACGATTTGTCATTAAGTCTCTCAAATATTAAAAGAACGCGTTGTTTAACACCTTAATCAACCGAATAAAATACATAATAAGTAATAAAAAAAGTCAAGTATGCAGATGTAATTAAATACTTTAGACAGGTAGCCCTAACACGAACTCTAGTCCAGCGCGTCTGTAGGTATAAAATTCAAGGACAGGGCAAAGTTAGATTACTGTATGATACTAGTACTGTGCTATTGATATTCATTTGGGATAGGATTATAAATTGTAAGAAAATTATTTAATAAAGATTTTCATATTTTTTTTGTATTTTTCAGGGATGCGTTCGCATATCGGAAAATGGATGCTTCGCACAAAGAGGTAAGGATATTATCATCAAAAATTACTTCATTGACGACCCTCGTGGCGCAGCGGTTACCATACGGTTCTGACACGCAGTGGGTCCCGGGTTCGATTCCTGGCCAGACAGGTATCTGAATGATGAAAATTCTTGTTCTGGGTCTGGGTGTTTGTGTATTCGTCTTTGTGTGTCCATGGCACCCACGACACAGAAAATCGTACTGTGGGGCTATGAGTGTAGAAAGCGTTTTCAGTTTTTTTATGAAACCATGCAAAGCTACACAATGGGTTCTGGGTTCAATTAGCAACCAGACATATCTGAATGATGAATTTAGATTTAATTTTCTGGGTCAGAAATCCCAGTATGGGTGTCAATCTCAATATGGAACGTTGCCACCACCATACACGACAATGATGGTGACAACGATGGCCTAACGTGGAGCTAAGCGTAGTGTAGGGCGCCTTCGGGTCTACTCCATATAAAACGATTTTGTACTTGTTACAGCGTATAATTACTTTAAACGTGTAAATACAAAAATTCGTGTGCATTCGATTTGAGACGTTGGCGAAGAGAAGAAAAAGGAACAGACAATTAAAATATATCGAACGTCCACAGATTAATTATCGCAACAACCGTCTAACTATAGTCCAATCACTGGCTGAGAGATGGCGCTAGTAGTATCGTTCTTAAACACTAAAAAAGAAAGACTAATTAAGTTAAAAAAAGAACTATTGTGAAAAAACGCACGAGTTTATCTGTTTAAAAAAATTGGATCTCAGTTTGATTATAATTAGTTAATGCTGATACTTAAACCTGTTTTATGTGTATAAGTGTAATTCTAAGCTGAATTCTAGGAAGGTATTCGATCTGTCTTCAAGTTATTTTGAAGGATGGGTCTCTTTCAATAAAAATCATCGGAAAACATCCATTAATTGTCCATATGTTGTCTTTTTCACCAAAGGTTTCTAAGAGTTTTTTTTTTTTTTATAACTGAACCTGGCGATAAGGCAGACGGGCTATCTGATGGACATTAGTCACCATCGCCTATGGACATTTGCATCACTAGAGGAGGCGCCAATGCATCGCCGGCTCTGAAAGAGAGCTCTTTTCCCACCTTTTTTGACGAGCCCCATGCCATAAACGCTCCGGAAATACGTCAGAAGAAAGCTCCTTCCACATCTTGCACGTCCGTGGCAAAATCGAGCATTCAAACTGAACTGTGGAGTATCACCAGGGGTCCAGTTGATGCGGATGGAACTTCATCCTTCTAAAAGTAAAATAAAAGTATTTACAAACATTTTTTTTTTCATTTTACAGAAAGGTCAACAACAGTAGAAAATAATGAGAACGAGTCAACCACATCAAGACCTCTAGAGACGGAAAGCACTGAATCTACGAATTTACCAACAACAGAAAATATTGTATCCACAGAAACAACCATTGATTATAAAACAACAGAAAACGAGGAATCAACAGAACATTCTACGGTGGATTCTAACACCACTCCACAGCAAACTGATGCAACTACACCTGGTTCAACAACTTTGAATCCAGAATCTACATCAGACTCTACAATTGATCCGGATGTTACCTTGTCAACTACCGAAGACTTGGGAACAACAGAAAATATACCACAAACAACAGAAAATGACGTCACTTACGGAGCAAACTAATGCACCTACAACTGATTCGACAATCGTATACGAAACAACTCCGAATCCAGAATCAACGTCAGATTATCCAGAAACGACCTTGTCAACTGTAGAAGACTTGGGAACAACAAAAAATATACCACAAACAACAGAAAATGATGTCACTACGGAACAAACTGATGTAACTACACCTGGTTTAACAACCGCATACGAAACAACTTTGAATCCAGAATCTACATCAGACTCTACAATTGATACGGATGTCACCTTGTCAACTACCGAAGACTTGGGAACAACAAAAAATATACCACAAACAACAGAAAATGTCGTCACTACGGAGCAAACTAATGCACCTACAACTGGTTCGACAATCGTATACGAAACAACTCCGAATCCAGAATCAACGTCGGATTCTACAAATTATCCAGAAAGTACCTTGTCAACTGTAGAAGACTTGGGAACAACGGAAAATATACCACAAACAACACAAAATGACGTCACTACAGAGCAAACTGATGCAACTACACCTGATTTAACAAATAACTCAACTACCTTGTCAACTACAGAAGATTTGGGAACAACGATAAATACACAAACAACAGAAATTGACGTCACTACGGAGCAAACTAATGCACCTACAACTGATTCGACAATCGTATACGAAACAACTCCGAATCTAGAATCAACGCCAGATTCTACAAATTATCCAGAAACGACCTTGTCAACTGTAGAAGACTTGGGCACAACGAAAAATATACCACAAACAACAGAAAATGACGTCACTACGGAGCAAACTAATGCACCTACACCTGACTTAACAACAGCATACGAAACCACTTTTAATCCAGAATCAACGTCTGATTCAACAAATAACCCAACTGAAGACTTGGGAACAACGATAAATACACAAACAACAGAAATTGACGTCACTACGGAGCAAACTAATGCACCTACAACTGATTCGACAATCGTATACGAAACAACTCCGAATCCAGAATCTACGTCAGATTCTACTAATTATCCAGAAACTACCGTGTCAACTATAGAAGACTTGGGTACAACGGAAAATATACCACAAACAACAGAAAATGACGTCACTACGGAGCAAACTGATGCAACTACACCTGGTTCAACAACTGCATACGAAACCACTTTTAATCCAGAATCGACGTCTGATTCAACAAATAACCCAACTACCTTGTCAACTACAGAAGATTTGGGAACAACGATAAATACACAAACAACAGAAAATGACGTCACTACGGAGCAAACTAATGCACCTAAAACTGATTCGACAATCGTATACGAAACAACTTCGAATCGAGAATCAACGTCAGATTATCCAGAAGCTACCTTGTCAACTACCGAAGACTTGGGAACAACAGAAAATATACCACAAACAACAGAAAATGATGTCACTACAGAGAAAACTGATGCAACTACACCTGATTTAACAAATAACTCAACTACCTTGTCGACTACAGAAGATTTGGGAACAACGATAAATACACAAACAACAGAAAATGACGTCACTATGGAGCAAACTAATGCACCTACAACTGATTCGACAATCGTATACGAAACAACTCCGAATCCAGAATCTACATCAGACTCTACAATTGATCCAGATGTCACCTTGTCAACTACCGAAGACTTGGGAACAACAAAAAATATACCACAAACAACAGAAAATGATGTCACTACGGAGCAAACAACAACAGCATACGAAACCACTTTTAATCCAGAATCGACGTCTGATTCAATAAATAACCCAACTACCTTGTCAACTACAGAAGATTTGGGAACAACGAAAAACACACAAACAACAGAAAATGACGTCACTACGGAGCTAACTGATGCACCTACAACTGATTCGACAAACGTACACGAAACAACTCCAAATCCAGAATTGACGTCAGATTATCCAGAAGCTACCTTGTCAACTGTAGAAGACTTGGGAACAACGGAAAATATACCACAAACAACAGAAAATGACGTCACTACGGAGCAAACTGATGCACCCACATCTGATTCGACAATCGCATATGAAACAACTCCGAATCCAGAATCAACGTCTGACTCTACAAATTATCCAGAAAGTACCTTGTCAACTGTAGAAGACTTGGGAACAACGAAAAATACACAAACAACAGAAAATGACGTCACTACGGAGCAAGCTGATGCACCCACATCTGATTCGACAATCGCATACGAAACAACTCCGAATCCAGAATCAACGTCTGATTCTACAAATTACCCAGAAACTACCTTGTCAACTGTAGAAGACTTGGGAACAACAAAAAATATACCACAAACAACAGAAAATGATGTCACTACAGAACAAACTGATGTAACTACACCGGGTTCAACAACCGCATACGAAACAACTTTGAATCCAGAATCTACATCAGACTCTACAATTGATACGGATGTCACCTTGTCAACTGTAGAAGACTTGGGAACAACAGAAAATATACCACAAACAACAGAAAATTACGTCACTACAGAGCAAACTGATGCGACTACACCTGATTTAACAAATAACTCAACTACCTTGTCAACTACAGAAGATTTGGGAACAACGATAAATACACAAACAACAGAAAATGACGTCACTACGGAGCAAACTAATGCACCTACATCTGATTCGACAATCGTATACGATACAACTCCGAATCCAGAATCTACATCAGACTCTACAATTGATACGGATGTCACCTTGTCAACTACCGTAGACTTGGGAACAACAGAAAATATACCACAAACAACAGAAAATGATGTCCCTACGGAGCAAACTGATGCAACTACACCTGGTTCAACAACAGCATACGAAACCACTTTTAATTCAGAATCGACGTCTGATTCAACAAATAACCCAACTACCTTGTCAACAGAAAATGACGTCACTACGGAGCAAACTAATGCACCTACAACTGATTCGACAATCGTATACGAAACAACTCCGAATCCAGAATCAACGTCAGATTATCCAGAAGCTACCTTGTCAACTGTAGAAGACTTGGGAACAACGAAAAATATACCACAAACAACAGAAAATGACGTCACTACGGAGAAAACCAGTGCACCTACATCGGATTCAACTACCGTACACGAAACAACTCCGAATCCAGAATCAACGTCAGATTCTACAAATTATCCTGAAACTACCTTGACAACAGTAGAAGACTTGGGAACAACGAAAAACATACCACAAACAACAGAAAATGACGTCACTACGGATACAGTTACAACAGAAAATCTGCACACAACAGAAAATGACAACACTCCTCAAGTTACAACTACTCTACAGCCAACAACAATTAGGGATGAGTCAACGACAGCTAAAGCAATATGTCCGCCGGGAACGATCGGGAACGTCCCTCATCCAAATCAATGTAATGCATTCTTCCTGTGCATGGGAGGCGTCGAAGTGCTGCTCTTCTGCAGGACCGGAGAGGAGTTTGATCCTGTGACTAGGGTAAGGATAAATTCTATCAAACTATAATTATCTTCATAATACCAAAGAAACCATTAATTCATAGTATGTATTTGTCGCCAAGTAGGGGATTGAAAGATGGTAGTTATTTTTAATAAATTGTTTCTCTAGTTACTTTAACTTTGTTAAGAAAATAACAAAGTATGAGAGCAGTGATAGCCTAATAATAGTATAGAGAGCAGTAATAGCCTAATGGTTGAAACTTGCCCTCTCAATCGGGGAGGTCCGAGGTTCAAACCAAGGCACGCACCAATGATTTATGTGCGTATTAATTATCACTGCTTTTCTGTTAAGGAATACATCGTGAGTTTTCAAAAAAAAGTTCTCCGAGGTGTGTGAAGTCCACCAATTCGCACTTGGCCAGCGCAGTGGACTATGGCTTAAAACTCTCTCGTTCTGAGAGATGACCCGTGCTCAGTGGGACATTAATGGGTTGTGGAGAGATTTTGTTTATTTAAGAACAGTTATTGTCAATCACGATCTTATGGTGTAATTCGTGATTTGATTCGGTATATGACTCCACGTGTCCGACCATATAGCTTGAGTTATTTCATTTAGGATCAGGATTCATGTATATCACGGGACACAAGGATAATAAGTAAAATTCAAAAATTCCTGCTTATTCAACGTCGTCAGTACCGTGACCCGCGTGGCGCAGCGGTTACCATATCGGTCTGATGCGCAATGGGTATCGGGTTCGATTCCCGGCCAGACAGGTATCTGAATGATGAGTTTAGATTCCTGTTCTGGGTCTGGGTGTTTGTGTGTGTGTTTGTTGTGGTCTTGTGTGTGTCCACGGTACTCACGATACAGGAGAAAATCAGACTATGGGGCTATCAGTGTAGAAAGCGTGTATCTTATCGAAAAATATTTATATCCCATCATCCTCTATTTAACGACTATTAGGTTGACTGCATGTCATTTCATATCATTCAACTATTGATACTGTTTTAAATGTGATTTTATTTTTATGAAATTGAATTTTGTTTTCAGCAATGCGTTCCCATATCAGAAAATGGATGCTTCGCGTTAAAAGGTAAAGGAATTCAATCTATAGCTTAATACGTGAAGCAAAAACTAGTGATTCGTTTATAAGATACTTGCCGCAGACGGAGGAGATAGTACGCACGGTCATAGTTGATGTAGAGAACGATTACGCAAGGCTAATATTTTTTCAGATAATGCATAAACATTTATAAAATCAACTAAAACAGATTACACTCACTACCTTGCATTGGACACAAATACATTCATAATAAACGAAATAGAACATTGAAGTCTTCTATAAAAATATATAACAGCTAATTAAACCTCTTTTTACCTTTAACGGGTGCGTTTAAAGTAACTTGAAAATTATTACCATTTATTTGAATTTAAGAAATATTCGTGCTACTTCGGACAATATGAAGTTTAGTTTTTTAATAAATTACGGTCGATTTTCGACCGTTGCGACGGGTGACTAGTTTGTCTTAATACTATATAGTTATATAGTCATTATATAATATATTTGCACTTTTTTTCACTAAACTATGCAGTAACATTCGTAGAAAAACAGGACAAATACGCATATAAAACAGGATAGTAAAATCCAGATTAATTTGATAAAATTGTAATACTAATGGTAAAACAAATTTGTATAAAATATCTGTTTAATTTTACAGAAAGAACAACAACTATAGGAAATAATCAGGATAAGTCAACTACATCGAATGCTGTAGAGACCACAATTAGCCCGGACATACAAACAACTGAAAATTATGAATCTACAGAGCAATCAACATTTAAAACTGACGCGACGACGCCTGATGCAACCACGACTCTAAATCCATCAACAGAAAACGAAACAACAGAAAATATACAATCCACAACAGAAAACGTTGACAGCACCACTAATATACTAACGACTATAGGCCCACCTGGTGCAACAGATCCAAATCTACAACCCACAACAGAAAATTACGACACTACAAAAGTTGTACAAACAACAACAGTCAGAGATGAGCCAACGACAGCCAAATCGATGTGCCCGCCTGGCACGATCGGGAACGTCCCGCATCCCACCCAATGTGATGCCTTCTTCCTATGTATGGGTGGTGTAGCAGTGCCACTGTTTTGCAGGACTGGGGAGGAATTTGATCCTGCGACTAGGGTAAGAGCTGGTCATTTTAATCGTCTCTGTAGATTTTGGCAATATCGAAATTATACGGTATTAGTGAAAATAAAAAAACTTTTCGTCATCTATATACTATATGACGTAGACGGAATAATATGTAATGTCTACGACCAATTATGTTTCTTATAATTTTTTTTTATCTGACTGAAGTAGCAAACGAGCATGCAGTCCACCTGATGGCAAGTGGTCACTGCAGCCCTGCCACATCTGTAATCAACTTCATACAGAATATGGGTCCATCTGAAATCAATCACAGATGCGTTGCTACTTCCGAGGACTATGATGGTCGCCTCATGTGAAAGTGTGCCGGCAACCACACCCTTCTATCGAAACGCAAGAAATGCTTAACGCTAGAAATAGGTGTGGCGGTGGTAGTTCTCCGGTCGAACTACACTGTTTCTACCTTGAAAATAAATCGTCAAATATCGATAAATTGTTTGGAATAATGATTACTAACTTTCTACTAAGTGTTTCTAACTAAATGTTCAATGTACTACACTAAAGATACAAAATTCCCGAAATAAAATAAAAATACTATTCTGATAGTTTTTCTGTACAATTTACGTACTTTATTATGAAAATGAAAACTATATTTATTCATAAACAAGAGATAATTTCATACATAAGTTTTGTTGTTGGGACATCCTTTTAGGTAAACATATACCTGTGCTAGGATGCCCCATATTATACTTTGGGAATCTGCAAATCCAATATTAAATTAAGGCACTTTAATCAATTTAACGATAAGATAATTAAGATGAAAATATATATTTTAGTTATAACTTCAAAGTAATATTAGGGTGAATTAGATTTATAATTGTTCTTCATTTTTTTATTTTTACAGCAATGCATGCCTATTTCCGACAACGGATGTACAGCTCAAAAAGGTAAGTTTTTTTTGTCAGACATATTCTAGTGTCACAATAAAATATTATTCGGCCAAATTATTCCATTTTGTATAAAGATTAAGAAACACTGACAATTTTGATGGATCTGTAAAATAATTTTAAATACTTAGAATTCTTAAACAAAATATTTATAATTAAGTACCTGTTGTTGTGTAACGAATTAGATAACTATGTATTTATATACATACAAAAGGGGTGTACCTACCACTGTCATTGGAAGTGTCACAATATTTATAATATTAATATTATTATTCCGAAATGCATACATGTAATGAGTTCTGATTATCCGTTACATTTAAAAATATTGAAATGTTTTCTCATTTAATAGTTGTTTTTATGTATTAAATCCATCCATCCATCCATCCATTAATCAGCCTTTTAAGGTCCACTCCTGGACGTCGTCCTCTAAATGGCGCCACTCCAACCGATCCTGTCCCTCTGAATCTAACGGTTTCCTGCTGTCTTCTTCAGGTCATCGGTCTACCTGGTGGAGAGCGACCTATGTTTTTTTTTTTATTTGTCTGAAATAGCAAACGAGCATGCAGTCCACCTGATGGTAAGTAGTCATTGCCGCTCATGGACATCTGTAATCAACTTCATAGAGAACATGGGTTCTATCTGACAAACACAGATGCGTTGCTACTATCGAGGACTATGATGGTCGCCTCATGTAAAAATGTGCCGGCAACCACACCCTTCTATCGAAACGCAAGAAATGCTTCACGCTAGAAATAGGTGTGGCTGTGGTACTTCCCCGGTCGAACTACACTGGTTCTACCACCTGCATGTTCCTCATGTTCATGTTCCTTTTGCCTAAATGTAGTTGCCACTCGAGGCACTAAATTTTATAGTAAAACTGTGATTTCAGCGCTCTCTACAACACGAGAGGACCCCTCGGACACAACAACAGAACTCAGAACAGATGATAAAGACACAACAACAATAAGACTTCCTAACGAAGATAAGACTTCAGTTCCACAGGACATCACTACAGGAGGAGCTACTAAGGACATTGACGTGACGTCTGAGAATGGAAACACGGAGGGCTCTGCGAGTACGGAGAAGCCGATTTGTGGTCCGAGGGATATAGGACACGTGCCTCATCCGGATCGGTGCGATGCGTTCTTCCTGTGTATGGGTGGGGTGGCAGTGCCTCTGTTCTGCAGGAGCGGGGAGGAGTTTGATCCTGTGACAAGGGTACATAAGCTTTTGATATTCAAAGCTAGACCTATGTTCAGCTTTAGTTTAGCCACTTACAGTTTACACGTTAACGCTTTCTACACTCATAGCCCCACACTAGGATTTTCTCCTGTGTCGTGGGTATCATGGACACACACAAGACGAATACACAAACATCCAGACCCAAGCAAATGTTATGGCATGGGAGAGTGAAACTAGTTTATTTTTGTAAGTAGCAAACGAGCATGCAGTCCACCTGATGGTAAGTGAACTGCTGCCCATGGACATCTGTAATCAACTTCATACAGAACATGGGTTCCATCTTAAGTCAATCACAGATGCGTTGCTACTCCCGAGGACTATGATGGTCGCCTCATGTGAAAGTGTGCCGGCAACCACACCCTTCTATCTCGCACAAGAAATGCTTCACGCTAGAAATAGGTGTGGCGGTGGTACTTCCCCGGTCGAACTATACTGGTTCTATCACCTTGTAGTGTTTCTTCCACCTTGTATAGCGCTTTTACCAATTATAAATTGGCTAAGTCCAACATAATTCACTTGAATAAAACATGATGATGTTATCGAAATAATTATTAATTACTACATCAAAATGCGGACTATAAATATTTAACCAATCCCATTAATTTAAGTCAGTAGTTCTACTTTCTACCTAAATTCTACTATTTCTAATTCTATGTCCTCAATACTTTTTATATTTTTTTCAGCAATGCGTGCCTATTTCTGACAATGGATGCACAGCACAAAAAGGTAATATCAAATTGTTGAACAAAAATTTCTAAGACTTATTATGAATTGATTACAATTTTAAATTACATAATAATTAATAATATCAAATAATAAAATAATACTAAGAATAATATACTGTATTACATCCTAAAAGTAATTGCAAAATAAAATGTACAATTTAAGATACAAAAGGCAGTCTTATCGCTAAGCGACGATTTCTTTCAGACAACATAGTATAAACAGATGGATGAGGTAGGATGCAACATCAGATTAAATATTTGTGAAAAATATGAATTAAAATTTGAATTAAAATTCAACGTCTTACTATGAAAACACAACGTCAAAGATGTCAGATGTCTTTTTAAAATACCCGCTATTGCTTTTAAAATCAGCTTATTTAGTTAAACCTCTTTTTAACTTCAACGGTTGTATGTAAAATAACTAGAGAATTAATACAATTTAATTGAATTTGATCAATATTTTAGTTTTAGTTTTGGGGTTGCTAATTCATTTATATGCAAGGTTGTTATCATGAATTCATATTCTCATTTTCGTTACGACAAAAAATAGCTTTCTTAAATATAAATCTATAAAATTACTAACACTTTACAGAATTATCTACCCCAAGAGAAGATCAAGCAGGTACAACAGACCTCAGAACAACAGTCGATAAAGACACATCAACAATAAGACTCCCCAGCGAGGATAAGACTTCAGCTCCACAGGACATCACTACAGGAGGAGCTACTAAAGACATTGACGTGACGTCTGAGAATGGAAACACGGAGGGCTCTGCGAGTACGGAGAAGCCGATCTGTGGTCCGATGGATATAGGGCACGTGCCGCATCCAGATCGGTGCGACGCGTTCTACCTGTGTATGGGTGGGGTGGCAGTGCCTCTGTTCTGCAGGAGCGGGGAGGAGTTTGATCCTGTGACAAGGGTACGTAAGCTTTTGATATTCAAAGCTAGACCTATGTTCAGCTTTAGTTTAACCACTTACAGTTTAAACGTTTTAGCTCTTACGCTTTCTGCACTCATAGCCCCACACTAGGGTTTTCTCCTGTGTCGTGGGTACCATAGACACACATAAGACGAATACACAAACACTCAGACCCAGAACATGAACACAAATAGTTTTTGACCTGAATTATCAGAGTGGATACTTAATTTTTTGATTTTTTAACTTCCTTATACCAATATTTTCTTAATTTTTCAGCAATGCGTGCCTATTTCCGATAATGGATGCACAGCACAAAAAGGTACCGTAAATTAAAAAGTTTTATATTCATCTTAGTGTTAAAAATTGTAAATATTACAGTAGATTTATCTCACAGGTCTCACATCAACAAAACAGTCAGAACAAACAGACACGACAACAGAACTCAGAACAATTGACAAAGATACAACGACGATAAGACTTCCCAACGAAGACAAGACTTCAGATCCAGAAGACATTACTACAGGAGACGGAGCCACAAAAGACGTTGACGTGACGTCTGAGGATGGAAACACTGAGGATTCTGCGAGTACGGAGAAGCCGATTTGTGGTCCCACAGATATAGGACACGTGCCGCATCCAGACAAATGCGACGCGTTCTACATGTGTATGGGGGGAGTCGCAGTGCCGCTGTTCTGCAGGAGCGGGGAGGAGTTTGATCCTGTCTCTAAGGTAAATTATATTTCCTCAAGATCTATAGCTGTAGACGTAACGATCAAAACGGGTGGTTCATTAAGATGTAAAAACTGTTTAGAAGTATACAAATAAAACAGAGGACGAAAATTATTTGTGTAACGATTGTAACGGAAACGGTTACGCTGGAGCGTTCTGAGGCTGATCGAAGAGGCGTTGCTACCGAGGAAAAAGTTGGTCATAATATGCAGTGGCATTGCATTGAAGGGAGGTATATTACTGGGTCCATGGTTTACTTAATTTTTTTAAGGCCCTGTTTTCTTCACAAGGTTAAAGTAGCAAGCGAGCATGCAATCCACCTGATGATGAGTTGCCTGCTCTGAAGCATCTTCATATAGAATATGGGTTCTATCAGAATCCACCGGTGAGATATCACCGCCACAGCTATTTCTACCGTGAAGCAATTCTTGCGTTTTGTTTGAAGGCTGTAGTCGGCTTCCTTAATTAACGCATTTTTCATCGACTGTTGATTCCCTTGTTCTTAATAAGTTTTTTTATCTGACTGAAGTAGCAAACGAGCATGCAGTCCACCTGATGGTAAGTGGTCAAAGACATCTGAACTCAATCACAGATGCGTTGCTTCTCCCGAGGATTATGAAAGTCGTCTGATAATAATGCCGGCAATCACATCCTTCTTTCGAAACGCAAGAACTGCTTCACGCTGGAAATAGGCGTATCGGTGGTATTTTCCTGGTGCTTGTGAACTACACTTGTTCCACCACCTATTTTTGAGCATTTTTTTTCATTTCTATCAGATATACTGATTTAATTGATTATTATATTTCTATATTTTCATTCAGCAATGCGTCTACATCTCTGAAAATGGCTGCACTGCAAAACGAGGTAAGAACAATACTAAGTATTTAGTCTAGTGAGAGCAGTGATAGCCTAACTGTTGAAACTTGCCCTCTCAATCGGGAGGTCCGAGGTTCAAACCCAGGCACGCACCACTGATTTATGTGCGTATTAGAAATTTAAATAAATAAATAAATAATAAAATAGTTTATTGCCCCAAAACTGACATACACAATAATTTAAATTTAAGCACGAGAAATAACAAATGCTATACATTAAAATAAACAATAACAAATTAAATTAAAAAAAAAGAAACGCACAAGAAAAAATATTTTTATGAGGGCAAAGGAAGAGGCTCAGCATTTTGCTGTTCGGAGACCTGGGTCTCGTACAGCGCTGTTTTTCAGCCACTCCCTACACTCCCTAAGATATTGTGCGGGAGATGGTTGTATGTTCCCCAATCCCAACTGACACAGATAAAATGCAAACACAAGAATTATCACTCAATAATAATAATAATAAATGCAGCAGCGAATTGAAAACAAAAAGATTTAATTTATTATCACTGCTTTTCGATGAAGGAAAACATCGTGAGGAAACCTACACACCCGAGAGTTTAAAAAAAAGTTATTGGAGGTGTGTGAAGTCCACCAATACGCACTTGGCCAGCGCGGTGGACTATGGCCTAAAAGTATTTCATTCCGAAAGAAGACCCGTGCCCAGCAGTGGGACAATTATGAGTTGTAACTAGACTAAACGGGGGATCTAGTCCACTTACACTTAAGTTTTACTTTTAATAAGTTACAAGTCTTTTTGGAACCTTACTAAATATACGATCTTCAAACAATATTATTGGAAAATGATTTTTTTTTAAGATATTTAACGGGTACTCTCATTACGCAGCTTTTGAATTTCATTTTGCCGATATTTCGACCTAGTTGCATGGATCGTGGTCACAACCAAACTCCATGTCGCGAGTACCCGTTAATTTTTATTTTTCTAAATATAACCTGTAATTTTCTCCTAATATTTTTCTATTTTTTTTTATTTGTGTGAAGTAGCAAACGAGCATGGAGTCCACCTGTAGTAAGTGGTCACTGCCGCCCATGGACATCTGTAATCAACTTCATATAGAACATGGGTTCCATCTGAAGTCAATCACAGATACGTTGCTACTCCCGAGGACTATGATGGTCGCCTCATATAAAAGTGTGCCGGCAACCACACCCTTCCATCGAAACGCAAGAAATGCTTCACGCTAGAAATATGTGTGGCGGTGGTACTTCCCCGGTCGAACTACACTGGTTCTAATACCACCTTTAAATACATTAAAGATAAAAATACCGTAATTATATACAACACTATTTTAAGATCAACCAATCATTACAAATAATGATTTCTACAATATGCATACTTATAGTGACAATGGAAGTACTACACGTATATTTGCAAAAAAAAAACGAGAAGTAACAATTAATAATAATAGATATAATTTTAATTAGAATATTTGTCCTCTGTCTCTGTTATTGAAATCATACTAAAATATTTTTTTTATTAATAAATTAGGAAATTACTTTAAAATAAAACTGTACGAATGGCTCACTAATAAATGTTTTTATACTATAGACGAATTTATGACATCTTAATTTTATTGCTTAATTAACTTTATAGAACTGTAATAATGGAATATAACTGCATATAATTAATATAATGTAAGTAATCTTTATTGACATTTATAAATGATAATAGCATAATCGAATACAATTGTTTATCTAATATAATATAATTTGTACGCCACAATGTGGCAAATGTGAGGTCCACTAACACTGTATTGATAATCAAGAATTGAAAATAAATTCAGAGCCCGTATCTTGTACGGTAACATTTGGTCTCTATTTCATTAAAAATCAATCCATTTAGTCGATCAAAAGTATATCAAAAGTATAAGTAGAGCTTAGGTAATACAAATTTTAACAAAATGTTTAATGCATTAACTAATTTAATTTCGCCAGAACGAGAAGCAGCTGAAAACAGAATCATAGAAGAGATAAAAGAAGAAAGAACAGTACAAGATAATGTGACAGACAAAGAGACTAATATTAGTCAAGATAGAAAGCCAGAGTGTCTTCCAGGACAATTCGTAAATATTCCTCACCCAGACCTTTGTGATTCCTTCTACACGTGCAACAATGGCATCCTGGTACAGTTGTTCTGCAAAAATGGCTTTGAGTTCGATCCAGTGAAGAAGGTATGTTTTTATCAGAATAAAACTAGTCACCTGTCACAACGGTCGAAATTCGACCGTAATTTAAATTAAAAAACTAAACTTCATATTGTCCAAAGTAGTACGAATATTTCTCAAATTCAAATAAATTGTAATAAATTTCAAGTAATTTTGAACGCATCTGTTAAGGTAAAAAGAGGTTTAATTAGTTAATGCATTTGAAATCAATAGCGGGTATTTCGACAAAGACATTTGATATTTTTGACGTTACATGTTTTCATAGAAAACATCACTGTTTATTTCGTTTATTATTTAAATGTGTGTAATTTGTTTTATAGTTGATTTTATGTATGTTTTATGCATTATTTGAAAAAAAAATTTAGCATAACGTGCTTCTTCGCTTCATCAACTATAACCAACCACCAATTCGCACTTGGCCAGCGCGGTGGACTATGGCCTAAACTCTCTCATTCAAAGAGAAGACCCGTGCCCAGCAGTCCTACAATAATGGGTTGACGACGACACTTAAAAGTGTACCGGCAATCAGACACTTCCACCGAAATGCTTAACTGCTTCACGCTGGAAATAACTCAGCAATGGTACTTCCATAGTTAAACCGCACTTCAGAAACTGCTACCTTTCAAAAACTAAAACATCGTGAAGAATTAATAGTTAATGTTACCCCTATTCTTTGTTTCAGGAATGCGTCCCACAGTCAAAACTAGGCTGTACAGCATCCAGATCATAGAAAAGTTATCGAAATCGTAAACGAAGATTAACAAATAGTAGATTAAAATAATTGATCAAAAGCGTATCCCGTATTTAAGATAGAAGAAAAATTACATCAGAAACAGATAAAAAATATACTTTTTAATTACTTATCCTGTGATTTTTTGCAATTTCGTTGTAATGTATGGAGAAGAAATTATTTATTATTTTTGTAAAAGAATTAGGATTTTGAAGTACAGTCAGCGTCAAATAGTTAAGGACACTCAGGGTATTCAAATAAATAGACGCAACCAAAAAGTCAATAATATCGGTACAAACAAAGTTTCTATATTGTTGTCAACAATATAGTTGCCCAAAAAGCGAAGATGTTTAAAATGTCATATACTTCGTTTCAGTCAAATGTCATATAAATGAAAATTGTTTGTACCGATATAATGGACTTTTGGTTGCATCTATTTATTTGAATACCCTGAGTGTTCTATTTGATGTTGACTGTACCTACAATTTTTTGTAACTTTGAAGTACCTACTTAATACAAAATAGAGCCTTGAAATTTGAAATCTGTGGTATTTGCTTTATTTATTTTGCATTACTTATTACAATAAAATGTATATTGTGATACAATATAGAGATTTTTGTATTTTTTTAGCTGATACATATTTAGAATATAATTTGTTTTCATATTATTTAATTTATTAATTTAGTCAATAGATTATCTTCTATGCGGGTTGTATAAATATTATTATATTATATTTTATGTATAATTTTAACATTACCTTTAAAATTACAGTGGTGTACGGAAAATTTTCAGATTGTACAAAATGAACTTGATAGTTTCTTAATAATAATAATATACTTTATTGTACCCAACAAGGAAAATAATGCAATGAAATCCTAATATTAGAATACAAAAGGCGGCCTTATCGCTCAACAGCGATTTCTTCCAGGCAACCTAAGGTTATGGAGTTAAGATTAAGGTGAAAATAAAGAATAGGTAGGGTGCAAAAATCAGAAAAAAGTAAAAAGAAACTAGTTTTTTTAAATAACAACAATTGTGAAAATAATACAATAATAATAACAATAATAGTAAATTCTAATGTAGAAACACTATACATTTTAAGGCAACACGATTTATCACTGACGAATTCTGGGGATACGAGGATACGTGACTCAAGCTTCGTCCAAAATGCAATTACTTAAGTACTTACATCCGTCACCCGACATATTTTTAGAAATAGGAGGACTCAAATTCCTCCATCCAATGTAATGAAATGAAATGAAATGTCTTTATTTTGTATAGGCCAACGGGGCACTTACAAATTGTCAGTTACATTTTTTTTTCTTACACTACCACCTGATCGGAATATGACCTCAACTGAGAAGATCCGGCAAGAAACTCAGCGGGTTTGCCTTTTTTCTTATTTATATCCATTTTTTTTTATATAATTACAATCATGTTTTTTTACATGGTAATGAAAGTTAGCTCCAGTATCTTGCCTTAAAAGTCGGTAACCTCTTCACCGACCACTTGTTGTCTTGCCATCTAATTCCAATTCTTTAAAAGCCTCTTTTATCAGATCAAATTTCCTGCAAAAAAATATACAATCCATAAGTGCGATAAGTGAAAATACCATGTTCTTGAGTCCCAAATATCGTGTCTATCCATCTATTTCTCTCTCATCAACCCATTATTGGCCCACTGCTGGGCACGGGTCATTCTCTCAGAATGAGAGAATTTAGGCTATAATCCACCGCGCTGGCCAAGTGCGAATTGGTGGACTATCCAATTCGCACTAAGTCAAGCCCATTAATCCATCCATTTATCAGCCCTCAAAAGTCCAGTGCTGTACATAGGCCCTAATCTGCAAATACCGTCTACTCGAGTATAAGTACCATGTTCTCGAGTCCAAATACCGTGTACACGAGTACAAATACCATGTTCTCGAGTCCAAATACCGTGTACACGAGTACAAATACCATGTTCTCGAGTCCAAATACCGTGTACACGAGTACAAATACCATGTTCTCGAGTCCAAAAACCGTGTACACGAGTACAAATACCATGTTCTCGAGTCCAAATACCGTGTACACGAGTACAAATGCCATATTCTCGAGTCAAAATACCGTGTACTCGAGTACAAATAGTTCTCCAGTCCAAATACTATACTCTAAAGTCAAATACAATATGGTGAGGTCCCAACCCATTATTGTTCCAATGCTGGGCACAGTCTTCTCTCAGAATGAGAGAGTTTTAGGCCATATTAAACCGCGCTGGCCAAGTGCGAATTGGTGGACCAAATAAAATATAGTATTTTTAGTATATATTTTTACTATATATTTGGGTCCAAATACAGTGTATTCGATTGAAAATACCGTGTACTCTAATACAAACACCGTGTCCGTCCTTGAGAGTATTTGTGTATACGTACGACCTTGTAATTGTAAAGGCGAATTGTTATATATTTTATCAAAAAAGTATTAGTAACGGGCTGTGTTTATATGAAATTTCATTTTGATATAAATATTTGTTTCAAATACTTATGAGTTTAATTACGACCCCTACCTCAATTTCATCGCTCTGTGCTATAAACATGAATGCTTGATAATAATATAATTTATAAATATTGTGATGACATATTTGTTTCGAGTTTGGAGCAGTGATAGCATAATGGCTGAAAGTTGCCCTCTCGATGGGAGGTCCGAGGTTTAAACCCAGGCACGCACCAATGATTTATGTGCGTATTAGAAATTAATTATCACTGCTTTTCGGTGAAGGAAAACATCGTGAGGAAACCTACACAACCGAGAGTTCTTAAAAAAAAAAAGTTCTCGGAGGTGTGTGAAGTCCACCCATTTGCACTTGGCCAGCGCGGTGGACTATGACCTAAACTCTCTCATTCTGGGAGAAGACCCGTGCCCAGCAGTGGGCCAATAATGGGTTGATGCGATATTTGTTTCATATCTCACATTGACAATGAAAAGGACAAACTCATAATTTCGGCATTGAAATTAAATGCTTGAAACGACTTTTCAAAACCTAAGTCTATCGTAGAGCAAATTAAAAAGTGACTTCGTATTTCTGAGAACCAAGTTGCAAAGTATATGTGTACACGGTTACTTAAAAGGTCGAAGTAGTACACGAGCGTACAATTTGCTCTTGATGGTAAGTGATCACTGCCCATAGACAGTTATGACAAGTGAACAACTTTATATAGAACATGGGTTCTATCTGAAATCAATAACAGATGCGTTGCTACTCCCGAGGACTAAGATGGTCTCCTCATATAGAAGTGCGCCGGCATCCACACCCTTCCAACGAAACATCGTAGAATTAAATTACAAACGTTTTGGTACTCAGGAGGACTTAGACGTACACCACATATAAAAAAGAGCCGGAAACCACCGAAATGCAAATATTGCTTCACGCTAGAAATAATTATAGTGGTATCTGGTGGTCAAACCATGCCCATTTTCCCTAAAAAATGTGAATCGGCAAGCACACCCATCCATCGAAACGCAAGAACCGCGAAACAATAAAATTTCTAGTAAGAATATGTGATTCTTGACAAATACTAGCTGACGCGGTAAATGTTGTTTTGACATATAAAAATAAAAAAAAATGTTAAGGGTTGACAACCCTTATCACTAAGGGGTGTGAAAAATAGATATTGGTATGAAAAAAATCATTAGAATCCAAGCCGTTTCGGAGGAGTACGGGAATGAACATTGTGACACGAGAATTTTATATATTAAGTAGATTATATGAATTTTATAATGTCTTCACGATATAAATATCTTTAACAAATATATTATGATTTTATACTAATATTATCTTGATTCATACATATCGTGAGTACCCGTTACATATAAATTTTTATAAAACTTCCCAAAAATTCAATTTCTCTTCTTTCAAAATTCAATTCTTCCCAAAATGCCAATTTCTCATTACGTACCTTTTATTCTCACATTGTGATTATGTTTCATAAAAATCGATTGTTTTGTAGTTACTGTGACTTATATTTGCTTCGTCATGTGAAACAAATCAAATTAAATGTACACTGATTACTGCGCGAAAGAATTTATTTCTGGAAAATACCCATATGACTAACACTTTAGTTATTTCAATGAAATAATTAATTAAAACAAAAATGCGGCTATGTTTTTGGAATCCATATAATCCTTCAACTTGACCATATTGCAATCGTGATTTTTTTTGAATTGCCCATATTGTTATCGTAAATATTTTTTTATTGTCTTCAACAAAGAATTTCTCTCAAATAGTTCTTTTTATATTAATGTCGGACGTATGAAGGCGGATTTATATTTGTGTGACGTGTCGTGACGTGACGCATCAGAAGGGTATCGGTTTCATACATTTAGAATGGTAACTGATGACACACAACTGACAGAAGCCATCACAACACATTGTGCATTACTAGTATGAACGTTTCCATACTAAATGTATGAACCTAATACCCTTCTGATGCGTAACGTCACGACACGTCAGACAGATATAAATCCGCCTCGAGTCTTTTTCCTGTCATGTTTTTTATTAAAGTAGCAAACGAGCATGCAGTCTATCAGTAGCAGGTAAGTAGTCACTGTCACCCATAGGTACCTGCAAGCAACTCCAAATAGAACATGGGTTATAACTGAAGTCAAACACAGATGCGTTGCTACTCCCGAGGACTATGACAGTCGCCTCATATAAAAGCGTGCCTGCAACTAAACGCTTCCATCGAAACGCAAGAAATAGGTATGGCGGTGGTACTTCCCCGGTCGGACTACACTGGTTCTACCACCTATTAAAATGATCTACGGCCCCACGCATGTCTCACTCGCTCGTGTGAATTAACTCACTGCAGTCTTTTCGCGATTCGCATGCGTGTGTCACGCATGAAAAGAAGAGCATGCATATATTGATTGGACGTACCTACTACACAAAACATACACACACCAGCGTGACAGGGAATATGGCATATAAGAAAATTCACAGTGCCAATGAATTAGCGACATCTGGTGTTGCAAATGTTCATAGGCGAGGATGGCTACTTTCCATCAGGTAGCCCGTCTGCTTTATCATCAGGTTTAAGTATAAAAATAAGAAAAACATAAGATTTCACAATAGCTCTTTTATTGTATTCATAACAAGATTACTATACATTATATATTTTTAAATATTCTTATGATTTTAAGTAAAAATCTATTTGCTCATTTAATAGTAAGATTGCATTTGGCTTCAATTCGTATCAGTATCGCGTCAGTGATGTGTCAGTCCAACACCATTATTGTTCCAGTACTGCCTCAGTATCACAGATGATTCTGAAAGTATTAATAGAATTTGATAAACAAGTTAAGATGATAAGTGCAAAGTGAGTATATGATTTTAGACTAGTATTATCGCGGAATTGATACATTGTAAGACTTAACGGGTACTCACGATATGCGGTTTTGGCCGTGTCCACGATCCATGTAACTGGGTCGAAATATCGGCAAAAAGAATTCTATAAGAATTCATAAACCGCATATCGTGAGTACCCGTTAAGTATTATTATGCAAAGTGAGTAATTTACTTATTCTGGAGTAGCAACGCATCTTTGGTCAACTTCAGGTAAGTATTTAATCTGGGTTCGATTATAGACGTCTGTGAGAAGCAGTACATTTCATGAATTGCGTGATCGTTTGCTTTTTTATATTATAAGTACGTAATGGACTATAATCTAATTAACTGTGGTTGCCGGCACACTTTTATATGAGGCGACCATCATAGTCCTCGGGAGTAGCAATGCATGTGTGAATGACTTCAGATAAACCCTATGTTCTGTATGAAGTCGATTACAGACGTTCATGAGCGGCCATGATCACTTACCAACAGGTGGATTGCATGCTCGTTTGCTACCTCAGTCAGATAAAGAAAGGAACCCTATTTGGGCAGCACGGTGAATGACCTAAACCTCACTGAAAGAAAACCCCTGCTTGTATTCAGCGGGTATTGGGAAAACACGCTTTCACGCTTTCTACACTCATAGCCCCACAGTAGGATTTTCTCCTGTGTCGTGGGTACCATGGACACACACAAGACGAATACACAAACACCCAGACCCAGAACAGGAATCTAAACTCATCATTCAGATACCTGTCTGGCCGGGAATCGAACCCGGGACCCATTGCGCGTCAAACCGGTATGGTAACCGCTGCGCCACGCGGGTCGTCAAAAAGTCGTCGAAAAGACAAAGACTACATAAATATGGACGATATTGAGCAATAACATCAGAATATTTACAACCCATGCTGAATAATATGCCATTCCATCGTCGTCAACCCCATTATTGTCCCACTGTTCGGCACGGGTATTCTCTCGGAATGAGAGTTTTAGGCCATAGTCCACCGCGCTGGCCAAGTGCGAATTGGTGGGCCATTCCATCAACGATCACCAATCAGTCAAAAAAGGAGATAGTATATACGTACCTTAATTTAAATCATAACCCTCATCTTGAAGTTCTCTGAGCATAGTCTTGAAAAAATCAAAGAATCGTGCGTTTGGTATATCCTGTGGAGATTCTCCGATATCCATCTTATCCATACCTTTGTCAAGCTTACTCATTTTACGTTTCGTACCTCGTACCCTACGAGTTAAGGGCACAGCGTTACGTTTCTCTATTTTCCGTTCTACAGGTTCCTCGTCATTATTACTATTTGCTACAGGTTCAGTCTCAATCAGTTCGAGTGGTATGTTTAGTATCTTTGATATTCTTACATTGGATACACTTTGGTTTTCACGAGGACTAATGTTAGGATTAACGATGCCGTCAATTTCATCGCTTCTTACGAATATTTCAGTATTGTCCACAAACGCTCGACTCTCATTAGGGAACGTCCAAACAGTTATCTTAGGAACATTCACAGGAGTTATATCTTGGGATTTCGCATCATCTGTCGGATGCACTGGATTTAAAACGTTCCAGATGACGGCTCGCTTAGTTTTCAACTCGGAGTCTGAGTCCTCATCCTGCAATAGAAGTGTTGGTTAATTTGTGTCCATCGTAAATAGGTGAATAATCTGCAAAAGTTAGATTCAGTATCACACCAATTTCTATCTTATACCAGTATTATCAGGTGCTTCTGTGTTCTAGTATATTTTTTTTTTAAAACACGCTTTTTACATTTATAGCCCCACAGTAGGATTTTCTCCTGTGTTGTGGGTACTATGGACACACATAAGATGAATACACATACACCCAGACCCAGAACAGGAATCTAAACTCATCATTCAGATACCTGTCTGGCCGGGAATCGAACCCAGGACCCATTGCGCTCAGACCGGTATGGTAACCGCTGCGCCACGCGGGTCGTCATGGTGTTGTAATAGACATATAATACTACGAGGCGTTCCAATTTAGTCTTCAAGAGTTACAACTTATATGTGACCTTAGGTAAGACTAATCCTAACTGGTTTTGTTTAATGATGTTGCATCAAATAGTGGCCACCTATCATCTGGTAAATAGGCTTTGCTTATTTTGCTACTTTTACAAGTAATAGATAAGGGTTATTAGTTAAGCAAATTATCTATTGATCCACTAAAAGTAAGTTATGATTATACGATGCCTGCTAAAGGACATTGAACTATTTTAAAAGTAGTCACTTAAATTCAAAGAATTGAATTATATTCCTAGTTCTCATACAGAGGTAACATTAAGTATTTATTGTATCAAAAGTTATCACAACTTAAAAGTATTTTAACCACGCATATGCTTATTCGCAATCATATTGACTTTTTTCATGCATCTATGAGGACTTTTTGACATTCTCCATGCATCCTATATTAAACTAAATAGATTATGCTAAAAATATTATTTTAAAGGAAACTTACCGGCGAATCAATCTGTGTTACATTTTCAATTTTAGTTTTTTGTTTCGTACGAGCAAGACACGGGCTAAATAATAATATAGCAGATAATGCTAAAAGAAAAGAAAGGTTATTAATATTATAAATAAGAATGTTTGCTATGATGTATGTATGTTTGTTTGGTACATTCATAAATTTGGTAAATATAGCTTTTTTGTTCTCGAGGGGGAACCTACAAAAAGTACTCGAAGGCGTGGGAGCGACGCAGGGTTATGTGGGATTTTAACCCCCCCGGTGGCCGTCCTCAGCTCTATAAAAAGGACTCCGGGATCTCCAAAGGAACGCAACCGGAGTCCTCTGAGCACGTTGCCCCATCGGGCTCCTCTCAGGTAGGCCGCTTAGCCGAGTGGTGGGCTCAGCGGACTAGTCTTTATGACGCTATCCAAACACACATACCGCTGTCCTTCCCGGGATCGCCGGACCGAACGTGAGGAAACCTGTACCTCTGTGAGTTCTTTCAAAAAAAGAATTCTTAAAAACGTGTCAAGTCAAAAAATTCAATCCAAATGATTTAATTGTAATATAATATTCGTGCCCAGCAGACAATAAAGAGTTGAATTACATTATATTTATGATTTATATAAATCTATTTTGTCAAAATCAATTTATCTACCATCTGCCATTCCGTATGGATGTTTTATTTTTTGTTTTAAAATATAGGAAATTTCTTTGCATTTACTTTTACAAATTGTACCTTTTTTCGCGTGTGTATAGGTAAATAAATGTTAAATATAATAAAAAAAAATGTTTTACTCACCAATATACGTGTAGGAAAACATATTTTAGTTCTTCTACGAAAGAATTTTGAAAACGAAATAATAATTTGAATAAGCGTCTCTCCGTATAGTTCTTTGCAATTACGAATAGTTGTATTGTGTATCAAATTTACTATTGTAACAAAGGCAATAATAATTACTTTAGCACGGATTTTTACGGTAATTATTACATTTTTCTAAACATTATAATATCGATCAAGCATGGGCTTGAACTCTATTAAAATGTAAACATTAATTTTATAAAATTGTCGTCGCTTTTCATAGACGTCTATAACCAACTCTATATTTAAAAGGTGGTACAACTTATTAGTGATGTAACGAATATTCACATTCGCATACGAATTCTAATAGTGCGAACGCATTGCGATACTGAAGCTAACTTTTATAACCAATGTAAAAACAATATGGCAATAAAGAAAGATATACAAAGATTCTTGCCGAATATTCTCAGTTGAGGTCGTGTTCCAATCCGGTGGTAGTGTCAATAGACATATATGTAACTGACAATTTGTAAGTGCCTCCGTAGGCCTATGCAAAATAAAGACATTTTATTTCAATTTTAATATATATTAATATTTATATATTTATAAACACCAAATCTATCCACATTGAAAACTAACCTCAATTTGACGAGCAAAAAATAAGTCGCTTTTATATCCTCCGATAACATAAACCCATATACCTAACAATATCGTACATATTATCGTACATAATGACCTACAACGTACGAACCCTTTCATCTTATATATGTCTTAACGGCTGATTGAATTTACGCATTCGTTGGAAAATACAAAATTTGATATATTATGGCTATCTGACGTAAGAAGAGTGAGCAACTCAATAGAAGAGCATGACAATTACATTTTTCAGTACATAGGAGAAACTGCTGGACTTTATGGGGTGGGATTTATTATAAAAAATACTTAGAGAATTACATCCAGTCAGTAATAGGGATTTCGGAAAGAGTTGCTTTACTAACAGTAATAACTTCAAATTGGCTATCATTCAGGCCTACGCTCCGACAGAAGCCGCTGACGAATGTACTATACAACTTTATTAAAAAAATCTTGATAAAGGTCAACACTTGCAGAAAAATAGAAAAATAATAGTAATGGGTGATTTTAACGTTAAAATTGGGAAACCCGAATCCCAAGAAATATGAGAAAAAATTAAGATGAAGAATAAGATTATGATTAAGATTAAGATTATGATGAAATATGGTTACGGAATTAGAAATAGTCGCGGCGAAAGACTAACAGAGTCCGAAAATAAAACAAATTCTCAATCCTAAATACTATTACATGAAAATCACCTGATGGTAAAACGATATCGAAATTGATTACATTTTATCTAACTTTCCTATTGAAGTCCTAAACATTAAGCTTCCATCAGACCACCGACTTGTAAGAGCAAGAATAAATATTCAACAACTCCAAAAAAGTAGAGAAATGTTCGTCCCAAGCCTTTAAACTCGCTAAAAACTGAAAAACAGATAACTGTCGACATAACTTACAATCTTTACAAAAAAAATTAGTTTGCCTGTTAAACAAAAAAATATAAATTCAGCGCAAGAGTACTATGACCAACTGATATATGCTATACAAAACAGTTTAAGAGATGCCAATAGTTCCAAATTAAAAGGCGAAAAACCAACAATAATATCTGACAGTACCAAGCAATTGATAGACCGTAGGAACACTCTACAAAGAATTAGACCCAAAACTCGTGATATGAAAAATGAGCTTAAAGCACTATTGATTAAATTGATTAGTAAATATATACTAAATTGATTAGTAAATATATCAAACGAGATCGTACTACTAACAGGTGAGACAAAGTAGAGAAACATTTGAATTATCTGGATAGTTTAAAACAAGCAAATAAGCGAACACATAAAAATTAGATAGAATGATTACAGCGACAAGATAAGATCTATAATAAACGGAACGACAATATAGCAACAGTGTTCTAAAAAACATTATGTAGCCGTTCGACGCATGTCAATTCTTTAGATACTGACCATTTAATTGACACAAGAAGTTTTTAAGAGATAGAATCAATAAGGGGAACCAAAATTATGAAACAAATCAAAAAGATGCAAACGGAGGATAGATTTGGTGCCTTTTTTTTACGAAGCAATGCAATTCAATATTCGCAAACTTTCACACCAATTCTTGCGAATGCGAATATTCGTTACATCACTATTACACACTTTTAGAGTCACATTTCACACGAGCGTAGCTGGGTTTTCGTCTAGTATTACAATTAAGAGCGCTTTCACATTAGGTTGCAAGTAGCGCGGCCGAATCGCGTCAGCCGCGCGACTGCAACGGATGCTTTCTTAATATTGAAATAATTATTCAGTATTTATTATTATTTCTAATATAAAAGTACAGCGCGCCACCCTAATAAAAAAAAACCCGCGGATACAGTCGTAAAAAGAAAGCATTCTCTGTGTGAAAGTGCTCTAAGTAGAGACGGCTGAATCTACTGAGCGGCGAGAATACGCAACTCTCGGAAGAGGATTACATATTTGTGCCGTTTGCGATGGAGGGTCCTCGGGAGTGGCAACGCATCTTTAATTGACTTCAGATAGAACCCATGTTCTGTATGAAGTTTATTACAGATGTCCATGAACGGCGGTGACCACTCACCATCAAGTTGACTGCATGCTCGTTTGCTACTTCAGTCAGACAAAGAAAAAAAATACAACATTCAACAATACATACAACAATACAAAGGGGTAAGGCCGCCAGCATTCTTGAGCAGGGATTTTGACTTTTTTTCATTTGTGATTATTACATTTCTTTTGTGTTTAAATATGTTTTTTTAAAATAAATGCATTATTAATATCAATTTAACATTACTTTGAACAAATCTATTAACACTATATACAAAACAAAATATTAAAAATAAATAAAACATATTTAAAAAAAAAGTAAATAAAGTAAAAAAAATATAAATAAAACAAAGAGTCCACATCACTGCCTCTTGGGAGAGTCCCAAAAATGCTGGCGGCGTTACCTCTTTGTATGGCCAAACTGATTTTTTGGCCAAAACCAGCCCTTGGGTCTCCTGAACGTTAGCCAGTCGCGACGATAGTTCTTTGCAGAACAGTCGTGCTTCTGTCCCTCATGGACCTAAGGTCTCTACCGCAAACGGCACAAATATGTAACCTTCCCCAAGAGCTGCATATTTGCGCCGCTTAGCAGATTCGGCCGTTTCTGCCGCACCACATGCTCGCGTCGAGGTCACTGATATATGAGATGGAGCCAGCGTATCAACGCAGGTTGCATCCCATACAAGCGACCTCCCCTGTTTCCAGGGAACGAGTGTTTTGTTTGTTTCTGTTTTGTTTCATCTCTTTTTAATATTTTTTGTTTGTAAAGAAAAAAGGTTTTCTTAAATAGGTTTTGACGACCCGCGTGGCACAGCGGCTACCATACCGGTCTGTCGCATAATGGGTCGATTCCCGGCCAGACAGGTATCTGATTGATGTGTTTAAATTCATGTTCCGTGTCTGGGTGTTTGTGTATTCGTCTTGTGTGTGTCCTTGGTACCCACGACACAGAAGAAAATCCTAGTGTGACTATGAGTGTAGAAAGCGTACAATATTTCTGTTAATTAATTAGTTCTTTTTTTAATTTGATAATGCTTGTCTAATTGTCAAACTTTAGATTAAATTTTGTGTATAAGGAAAAATAAACTTTGAATGTCGTTTCTTTATTTCCAGGTAAGATTATTACTATAGTATATTCGGCAAAATGTTTTCTTATATAAATTAACAAAATAAACTTTATTTCCAGAAGCAACACATTAGTTTTTTGTCCTAAAACATAATATATCTTATATGTATATACTGTATATAAAATTGTTGGCTATAATATGTATTAATCAACTTTATTTAAAATATTTAACTTTTATTTAATACTTTTAAGACAATATTTAAAATTAAATAAGGCTAGACAAATCAGTGTAAATGAAAAACCAGAATACATGAAACAATTATTTATTACATTATTATTAATATAATTTGATTTATACGGCCATATGTGTTAGTAAGCAGTTTGCGTTTGTATCAGTGCCGCGTCAGACAATTGTCAGAGCAGTGTCAGATTATTATTAGAGTAGTGTCAGACAATTTTCAGTGCAGTGTCAGACAATTATCAGTGCAGCGTCAGGGAACTGTCAGCGCCGTGTCAATCTTACAATGCCTTGAACACGTTGAAGTTGCTTCTCTGTAAATATGAAAAAGATATAAAAATGCAATCAAATCATGGACTTCAATCGTGAAGTCGATAAAAAGATAAGATAGAAATAAACGTCAGACGAGATTCAGTATTCTCGTTTGAAGGTCAGATAGAAACAGTCAGAGATATTTGAACTAAGTCAGGCAGCGTATCTGTGACCCGTTTAGTTAAGAACCTGCTATTTGTTCATTTACAGACGAAAGTTCATTTACACTAAAAGCTTACGGTTCACGGTACTATTCACGGTTTCCACATTCGCGTTTTAGTACTCGTGGGTTAAAAAAGTGATCATTTTCTAGTAATGGTAGCTTACTTTTTTTTTCGCGAATATAGTCAGTTAAACGATACAAGTAAAAAGATTCGGCGTCCTATGTTTGTTCGTCAGCTTTTTATGATTACTACTGGTTGTTCACGAGTTTTATATTCAAGGGCGGCAAAATTTACATTTAGCTCTTGCAATTACGGTGTATTTATTGCATAAATACTTAAAATGAATTTTGGCCTCTTAATCAGAGCCCTAATCTTAGCACGCATTTCTAATTAGACTGCTTTAGAAACTATATTGCTTTAGAAGAGTAAAAACACGCTTTCTACCCTCATAGCCCCACACTAGGATTTTCTCCTGTGTCGTGGGTGCCATGGACACACACAAGACGAATACACAAACACCCAGACCCAGAATATGAATCTAAACTCGTCATTCAGATACCTGTCTGGCCGGGAATCGAACCCGTGACCCATGGGGTGTTAGATCGTTATGGTGACCGCTCCGCCACGCGGGTCGTCAAAAGGGTCAAAGAGTTCTCAAAGTCTCAAAGGGTCGTCAAAGGGTTCTCAAAGTTTTCTGAACTCTACCACTCCGTGTTTCGCCAACCTGTTGAATTATAGCCTAAACCGTGAGTTTGAAGAGAAAACCCGTGCCTGTAGTGGGCGGGTATTAGATCACAAAGATGGAGAAAAATGTACGACAGTGAGCAATAACATCAGATTATCTCCACCCTTTGTTGATTTTGTCATAAATCCAATCAACCATCACGAAGCAGACAGCAGAGAGGATATTGACAATATATACGCACATTCGATGAACTCAAAACTATAATTATCATCATCATCAATGCCTCTGAGCAGATATCTCATAAAGTTATAAATCCCCCAGCCTGGGTTATACATCTCCTCGCTAGAATCGTCCCTGAGGGTTCGATGTATCTTATTCAAATCATGTTTCAAACCGCGGACGGCGCGTTTTTCAACGTTCTGTTTCAAAGCTTTCTCGTCAATACTGTCTTGGCTTTCGACTAGCGCCGAAGGTTCCTTTAGTACCTTTGCTCTGTCTACATCAGAGTCATCTGAGCTGGAACTGCTGGAGCTGAGGGAACTGCTGGAACTGCTGGAGCTGCTGGAGCTGCTGGAACTACCAGAACTGCTGGAACTGCTGTCGCTGTCGCTAAGACTGCTTGAAAGGTCAACGCTCCTCGCGAATACCTTGGCCTTGTCAACTAGTGCAACGTTGGATGGGAGGTTCAAGGCACTGGCTATTTCAACAGGTCTTGCATCAAGGACGGAACGCTTAGCCTTGATCTGGACAATTGAGTCCTTTTCCTGCAATGTTAATTTTGGTTAGCGTTTATTGCTGCTTTTTGATTAAAGAAGCAAACGAGCATGCAGTCCACCTGGTGGTAAGTGGTCACTGCGGCCCATGGACAACTGTAATCAACTTCACGCAGAACATGGGTTCCATCTGAAGTCAACCACAGACGCGTTGCTACTCCCGAGGACTATGATGGTCGCCTCATGTGAAAGTGTGCCGGCAACCACACCCTTCCATCGAAACGCAAGAAATGCTTCACGCTAGAAATAGGTGTGGCGGTGGTACTTCCCCGGTCGAACTACAGTTGTTCTACCACCTGATGGTAAGTGGTCACTGACGCCCATAGAACAAAGGTTCTATTTGAAGTCAATCACGAATGCGTTGCTACTCCCGAGGACTGACATACTTATATCAGGCGTTTCAAAATAGTCTTTAGTCGTTAAACTTATCTATGGTGTATAGACTAATTTTATTCGGAGTTGATCAAACAGATGTTACATGCGAGTTGCAATTGATCATGAGTTAAATTGCACGCATGCTCGTTCGCTACTTTTAAGATCAAAAAGGTTTTATAACTAACATAAAACAATTTTCTATGGACTTTAAAACAAAACATGTACATAGGTACACTTGTACATAACTTATATTATAAAACAAACTTAAAACTTAAAACGCTTTCTACATTCATAGCCCCACAGCAGGTTTTTCTCCTGTGTCGTGGGTGCTACGGACACACACACACAACCACACACAATACACAAACACCCAGACCCAGAACAAGAATCTAAACTCATCATTCAGATACCTGTCTGGCCGGGAATCGAACCCGGGACCCACTGCGTGTCAGACCGGTACGTTAACCGCTGCGCCACGTGGGACGTCGTCACAAACATATGTAAAGTATCCCCTGCCTGTCGTAAGAGGGTTAGAAGGGCTTTCCGGGGTTACGGGCGGTTAGAGTAGGAGCTCCAATCATCCAGCGAAGCGACCACGTGTACCCCGGGTACCCTACGGCGTGTGTGGCCACATGATGTCGTAAACACCAGGAGGCGCAGTGAGTTCAATGTTCACTGGAAAGAGCTCGAAGGGGGCATCGCACCCGGACAACTCCGGTTGTGTTTCATTGGAGATCCCGGAGTCCTCCATGCAGCGCTAAAGGTGGTCACCGGGGGAGTTTTAGTGAGGTAAAAATCCCACATAACCCGGCATTGCTTCCACGGCGTCGCGTACCTTTTAAAGGTTCCCCTTGACAACAAAAAAAAGGTACCACCAACACCTATTTCAAGCGAGAAACAGTTCTTGTGTTTCAGTGAAAGAATATGGTTGCCGGTATACTTTCATTAGAGGCGACCAACTTAGTCCTCGGAAGAAGCACCGCATCTTTCATTGACTTCATATAATGTTCCTGTTCTGTATGAAATTGTTGGCTCAAATTATGAAAAAAAAGATTTTAATTTCATGTGATAACATAATTTGTCATCAATCTCAGTTAGGACCCTTCTACCTTTGTGAAGAGCATTCTCCAGAATAATTACCATATACTTAACCACGCATATGCATATTCGTATACATATTGAATTTCTCCATGCAATCATTTGTTTTTGCATTCTCCATGCATTCTTTATTGCACGTGCTTAACACGAGGTTTTTTTTTTGTGTCGTGGGTGCCATGACCACACTAAGTACTCAGACTTCAAAAACTCTCAGACCCAGAACGGAAATCTTATTCATCTAGAACCTAGCTGGGAACCTGGAACCTGTGACCCACCAGGAAACCACCGTGTGAGTGAAATGGTGACCGTTTGGTGTGTCAAGTTGAGAAAGTGTTTTTATAGAAAACTTACCGGTGTAGCAATCTGGGCTATGTTTTCATTTTCGAACTCTTTTGGGAAAGCGAGACAAGGGCTCGCTAGGACTACAGCGCACAATACTGAAAGAAATTAAAGATGAATTAAAAAGTTCCATTGTGGTATCACGGTCATACTAAGCATTTTTGCCGCATTGGGCAAAACTGTAATGGTAGTTGTGTTTGTATGAAATAAAGAAATAAATTTTAAATGTAGCGCTGTGAGCCGTTTGTCTGATGGTTTAAACTCTGCTCTTAATAAAGTGTCCGGGGTTCATACTGGATAGATGCAACATAATATTAAAACGAGTCAAGGGAATTTCAAGGTATAATAAATGTCTCTGTAAGATGATCTCAGTAAGAACCCTTCTACCTTCATATAACGTAGGTAGCGTGAGGGTCCCCCTCGAAGGGATCTCCACCTTGTCGTGGTGAGGGGGCTCAGTAACCGTGGCTTGGGGCGCCGCGGTGAAGCCAAGAGGGATCCCAGGGAGGGGACGCTCCGAGTGGGCTTAGCTGGAGGCCCGCTTCGGATGCATCCGAGGGGGTTACGGGGGACGGTGTTTTCTGTCCTCTGCAGCCAGGAGGGGTCGCGGGAGGAGAGGTGTCTCGGTGTGTCATTGCCGTGCACCCTGTCTCCCGCGACCAATCGGGGGCGCACCGTCAGATGCGTTGGCGGTTTGCGGCGGAGCCAGGGATCGGATTCGCCGCTGGGTGTGGGAGGTCGGTGCCTTTGCAGGTGTCGGCTTGCCCATGCCCACGGCTCCTGGGTGGCGGTCTCGGGGTTGGTCCGTCACCCTGTGGATGGGAGCCTTGGAGGTAAGGCGCGCCTTTGTGTTTTCTGGTGCGCCTTCCTGTTGGAGGGGAGCTCCATGCTCCACTTGAGGGGGGTTGCGGAAGCGACCAGTCACCGGCGGGTTCGCGGATGAATGTGAAAGCGCGCCCGTGTTCCCGCCAAACGGTGCGGAGGTGAAAACACAGTGGGGGTTTAGCCGGTAAGAGTCCGGCATAACCCAGCTGCTGGCCCGGGCGGCTGGGTATCCATGAGGATTACCCACTTAAAAAAAAAGGGGTGGCAGAATATTTAGATTTGGCGACCTTTCTTTATTGTTTTCGGTCTTCAATTTGCAGAGAGGTTCGTGTCATTGAGTAAGTAGGGCTCGCGAACTTTTCTTTTCTTTTTTGAAACTAAATGGGCTTTAAATTCTTCTTACGCCCCGTTAGGCATGAACCCAGGCTACTAACCTCAGATCATCGTCGTCAACCCATTATTGTCCACTGCTGGGCACGGGTCTTCTCTCGGGATGAGAGAGTTTTAGTCATAGTCCACAGCGCTAGCTTCTCACACTAACCTCAGGTAGTCAACTCTAATCTTATTTGGGTCCATTTTAAGTATCCAAGGGCTGTAGTTGTTAGGATGTAAGGGAGATGTCTAAGCTAGGCATTCAAATTAAGTTTTTAGAGGTAGCAACAGATCTGCATGTAAACTAAGGTAGCGCTTATCCTATTAACACTTTCGCGGACGGTACAGCTTGAGTCTGTGTTATAGAATGACACAGTAAATCTCCATACATGACGGATAAATACGTAGAGTCCAATGATATTATACGTTTTAAAGACGTCTTGACAGAAACGTGACTGTAAAGTTTCTAGTATTTCACATGGTGTGACACAAGGTACATCCAATAAGATTTTAACTTGAAAGTTCATCAGGAATAAATGTTCTGTCCCTCGACCAGGTGGACTGATGACCTGAAGAAGACGGCGGGTAACCGCTGGATTCAGATGGCTCAGGACCGGTCGAAGTGGCGCAGATTAGGGGAGGCCTATGTCCAGCAGTAAACTTTCAAACGCTGATGGATGGATGGATGGAAATGTTCTGTCACAAATAATAAATAAAATAATTGTTCAAGGGGGGCTCCTATACAACAATCGTGATTTTTTTTAGCGATTTTTAAAGATAATTTACGAAACTCTTTGTATACGAGACTGAGTCGTACTTTGCTTTATAAAATGCATTTATTTATTTGTTTTTTGTAATAATTTTAAATAATGCTAGATTTAAGACTTACCAATATAAGTGTAGACGAACATTTTTGAGTTCTTCTGCGGTCGAATTCCGAGGGAGAAATGTTAATTGGTATATGCTACGTTGGGTACACTTCCTCTATATTATTAATATTTTTGGGCGTGACCAATTGACAATCGACACAATGGTAATCAAAATAATTAGTCATGGCTCATTTACGGTTATTAGTTTTATTTTTCTACATGATTTTAGGTTGTTGGGTAATTGCAAGGTCAAGTTTCCATGACTACATTGCACGGGTCGCGGAGAAAGGGTGTAGGGCAGTGTTTGTCAACCTATGTTAGTGACCCCCTTAGATTATAAATACTTGGCAACTTCCTACCCCTGAAATTTTAAACCTTACATATTTTTTCTATTTTTCACTTTTATATTTTAATATTAATATCATTAAATTATGAAATTAAGAATATACTTCATTATATTTCAATTTACTTTTTTTTTACTATCCTAATTTATCGTCGTCGGCAAACCATTATTGTCCCGGTGCTGGGCACGGGTCTTCTCTCAGAATAAGAGAGTTCACCGAAAAGCAGTGATAATTAATTTCTAATACGTACATAAATCAATGGTGCGTGCCTGGGTTTGAACCTCGGACCTCCCAGTTGAGTGGGCAAGCTTCAACCATTAGGCTATCACTGCTCGCTAAAAAGCTTTAAATTAAAATAACTTTTGATGTAGAAGATGAATTTTAATGACATGAAAACCGAGTATCAATACCTCGAATTAAATTCAGTAATTTTGGTTAGATGATATATCCAGAAAACTCAAAAAAATATATTTTATAAAATTTCACAAATAGATGCGATGCGACCCCCTAGGGGATCACAGTTGAGAACCATTATAGAACTCTTAGTCATATGTTTTACAACGACATTTTCCTTAATCGATTTGGCATGTGCCATTTAATGTGGAATTCTATTAAATTATATCTTTTTTCTTTATCTAACTGAAGTAGCAAACGAGCATGCAGCCCACCTGATGGTAAGTTGTTACTGCCGCTAATGGACGTCTGTAATCGCCTTCATACAGAACATGGCTTCCATCTAAAGTCTATGACAGATGCGTTGCTACTCTCGAGGACTATGATGGTTGCCTCATCTAAAAGTGTGCCGGCAACCACACCCTTCCATCGAAACGCAAGAAATGCTTCACGCTGGATATAGGTGTGGCGGTGGTAGTTCTACGGTAGAACCATACTGGTTCTACCACCTTCAAGACTTACTACCATCTTTTATACTTTAACGTAACGATAAGGCAGACGGGCTACTACTACCTGATGGAAAGTGGTCACCGCCGCCTGGACATTCGCAACACAAGAGGAGTCGCCAATGCATCGCCGGCTTTGACGGAGCGCTCCGGGAATAAATCAGAAAGAAGCTCGTGGCAAAAACGAGCTATCCTATTAATATTATAATTACGTTTGTGAGAATGTATGCGCTTGTTACTTTTTCACGCAAACACTACCAATCGGATTTCACTCTAAGGACATAGCCAATCTTTGTATGGCGTTTTTGTTTGTTCTCGGGGGGAACCTTTCCTTTATAATAATTTATGTATGTACTTATCATTCATTATCTTTAGAGTCCTTTCCTTGTACACCTCTATCGACAATTTGACAGAAACTGGCACTCCTTTCGTACACAGATAGTTCATGACCATTTCTTTTATGTTAGGAAAATGCCTTTATGCATCCCACCGAACACGGGGGAGTCCAAAGGGTATGTGGGACCCCCTGAAAAGCCAGACTACCCACTAAAAACTTGACGTTTACCCTCTCCGCCTTAATATATGGGGTGCTATTGGATCAACTTGGGGTTTACTACTCCAGATATACAAAGAAAAAAGAAAAACACACTGAGTTTCCTGCCGGATCTTCTCAGTTGAGGTCGTGTTCCGATCCGGTGGTAGTGTAAAAAAACTATATATATATATGTAACTAACAATTTGTAAGTGCCTCCGTAGGCCTATGCAAAATAAAGTCATTTCATTTCATTCCAGCACCCCCAGTGCTCCCAGCCAGCCTTTGAAGGCTGAAGGCTCAGGTGTTCTGGGCTCCGTCGTCTATTTTGTTTAATAGGCAGCGGATCCTCCGATCCCCTGCTGCTCTGTTTAGGGTGGTAATAGGTGGACGAATTTTTCGCCTTCTAGTGCCTCTTCGCTTGTACCGGATGGAGTCAGCGCTTGCTTTCTCCTCACATAATTCTAGACCAGGATTAACCAGGATTCATTTGAAATGGTTAATGAGATAGGTGGTAGATCCAGTGTAGTTCGACCGGGGAAGTACAAGCAGAAGATATGTGAATCCGTTGTTGCAGATTAGTATTGTGTGAAATAAAATGTAATATTTATACACGAGCAGTGACAGATAAGAACATATTTTTTATTTATTTTTACTTTATATGAAACACTAAGCCAGTCCCGTTTATGGTAGCAGTTAAACCAGGAATTTCAAGGTGATAGAACCAGTGTAGTTCGACCGGGGAAGTACCACCGCCACACCTATTTCTAGCGTGAAGCATTTCTTGCGTTTCGACGGAAGGGTGTGGTTGCCGGCACACTTTTATATGAGGCGACCATCTCAGTCCTCGGAAGTAGCAACGCATCTGTGATTGACTTCAGATAGAACCTATGTTCTGTATATGAAGTGGATTACAGATGTCCATAATAGAAAATAACTTCGTTATTTACTTTCGTAAGTTATTTTCTATTATTTTATTATAATTAATAATGAAATAATAGAAAATTACTTCGTTCCATTCGGTCCCTTGACACCTCTCAACTTTTTTTTTTACAAGTTTAGAGTAGCGAACGAGCATGCAATCCACCTGATGGTAAGTGGCTACTGCCGCCTGTGAACATCTGTAAGCAACTTCATACAGAACAAATATTCTATTTGAAGTCAATAACATGTGTTACCAACCAACAAGTAGCTTGCCTGGGGACAGTACTGTTACACTCATGACTACATTCGTTATAAACATCAATAAGAATCTATATAATGATTGTATTTAAATTGATCGTGCCTTTTCCTTAACGCCTGCCATTTTTAGTATAAAAGGGAGGGTATTATCGTAATATGGATCATTCTAAACATTTTACAAGTGTAAGACGTTACTCTGCCCGAATGTATTGTGAAATTGTATAAAGTTTGAAATCGTGACAATATAACAATGTTGTACATAATGTGTCGTTTACTTTGGCCATCCAATCCTACTTCTGGAACACATGCCTACTGTTGGGGACTAAGATGATCGCCTCTGTCTCTTTCTCTCTATCGTTAACCCCTTATTGCCCCACTGTTGGGCACGGGTCTTCTCTCAGAATGAGAGAGTTAATGGTCGCCTCATAAGAACGTGGTCGGCAATTATTCCACCGTAACACAATTACTGCTTTACGCTAAAATTAGGTATTAGGTTAGTAACTACCGTTTGGCTTAAACACATTATTTTGACACCCGCGTGGCGTGGTTGCCATAACGCTCTGACGCGCGAAGGGTCCCGGGTTCAATTCCTGGTCAGACATCTGAATGATGAGTTTAGATACATGTTCTGGGCCTGGGTGTTTGTGTATTCATTTTGTGTGTGTCCATGGTACCCAAAGGGTGTGGGAAGGAATGAAATCAACTCACATAATGAATATGTGATCCTTTCGTGACATGTTTTTTACTCTAGATTACCCATAACGGTTACCTATAAGTGTTTTCCAAGGTTTGTGATGTTGTGGCCCGGTTATTTTCCTATTTCTCCACTTTTTTTTTGTTTTCGAGGGGGAAACCTTCCAAAGGTACCCGATGCCACGGGAGCGACGCAGGGTTATGTGGGATTTTTACCGCACTAAAACCCCCCCGGTGGCCGTCCTCGGCGCTGAAAAGGAGGACTCCGGGATCTCGAAACGACTTCAACCGGAATCCTCCGAGCGCGCTGCCCCATGGGCTCCTCCCAGATGTGCGGCTGGGCCCACCGCTCCGTCTAGTCTTTACGACGGTATGCGACCACACATACCGCCGTCCTTCCCGGGATTGCCTGACCGAATGGTTCGAGCTCCCACTCTAGCCGTCTGCAACCCCGGAAGCCCCTTTTAGTCGCCTCTTACGACAGGCAGGGGATACCGTAGCCCTATTCTGACCCCGAGGCTACAGGGACGTCCTATTTCTCTACTGTGATCCATCCCAAGTACGCATGTAGGACAAATAAAGAACACATTTCAATGTCCATTGTATTAAACACTAGCTGACCCGGCGAGCTTCGTTCCGCCTAATCAGTGTTTCTCCACTATATTATACATGCACTATAGAAAAAAACCTTCCTTTTGAAACACTCTATCTATAAAAAAATCCGTAGCGTAGTTTTAAAGATCTAAGCATACATAGGGACAGACAGCGGGAAGCGACTTTGTTTTGTATTATGTAGTGATACATATATAAAACAACTTATTCTATCATGACTATTTTTACCATTCTAAATGAAATACTCCTTAGACCAAGATTGTCTTTCATACGCGTTCGAAAGTGCTGTGATGACAAATTAAAAAATAACTGCTAAGACCTTTGTTGCACGCTCGTTTCCACGGACGTGCAAGATGTGGAACGAGTATCCTGAAGTATTCCCGGGGCGTTATGACATGGGGCTCTTCAAAAAAAGGTGCGAAAAGAGCTCTTCTTCGAAGCCGGCGATGTATTGGCGACTCCTCTGGTGTTGCAAATGTCCATAGGCGACGGTGACTACTTTCCATCAGGTAGCCCGTCTGCCTTATCTCTAGGTTTAAGTATAAAAAAACCCAGTACATTATTCTGGCTGCCCGGTACCGGGTCGGGACCCACCGTTTGGGAAACGTTTACCAATAATGTAACGCTCTATGACTCTACACTCATAGCCCCATAAAAGGATTTTTTTCTGTATCGTGGGTGCCATGAACACACAAAAGATCCAAGGCTCAAACTTTTGGCCAGGTGGTAGAACCAGTGTAGTTCGATCGAGAAGGTACCACCGCCACATCTATTTCTAGCGTGAAGCAATTCTTGCGTATCGATGAAATGTGGTTGCCGGCACACTTTTATATAAGGCGATTTTAACATGACTTTTATATGTGGAGACGTCCATGGGTGGCAGCACCCACTTTCCATCAGGTGGACTGTATGCTCGTTTGCTACTTCTATTTGATAAAAAAAAACGTTCAGATGTCGGCCTGGCCGGAGATCGAACCCGGAACCCATTGTGGGTCAGATGGGTATGGTAAACACTTCACCACGAAGGTCGTCAATTCTACGATTAGGTTATACCTTTTTTGTGACGGGGAGGAAACCTTCAAAAGGTACACCGAAGCCTTGGGAGTGACTCCGGGTTACGTGGGATTTTTACCTACTAACACTTGTATGGGACCCCGGTATCTCCAATGGAACGTACCGGTGTCCCCTAGCGCGGCGCTCGTCACGGTCTCATCTCTTGGGAGACGTGTACCATTCCCCTTCACCATTCGGTGCTTACTGCGAGATGCAACCACACATACCGCCGTCCTTCTTGCTTGTCCTTGCTTGTTGGACGGTTCGAGCTCTCAACGAGTAGGTTATAATGTTTCCTATAGCTTACGAGTTACAGTCGAAATCTGTAATAATTTGCGGTACTTACATAGTGTTAAAATTATTGAGTTGATATTTATTTGTATTCAATATTGATAATATTGCATAACGAATAACACGGTTGTTTTAAATTATTAGTTAAATTTATTGGTTGATGGTTATATTCATCTCTAATTTCAATGGTATGCTCCCTTCGAGCATGTATCTGACTCACGCTTACCTGGTTGTTTTATTCGCTAGTATCGTTGCCTTCGGAGCAGTTTTAGCAGAGATAAATCTCCCCAGGATAGGCGACCACGCATGTGGAGCGGCCATGCTTCGACATTCTCTATATATTAATACGTGAAGAAAAACTCGTGGTGCATTTTTAAGAAATATGCCGCGGACGGATTAGTATGAAATTTTGCACGGTTATAGTGGACATAGAGAAGGAGTGCAGAATGTTAATATTTTTTCAAATGATGCATATAACATACATAATAATATAATCAACTAACAACAAATTACACACCATGCATTTGTCATAAACACATAAATAATAAACGAAATTAAACTTTCAACATATGAAAGCACAGAACGTCAAAAATGTCAGATGTCTTTGTCAAAATACCTGTTATTGGTTTTAAATGCAGCTTTGTCACCTAAACCTCCTTTTACCTTTCGGGTATATTAGAATGACTTAAAAATTAATAAAGATTGAATTTACAAAATACTTTGGACAATATCAAGTTTAGTTTTTTAGTTGAATTACGGTCGAATTTCGACTGTTGAGACGGGTGACTAGTATTGAGAAAACTTCAATAGCGTGATTCAGAAATACTTGTGGCGCCATCTGTCAATGCGGGAGGTTGCCACACAATAAATAAGGGTAATAAAACAAACTCGTTTAACATAATTTATTTACACAATATACAAAAGTCTGTACAAAACTAGCGTCTCTTAAGCAGCTATTTATATTTTGCAGGTTCTTAGATGACTATTACTAAAATCAACAAGATTGAAGCTGCCTTCACTTATATATTCTTGATGATTCTTTATATTCATAAGGACCTTGTCCAATTGTTAAGCCTTACGACGTTTAATTTAAAAAAAAACATGCTAAAACTTGAGTTTGAAAAAAACAACCTATTGTTTGACATACGTCATACGTCTTAACTAATAAACCGTTTTTATTAAAAGCTTTTTTTATTTTTGCCGAAACAGTGTTATTGATTCTGCTCCGAGGTAGAATATTTAATTTTGTAGCAAAAAATAGTCTCTCTGTTTACATAATTATCTTAACACTTCTTAGAATGAGTAACCGCACTCTTGAAAATGCATCAATTTTAAATTATACATACAGTTTTACCAAGAAAGGTCTAGGAATAAAAACTTAGTGCTCTAATAACATCTAATGGTTGATTGCCTATTAATTTATTTTTATTATTTTAACTGAATTCATTAAAAAATAAAAACAAAATGCACTTAATTTTTACCTAAATTCCCTGTAAAATTTACGTTTTTGAGTTGTGTTATTATACAACCCAAGTAACGCTATGTGCACTAAACATTTTCGGTGTTAAGAGAGATCGGTTATAGTAGTACCTTTTATAACTATAGCGGTATCTGCTATTTATTGTATGTATTATAGCAGTTTATAACGGTTTAATAACCGTTAAATTAAAAACTGTAAATTATGCGAAAATATCAATATTGGTTTTGATGCCTTTTTCATTATTAATTGTTTTAATTTAATTATGTATATTATACATTTACGTAATAGCTTTTGTTGTACTGTCACTTTTCGCTTCTTTCTAGAACTTTATAAAAAGTGTTTTGCGTACCGCCATTTTGAATTTAACGTCTAAATGACATAAAGATGGCGCTTATGGTTTTAATATACGTGATATTGTCGCTGTGAAGTTTTCTTAAATATTGTTCTTTCACTAATTTATATAAATTAGTCGAAAATTCTAGCTCTGCACTGTGCTTGCCAGGGTCTCATGCATTTCTGTAACAAAATACATTTTTGTAAAGAAATAAAATAAATATTTAATAGATTTCTTGGAAAATCTTCCAACATCTAAACTTTTTTTTGAGTAGCAAACGAGCATGCCGCCCACCTGATTGTAAGTGGCAACTGCCGCCCATTGACATTTGTAAGCAACTTAATACAGAATAAAAGATAGAACTTTTTAACTAGGTGGAACCAGTGTAGTTCGACCGGGGAAGTACCACCGCCACACCTATTTCTAGCGTGAAGCATTTCTTGCGTTTCGATGGAGGGGTTGCCGGCACATTTTCACATAAGGCGCCCATCATAGTCCTCTGAAGTGGCAACGCATCTGAGATTGACGAAGGGTGTGGTTGCCGCCATACTTTCATATGAAGCGACCATCATAGTCCTCGGAAGTAGCAACGAATCTAAGGTTGACTTCAAATAGAACCCATGTTCTATATGAGGTTGATTACAGATGTCCATGGGCCGTTACCAGTTGCCATCAGGTGGACTGCATGTTCGTTTGCTACTTCAGACATATAAAAAAAACTGAAGCTAACCACAGTTGCTACTCCCGAGGATTACAGGGATCTCGAGGACGCTGCTGCTCATCTTCATTGTTCCCTTAATCGCCTTTAACATCCACCAGAAGAGAGAAATACACGTATAAAATTAACAATTATAAAATTAAGTAGTGTTGTTACTCACCAGCTGAGTTGGACTGAAGTCTTGGCCGTAATGACAGGAGTAGTGATACCAGAAGCCATTTTCGCAGTAGAAGAAATATTTACAATCTAGAGGATCGGGAACGAAAATCGGTTTTTCAAAACAGGGCGGGAGGGTAGAAGTCTGATAGGGAGCTGTGGGAGTCACTGGAGTTGTTGTGGCCAATGGTGGTAGAGTTAGTCTTGTGATAGGTCGTAAGGTTAAATGAGGTGATGATGTGACATTTATTGGATATGTGGAAAGCTCGGGTTTTTCTGTTGCGATAACTGGTGTCATCGGTGTAGTTGCAGCAGTTAAATTCTCAGAAACGGTTGCTAATGTAGACGTTTTCGTTGTAACGGTTGGTACCGTGTACGTTTCTACAAACTCAGTTGGTACAACAGTTGTTGCAGCGGTTTCACCAACAGTTTCGGTAACGGTTGCAGTAATGGCTTCAGTAACGTTCGTTATCGGTGTTTCCGTTATTTCAATTAGTGGTTCAGTAGTTGAAATGGTCGGTACCGTTATGTTTAATGAAACTGATTGGGTAATACTTATAGTTTCGATAGGTACTGTTGTTTCACTAAATGTAGGTATCGTAGAAGGAGATGATGATAAAGTTATCGATTCACTAGTAATTGTTGGTCCTTCTAGAGTAGTTATTTTACTGGTCGATGGTCCTTCTAAAGTAGTTAGTTCACTGGCAGCAGGTGATCCTTCTGAAGTAGTTAGTTCACTGGTAGTAGATAGTTCTTCTGGTGTAGTTAGCTCACTGGCGGCAAATGGTCTTTCTGGAGTAGTTAATTCACTGGCACTAGATGGTCCTTCTACTGTAGTTAATTCGCTGGCAGTAGACGGCCCTTCTGGTGTAGTTAGTTCAGTAGCAGCTGATGGTCCTTGTAAAGTAGTTGGTTCACTAGTAATTGGTGCAGGTCTAGGTGATGGTGAAGTTTGTCCCGTTGGTGGCAGGGTCAAGCTTCCTGATGGAGGGGATGGCTCTGATGAAACTGGTGACAATGAAGGACCAGTTAGTCCACTGGTAATGGATGGGCTCTCTACAGTAGTTACTTCACTGGGAGCAGAGGGTCCTACTGGTGTAGTCAGTTCATTGGTAGTAGATGGTCCTTGTAAAGTAGTTGGTTCACTGACAGTAGATGGTCCTGTTGATTCAGGTATTGTCGCAGGCCTAGGTGATGGTGAAGTTTGTCCCGTAATTGATAGTACTACTTCAGTAGTCATATCACCGGGAGCAGAGGATCCTTCTGGTGTTGTCAGTTCACTGGCAGCGGATGGACCTTCTGAGGTAGTTAGTTCGCTAATAGACGATGGTCTTGGAGTAGATGCTAAACTGGGAGTAAATGGTCCTTCTGGTATAACTATTACACTAACAGTAGATGGTTCTTCTCGCGTAGTTAGTTCACTGGTTGTTGATATTTCTTTTATTGTAGGAATTGATGCAGGCTTAGATGATACTACTGTAGTGGGTGGAAGGGTCCACTTAGCTGATGGTAGGGGTGGTTCTGACGTCATCGTCAAAGGAGAAGTTTGTTCATTGGACGGTCCTTCAGTACTCACTTCCGTAGTAATTTCTGTAGCTATCGCAGGTTCCTCTGTTACTGGTAAATTAGTAGATTCCCTTATAGTAGACGTAGTAGACGCAGGTAATGGTTCAGTTGATGAGATTACTGTCGGTGCTTTCGTAGGTACAGATAGCGTCAAAGGTGATAAGTATGGTCTGGGCGATTCAGTTGATACTGTAGTAATTGTTGGTTGTGGAGACGTCGTTTCACTGGTGGTCGATAGTCTTTCTGGTGGTGTTAGTTCACTGACAGTGGTGGTCGATGGTACTTCTGATGTAATAATTGATGCAGGTTCAGGTGACGATGAGATTGGTACTCTGATTGGTGGGAGTGTCCAGAGTTCTGATGGAGGAGATGGCTCAGATGAAACCGGCGGTAAATAAGGAGTACTAAGTTCAGTGAACTGTGAAGTGGCAATCGATGTTACTTCTGGAGAAGTTTGTTCGGTGGGAGAGGATGGTCTTTCTGAAGTAGTGAGTCCACTGACAGATGTCACTCCTGGAGTAGTTAGTTCACTGGGAGCTGATGGTCCTTCTAGTGTAGTCAGTTCGCGGGCTGTAGGTGGTCCTTCTGTAATCAGTTCACTGGCAGTGAATGGTACTTCAGATATGCCTTCTGTTGGCATTATTTCACTAGCAGTTGATGGTTCTTCTGATATAATAGTGGCCGCAGGTGTAGAAGACGTTGAAATTGTTATAGAGTTTGGTGAAAGTGTCGAGGGTTCTGGTGAAGCGGTTGGTTCGGATGAAACTTGTGGCAATGAAGGAGTGGTAAGTGCACTAGTAGTTGATTGGCTCTCTATAGTAGTAACTTCACTAGCAGCGAATGGTCCTGTAGTAGCTATTTCACTGACAGTAGATGGTTCTTCCGATATAGTCAATTCACTGACAGTAGACGGCTCTTCTGAAGTAGGTACTTCAGTGATAGTGGATGATTCTTCTGTTGTAGTCATATTACTGACAGTAGATGGCCCTTCTGATGGAGTGACTGACGCTGCTTCAGGGGATGGTGCAATTGGTATTCTAATTGGTGGGAGAGTCCAGCTTCCTGATGGAGGAGATGATTGTGATGAAATTGGTGGCAAAGAAGAAGTAACTCCACTGACAGTTGTTGGTTCTTCTGGTATAGTCGCTTCCCTCGCCGTCGATGGTTCTTCTGTAGTCACTTCAGTAGTAATAAGTTCCGCAGGTGTCACAGTTTTCTCTGTTGTGATTGATATTCCAGTCGGTTCCGTGGCAATAGACGTACTAATAGACGCAGGTAAATATTCAGTTGATGAAGTTGCTGTCGGGATCTCAGTAGATTCTTCCGTAGTGATTGTTGGTTGAGGTGATATTACTTCACTGGTGGACGAGGGTCTTTCGGGTGTAGTAATAAACACAGGTTTTGGTGATGTTGAAGTCGGTACTTTGACTGGTAGGAGGCTCAAGCGTCCTGGTGAGGAGGAGGGCTCTGAAGCCACCGGAGGCAAAGAAGTAATTACTACACTGGTAGTAGATGTTTCTTCTGATGTAGTAATAGGCACAGGCTTAGGTGATGGTGAAGTTTGTACTTTCATTGGTGGGAGGGTCAAGCGTTCTGCTGGAGCAGTGGGCTCTGAAGTGACCGGAGGTAAGGAAGTAGTAATTAGTTCAATGGTAGTAGATGGTCCTTCTTGAGTAGTTAGTTCACTGAGAGTAGATGGTTCTTCTGTTGTACCCTCTGTAGGACTAAATTCACTGGCAGTAGATTGTCCCAATGATGTAATTAGTTCACCAAGAGTAGATGGTTCTTCTGTTGTACCCTCTGAAGGAATTAATTCACTGGCAGGAGATGGTCCTTCTGGTGAAGTAACTGGAGGGAGGGTTGAGGGTTCTAGTGGAGCGGAGGGTTCTAATGTAACCGGCAACGAAGAAGTAGTAATTATTACACCGGCAGTGGTTGGTCCTTCTGACATTAGTTCAGTGGCAGGAGATGGTCCTTCCGAGGTAATTGCCGTAGGTGAGAGAATTTCTATTGGCTTTTGAGTATCTGTTGGGGACGGTAGCAAATATATCTTGGTACTCGATTCAATTGATTCTTTTGTAGTAATAGTTGGTTGAGATGGCGCCGGTTCACTGGCAGTCGGTCCTATAGTAGTTAGTTCACTGGCTGTAGATGGGCCTTCTGGGGTAGTTAGTTCACTGGGAGTAGACGGTACTTCTAGAGTAGTTAGTTCACTGGTACTAGATGTCTCTTCTGAGGTGCTAAAGGTCGTAGACCTAGGTGATGACGTTGCTATTGTGCTTGGTGGGAGGGTCCAGTGTCTAGGTGGAAGGGATGGTTCAGATGAAATTGTGGAAGCAATAGGGGTAGTAAGTCCACTGGCACTAGATGGTCCCTCTGTAGAAGTAAGTTCACTGACAGTAGATGGTCCTTCTGATGTTGTTAGTATACGGACAGAAGACGGTTCTTCTATTGTTGTTGGTACACGGACAGAAGACGGTCCTTCTATTAATGTCGATACACGGGCAGTAGATGGTCCTTCTGAAGCAGTCATTTCACTGGCAGCAGATGGTTCTTCTGATATAGTTACTTCACTAGCAACAGATGATACTTCTTGAGTAGTTAGTTTAGTGGGAGCAGATGACACTTCTGGCGTTGTAAGTTCACCGACTGTAGATGTTTCTTCTGATATAGCAAATACAGTGATTGTGGATGTTCCTTCAGTTGTAATCAGTAGTACTGGTGATGATGTCGACGTCGAAATTGGTGGTAGAATCCTTTGTGGTTGGGATGGCTCTGAGGGAATTACGGGTACACTCACTGGAACCTCAGAGCTACTAGGCACTGGTGGTGTTGTCTCATTGCTAGACCACTCCCTTGTAGTGCTTAGAGATTCTTCTGTTGATACAGTCACATTTTCTATTGATGATGGTACTTTGGTGTGTGGTAACGTTATGCCTTCCGACGTTGAAGGTTGAAGTGAAGATGGAGCCACACTGATAGATGGAAGGGTCCAGAATGATAATGGTGTTGTTATTGGACTCAGAGTACTTGGAGTATCGGGTCCTGGTGATTTAGTGGTGTATAGAGCCGCAGTGGTTGACGTCAACGAACAATTGGCTAAGTCAGGTGGTTGGCAGTTCTGAAAGACACAATTGGTAAATGTACAAAGATTATATGTTTAGGCTAAGGCAAAACAATTCAAAGCATTTTTCTTTTGCTTTTTTGTTTCGTTTGCTAGCTTATCACTACATAGTATAAAACAAAGTTGCTTCTCGCTGTCTGTCCCTTTTTTCTTTTGAAAAATGCAACCATTCCATCAGTATTTTCTTATGACGTTGTCAAGTTTAACTATCGTCAATAAACCGACTTTACAGACAACCGATTTTTTTTATTCGATGATAGTAGCAATCGACCTTATAGTCCACTTGATGTTAAGTGGTCACTACCTCTATAGACATCTGTGAGCAATTTCATATAGGACAGGGGTTCTGTCTGAAATCACCCACAGATTCGTCGCTTCTCCTGAGGACTAAGATGGTCGTCTACTATAGAAGTGTGCCGACAACCTCACCTTTCCAACGAAACGCAAGAACTGCAGCAAACCAGAAATAGGGTTCTTCAAGAAAGGTGCGAAAAGAGCTCTCCTTCACAGCCGGCGATGCATTGGCGACTCCTTTGGTGTTGCGAATGTCCATAGGCGACGGTGACTACTTTCCATCAGGTAGCCCGTCTGCCTTATCGTTAGGTTAAATTATAAAAAAAAAAAAATAGGTGTGGCGTTAGTACTTCCCCAGTCGAGCTACACTGGTTCTACTACCTTCAAGTAGCAACACATCAGCGGCCGACGTTAGGTATAATTGGTTTTATCTGACTACAGATCTTTATACGACAGTTGCCACTCCATCAGATCGACTGCAGCTCGTTAAAGACTTAAATATTGTAAAATATACTTACATTGGTAGGCACATCGAATAGCAAGTCGTACGGGCATTGAAAGACGAAGGGAAAGTTATGCCAGCAGATTATATATTTATCACATTCTCCCGGGAAAGGAAGCGCGTTGATTGTCCGATTGACGCAAGGATTACTCGCCACCACCGATAGGTAGAAGAGCAGGAACAATATCGGAGTATCTGGGAAGAAATATTGCATGTTACATTAGAATCTTTAGTGATCCACGAGGCTCAAGTTTTAAAAATCAGCCATCCAATCATATTACCACGTGGTAGAAACTGTGTTGCCCAACCGTTTGCTTACAGATGTCCATGCGTGGTAATGACCATTTGCTATCAGGTGGACTGCGAGCTCCTTTGTTACTTTATTTGGATAAAAAGTACAAAATCATGCACTTAAGTCTAAGATTTTTAGGCCACAAAAGAATTGACGGAACTAGGCCCTTTCGTCTGAATTTTTTTTCGTCCCTATGAAATTGTGCCGTCAAATTCATCTTATAGAGGGTGATAAATCCATACTATTATAAATGTGAAAGTGTGTTTGTTTGTTCTCCTTTCACGTTGCCACATAGTTATTATATGATCTGGTTTATATGCTGGGAGATAGTTAGGAGGGCGGAGAGTGACGTAGGCTACTTATTACCTCTCCTTTCTATGAGAATAACGATGTTTTTTTAGTTAATCCATATTTAGTAGTTCCAGACGTTGTTAATAGATGGCGTTACTAAAATTCATTTGCAAGTTCTGAATCACGCTATCAAATGCTAATGTTAATTTCATAAAGCCTTGTCTGCAACTTTCTTATGTCGTACTGGACGTATGTATTTCATAACTGTGGGAAGTCTGATGCCCTGTTGAATGATTCTCCGACGCGTATTGATGGAGAAAGGTGTTGGTTAACAAACGAGCATGCAGTCCACCTGATGGTAAGTGGCCACTGCCGCCCTGCGACATCTGTAATCAACTAAGTACAGAACATGGGTTCCATCTGAAGTCAATCACAGATGTGTTGCTACTCCCGAGGACTATGATGGTCGCCTCATGTGAAAGTGTGCCGGCAACCACACCCTTCTATCGAAACAGAAGAAATGCTTCACGCTAGAAATAGGTGTGGCGATGGTACTTCCCCGGTCGAGCTACACTGTTTCTACCACCTTGAAATTCGTGGTTTAACTGCTACCATAATCGGGACTGGCTTAGTGTTTCATTCACATTCACAGTGTGACATATGTGCGCCATAGGACATATATTTTTTCTAATTAATGGCTAAAATATTTAATGTTCTCACTGCTGGGCACGGGTTTTTACTTAGAATAAGAATTCAAACCGCACTGAACGAGTGCGAATTGGTAGACTTTAAACACCTTTTAGAACTTATTATTCCGGTAACCTATACCGCTCCTATCACGGTAAAGACATACTCGGTTCGTTTGACGTTGAACTTGGTGTCAGACTCTACCGAGTCTGTGAATAGGTTTCCTTACGATGTTTTCCTTCACCGTCAAGCACGAATATGATGTCTAATACGTCCATGTTCAACAATAATCAGGAATGCCTGAGATTCAATCTGGAACCTCGATTGAAAAACCAAGCTGCACCCGTTAGGCTATCACAGCTCACAGAAAAATATGTTCTTATCTGTCATTGCTCGTGTATAAATATTACATTTTATTTTACACACTACTACTAATCTGCAACAACGGATTCACATATCTTCTGCCTTTTCTTGTCACGCAGGCTTATGTTCGTACGCCAATGATTACACGCGTGTCACTTGCGTTCAATTGTTTTAAAGGCACACGATTTGCGTAGAAGTACTGTGGATTTACTCATGTGCGCGTGTGGGGCGCGCATACAAGCGTAAATATTCACCCAAAAACCGAACTGAGAGTCCCTAAGTTTACATCCTCGTTTATCTCATCCGCATGCGTAACAAAATCCGATGAAGATTTCACGTCATGCGTGAGTGACTTACGCGATAGGAAAAGCATATAAAAAACTATAAAATTGACAGTCATGTAAACTGACCCGCGTGACAGGAAAAATGCCCTAGCATCATGAATATACCATGTTATATCAAACGTTTTATAGTAACAAAAAAATAAAAAGGGCTGCACTTACCCATTTTGTGAGGTTGAATATTACCCATTATTAAATATGGCGGCTTATCGAGTCTCTCCGCTCATAGTGGAGCGTATAACTAAGTAATCTAACGTTTGGCTATTAACTGCAATAAAATAATAACCATATAATCGATTTTCTTGCTAATAATTATAAAAATTATTTCATTGTAATTAGAAAACGTAGGTATAATTCTGAGAACATGAAAGAAATGAAATCATCTATTTCAAATTCTATTGTTTTTTTATTGTTTATGTTTTTGCAGAAATAGATTTTTGAAGTATCGACATACTAGACATACTAAAGGGGGATATAGGTGTGGACCCCCCCCCCCCTAAGATATTTCAAATAAAATAAATAATTTTCTTCAGTCCCGTTGTTCAACAAGTAATTCATTGTAAAATCAAATGGATTTTTCAAAACACGCATGTAGAGGTCAGCGAAGAAAAGGTCATCTAATCCTTGACACCTTTTATTTGTTCTCGAGGGGGAAACCTTCACAAGGTACCCCACACCGTGGGAGCGACGCGGGGTTATGTGGGATTTTCACCGCACTAAAACCGCCCCAGTGGCCGTCCTCGGCGCTATAAAGAGGACTCCGAGATCTCCGAAGGAACACAACCAGAATTATCTGAGCGTGTTGCCCCATCGGGCTCCTCCCAGATCCCAGGCGGCTAGGCGCACCGCTCTGTCTACGATGATATGCGACCCAATTCTTGACACCTGTCTTTGTAATTTAACAACCAAAATAAGAATGGTCGCTGTTTACTGTGTAGTATTACTATTATTTGAATTCGAAAGAAAATTTGAAGAATTTGGAATATTCTTTTCCAAAATCTAGTGTGCCCCCACACTGTTTTGTGGAGGCTGCAGAGTAGATGCCGCGGATGTCCTGCTAACACGCTGTTCCGGATACAATTCGCCCAAGCATCTGAATGATGGATATAGGATAACGAGGTGGTAGAGCCAGTATATTTCGATCGGGGAAGAACCACCGCCACACCTATTTCTAGCGTGAAGCATTTCTTGAGTTTGGATGAAAGGGTTTGGTTGCCGGCACACTTTTGTATGAGGCGACCATTGCAGTCCATGTAGAGACACCTTATACAGAACATGGGTTCTATCTCAAGTCAATTACAGATGTCCATCCAACGCATCTGTAATTGATTTGAGATTGAACCCATGTTCTGTATGAAGTTAATTGTCCACGAGCGGCAGTGACCACTTACCATCAGGTGGATTGCATGCTCGTTTACTATTTCAGTCAGATAAAAAAAAGAAAACTCTCCCGACGACTAGTACCTACGGTCGCCTCGTATACAAGTAGGTATGCCAGCAACCACATCTTTTAACAAAACGCTGGAATTTATTCACTCTAGTAATAAGTGTGGCGATGGAACCTCCCCGGTGAAACTACGCTGGTTCATTTGGTAAAAGCTGCTTACAGATGTTCATATCTACTTACCATCAGGTGGACTGCATGCACGCTTACTAATTAAATAAAATGCCTCTTCTATACCCATTAGCTCTATGGTTTCTATTTCGTTACACATTAAAATAGTAGTACGGTTACGTCAATAAAAGTGATGACGATATACGGAGCCTTTTGTTACGAAATCAACAGCTAAATCGTGTGATAACAGCCAGTCGTATGGACAGTAATCCAAAGTCACTGATACCTTAAGCAGAACGCGTCATTGATTTATCTACAAATGATGTACCTAATAGTAAACAGCCCTTTTTTTTTGTTCTCGAGGGGGAAAACTTCAAAAGGTACCCGACGCCGTGGGAGCGACGAGGGTTATTTGGGATTTTTACCGCACTAAAACCCCCCCGGTGACCGTCCTCGGCGCTAAAAAGGAGGACTCCGGGATCTCGAAACGACTTCAACCGGAAAATAGTAATCAGCCCTAGAGATTTTTTTTGATCTGACTGAAGTAGCAAATGAGCATACAGTACACCTGATGGTAAGTGCTCACTGCTGCCCATGGACATCTGTAATTAACTTCATACAGAACATGGGTTCCATCTGAAGTCAACTCCCGAGGACTATGATGGTCGCCTCAAGTGAAAGTGTGCCGACATCCACACCCTTCTATCGAAACTGCTTCACGATAATTCAGATCAGTCAGAAAAAAAAAACAGATTTTTACTGTAATATCAATAAGGGGACGTAGATTTAAATAAAATACGTGTAAGCCGTAGGTTATAATGAATAATGAACAACAGTGTTTTGTATAAAATTTATTTATTTTTTGTACACAAATGATACACATTATACATGTTGGCGTATTTATGAAAAACACTGCCGAAAATAATTATTTTAGTTAGTTAAAAGATCGAAAATTGTTTGTTTATTGAATTAGCAATATTTAGTGATTTCTAAAGATGTTAATTTAGTTTACCCTCCATAAATTTGTTATTGTCACCTCATCGAACTTTATTATAAAAAGGCGCCTGCCAGTAGAAAAAGATTCATCAACCGTCGAAGCAATCGGACGTCCTAAACTGTGAATAAATCGAAAAAGTTTACTCCTGTGTTTTTTCCCCCTTTCCAGCCCATAGGGGGCAACTTTCCGACGAAGGCTTTAAGGCCTCAGAGGCCAAAGCCAACAACTGGTGGTGTTTAGTGGGTAGGCACGTAGGTCTCTCGTGAGTCCCACATAACCATATTGGTATGCATGAGCATTCACCACAACCCTCCCACATGGAGGGTAGCCTTTTCCCTTTTGTCTGGGCACAAAAATCGTGTGTTTTACTTCAAATCTTCAACAATGAACAGTAATGAAGACGTCGACCATCCTGATATCACGCGACCACTTTGTTGTACATTTTTATATATAACGGGTACTAATGAATGTTTTTGAATCTCTATATACCGATATTTCGACACATGCATGATTGTGGAACTGGTTTTATCAGACAAAAAGAAATTCAAAAATCGCATATAATGAGTACCTATACGTTTTTGACGTGACAACGCCTTAAAATCCAGTGGAGCCGGCTGCACGCTCCAAAATATGTCTAATGCGGCGTTACCACGCTCTGAGGCGTTCCTTTTAAGGTAATTCGATGGAGCCGGCTGCACGCACCAAAAACATGACTAATGCGGCGTTACCTCGCTCTGAGGCGTTCCATGTAAGGCTTGAAGTGCAAGCGAGAGCGCGGAACGACAATCGACACAATCTGCCTCCGCGTTCGACCCCTGTCTCTCTCCTACTTGAGTGAGCGATGCGTCCGCGTGGAGAGCTGCTATACAATAATACATTTATATGTTTTCGTCAAGCTTCAAGGTAGTAGAACCAGTGTAGTTCGACCGGGGAAGTACCAGCGCCACACCTATTTCTAGCGTGAAGCATTTCTTGCGTTTCGATAAAAGGGTGTGGTTGCCGGCACACTTTCACATAAGGCGACCATCTTAGTCCTCGGGAGTAGCAACGCATCTGTTATTGACGTCAGATGGAACCCATGTTCTGTATGAAGTTGGAGATATCCATGAGCGGCAATGACCACTTACCATCAGGCGGACTGCACGTTAGTTTGCTTCAATCAAAAAAAATAGCGTTCTGTTTTTGGGTCCAAGAACCACATGAGTACCCGTTACATATTAAAATGTTTTAATGATATATTCTTCATCAATCATCATCTTTATCAATCATTATATTCATCAATTATTATCTTCAGCAATCATCATCATCAACTTCGCCCAAAAAACCGCATGTCGTGAGTACCCGTTATATATTAAAATGTAATTATGATGAAGATGTTGATTGATGAATTATTCATCAATCATCATCTTTATCTATCATTATATTCATCAATCATCATCTTTTCAATCATTATATTCATCAATTATTATCTTCATCAATCATCATCATCATCTTCATCATCAGCTTCAGCGCGGCTCTTCAGCTTCTGTCGCAGTTCATCCGCCGGATTGAACATACCGCTGGTCTGTGTGTTGCATATGAAACACCGGGAACTCTTCTTGAAGTTCTGCAACGCACATTTCTCGCAGAAGTAGTGTTTGCACCTGGGAACAAAAATACTAGGTTATCTATATTTTTTTCCCTATAGTTCCGGGAGCAGAATAGGTGATCATTGTAGTCATGAGCCAACTCATTTTAAACATTAGAACAAGATACGTGTTCACAGTAAGGGTATATTTACTATGGGATAAGGCAAGGTAGAACTATGGTACGCGTCTCTGTAGTTCCGGAATCAGAATAGGGCCACGGTACCCTCTGCCTGTAGAGCAGTGATAGCCTAATGGTTGAAACTTGCCCTTTCGATCGGGAGGTCCGAGGTTCAAACCCAGGCACGCACCAATAATTTATGTGCGTATTAGAAATTAATTATCACTGCTTTTCGGTGAAGGAAAACATCGTGAGGAAACCTACACAACCGAGAGTTCTTAAAAAAAAAAAGTTCTCGGAGGTGTGTGAAGTCCACCAATTCGCACTTGGCCAGCGCGGTGGACTATGGCCTAAACTCTCTCATTCTGAGAGAAGACCCGTGCCCAGCAGTGGGCCAATAATGGGTTGATGCGAACCCTCTGCCTGTCGTTAGAGGCGACTAAAAGGGGCTTCTGGGTTGCGGGCGGGAAGAGTGGGATCTCGAACCGTCCGGCCAAGCGGGAAGGACGGCGGTATGTGTGGTCGCATGCCGCCATAAAGACCAGAAGGTGCGGAGCGTTTTACGCCCACCAGGGAAGACCCTGAAAGGGGCATCGCGCTCAGAGGATTCCGGAAGTGTTCCGTTGGAGAACACGGAGTCCTTCAAGCAGTGCTGAGGACGGCCACCGGGGGGGTTTTAGTGCGGTAAAAATCCCACATAACCCTGCGTTGCTCCCACGGTGTCGGGTGCCTTTTGAAGGTTTTCCCCTCGTAAACAAACAAAATGTTATCTATATATTAGTGACGTAATATCCGCATTTGTATTCGCATGATTTGTGCGAATGTTTCGCGAATATTTATTTATAGGTGGTAGAACCAGTGTAGTTCGACCGGGGAAGTACCAACGCCACACCACCGCCTGAAGTAGCAAACGAGCATGCAGTCCACCTGATGGTAAGTGGTCACTGCCGTCCATGGACATCGGTGAGCAACTTCAAATAGAAAATGGCTACACACAGAACATGGGTTCCATCTGAAGTCAATCACAGATACGTCGCCACTGCCGGGGATAATGATGGTCGCCTCATATAAGTGTTCCGGCAACCGCAGCCTTCCCTCGAAACGCAATGACTGTCATAATTTCAAATGATATATGATATGTTTCAATCCATCAAGCCATATTGTATATGTGCGTACGTGTGTCCATTAGTGATGGCAATAATTGTTGAAAATATTTATTGGTTAAATGTTAAGTGATAAATATTTTTATCGATATTTTTATTGGTTGAAAATATTCGTTGATATTTTGCTGAAGTTGAATATTTTGTTAATTGATATAACTTACGATACAGATAACAGTATGCCAATAAAAATTAATACAATGATATTTCTTGCATATTTGAACAGGATTGTCTAGCTGCTATTTCAGTCAAATAAGTAGGTATTTATTTAGGTAGAGCTAGGCATATTTAAAAGATGACTTTTATGTACACGATTGTTTTTTGTTCAGCACAATCTCAGCAGTTGTTAAAATTATCGTTTGGTTCGAATGAATAAAAATATCACAGACAATAATTATTACGTAAACATAAATATTGTACTGTATTTTCAGTGCAATAGAACATAGAATTGAATGCGGTGAGTGACTATTTTCTATGGCTAACGTCAACGGACTCGGGGTCAGCAGGCATAAGCGACGTGCGAGGCGAGTTGGAAAATTTTCCCTATAACTTACGAGTTACAGTCGAAATCTTATTGCAGTACTCACAAAGTGTTAAAATGATTAAGTTGATATTTTTATTCAATATTGCTAATATTGCTTAACAAATAATATGGTTATTTTAAATTATTAGTTAAATTTATTGGTTGATGGTTATATTTATCATCTCTAGTGTCCATACATATAAACATTACGAGGGGAGAAATCTTCAAGGTACCCGACGCTGTGGGAGCGACGCGGGTTATGTGGGATTCTCAAAACCCTCCCAGTGGCCCTCAACGCTTCGTGGAGGATTCCGGTATCTCCAGTGGAACACAACCGGAGTCCCTTTCGGGCTCTTCCCTTGTTGGAGCTCACTGCACCTTCTGGTCTTTACAGATGTCTATGGGTGGCAGTGACCACTTACCATCAGGTGGACTGCATGCTCGTTTGCTCCTTATGCACATAAAAAAACATAAAAAACATTACTCTCCTGACGTAGTCGGGTTAAAACAAATCCATTTACTTGGTAACAACTGGCTCCACGAAGCTCCCCCTGCAGATGAAGCATTTGAAGGGTAGTTCGTCGTCACTGTGGACCTCATAGTCGGAGTCGCCCTCTGCCACCTCCTCCCGCTCCAGTTGCCACCCATGCTTGTAGTCTGAACGGTCGTGGAGGAACTTGCACGAATCTGGGGGTAGATTTAGAAAAAAAGAGTTTTTGAGAAAATTGTTTTTTGATGTGGGTAGGTTGAGGTTTTTTTACGTGTGTAATATAAGTTTTTTTTTTGTGTGATGTCAAGGTTTTATTGTTAAGTGTGTAGTATAACAACTTAGATTGGGTTTTTATGTGGGTAAATGGAGTTTTTAATATTTCGCCGATAATTTGATTATTAGGATAGGGTTTGGATGTGGGTAGGTCTAGTTTTAAATGATTCGCGGGTAGCATACATATTACTGTATTTTTGACGTGAGTAGGTGGAGTTTTTAACATTTCGAGGATAGTATCAGTATTAAGATAATTTGGATGTGGGTAACTTGAGTTTTTAATGATGTTTCATTGGTATATGACAAACTCTTCAGCTTCAACTACAAACACTTTATTAGGTAGAAATAGGTGATGCTTCTGGACTCGACCCACAAAGTTCTACCACCTTAATACCTTTTTTTTGTAATCGAGGAGGAACCTTCAAAAGGTACCCGACGCCGCCGCCGCGATGCCGGGTTAAGTGGGATTTTTCTTATCTCGCCAACCCATTAATGTCCCACTGCGGGGCACGGGTCTTCTCTCAGAATTAGAGAGTTTAGGCCATAGTCCACCGCGCTGGCCAAATGAGAATTTGGACTTGGTGTAATTAATTTGTCAGTGACTCGCGCTCGTGTGCAGGATTTAAAAAGCTCTTGGTTGCGTTTTACAATGATGATGTTCTAAATTATTAATGATTATATAAACATTATACATACCTCCAAACCCACAGAATCCTGTCTCCTTATAGTCTTTACAGATATCCGGCTGATAATCCCATCTGTAACAGATAAAGGTATTTTGTTATGGCGTTTTTAAAAGAACTCTCGGGTGTGTAGGATTCCTCACGATGTTTTCCTTCACCGAAAAGCAGTGATAATTCATTTCTAATACGCACATAATTCAGTGGTGCGTGCCTGGGTTTGAACCTCGGACCTCTCGATTGAGAGGGCAAGTTCTAACCATTAGGCTATCACTGTTCTCCACACTTATCAGCCCATATTTCAAAATAACAAAGGTGGGCATTCACGTTACGTCGGTGTACGGACAGTCGCACGAACTACGGTCGTATGCGACAAGAATCGTGAATGGCTTGGCCCTAAGGCGGACTGTACGACCATGTCGAAGGTCCGTTGAAGTATTCAACCTGAACTGTCGTTGCGACAGTCCGTGAGACCGTTGTAACGTGAATGCCCACCTTTAGTAATACAACGTATCGTTTATCAACTGCCGCCATGATGGACCAATAAAAATCAAAATTATATTATTGAACGTTCCTAGAATAGACGACCCGCGTGGCGCAGCGGTTAGCATACCGGTCTGACACACAGTGGGTCCCGGGTTCGATTCCCGGCCAGACAGGTATCTGAATGATAAGTTTAGATTCTGTTCTGTTCTGGGTCTTGGTGTTTGTGTATACGTCTTGTGTGTGTCCATGGCACCCACGACACAGAAGAAAATCCTACTGTGGGGCTATGGGTGTAGAAAGCGTTTTTTTTAAGACCTGCTTTGGAACACCAATTAACATTGTGTGGAGCAATGTTATCTATTTCTGACATACTTAAGAAGACAGCTTAAATTTACTGAAGAAAAACAATAAACTTTCTGGATCAACGTCAACTGTCGCGCAACATTAATACCCATCGAATAATATTCGTAAACTAAACCCTTGCAGCCCACAGTAAGGATGGCGATCTGAGATCGATTAATCGAACAATCGATTTTTCGGGCCTAAACTATCGATTTTTAAATCGATATGTACTACTGAATCGATTCATTGAATCCATATTTACATAGAAATATATTACATAAAAATATATTATTACGAATTATTCAGAAACTCGCAAAATGTGATTAGTTTCGTTCGCCTCTCTTTCAAAAAGTTACGTTTCAAATATTTTACTTTTTTGCATTTATTGATTGATATTGCATCTAGGGATGTCGAAAGTGTGAAAAATATCGATATTACGTTAATTTTTATAAAATGAAATTGTATTTTTATTGTCAATTCACACATGAAAAAATCTATTTTTCAGATCTCGATCTTTCGATTTTTTTGTGAATCGATTAATCTGGTCACGATTAGGATCGATTTAAAATCGATTTTTTCGGGAAGAATCGCCATCCCTAACCCACAGCCCGTATTATGCTTGCTTTACACCAACCGACGTTTATCGGTTGCTCATATCGACGACATATTGACGACGCGCCTTCACTAGTTGTTATACCGTATAAGGGGACTCGAGCAGTGATAGCCTAATGGTTGAAATGCCCTCTCAATCGGGAGGTCCGAGGTTCAAACCCAGGCACGCACCACTGATTTATGTGCGTATTATACATTAATTATCACTGCTTTCGGTGAAGGAAAACATCGTGAGGAAACCTACACACCCGAGAGTTCTTTAAAAAAAAAGTTCTCGGAGGTGTGCGAAGTCCACCAATTCGCACTTGGCCAGCGCGGTGGACTATGGCCTAAACTCTCTCATTCTGAGAGAAGACCCGTGCCCAGCAGTGGGACAATAATGGGTTGACGACATAAGGGGACTCCCCGCATGCTGCTTATCGACCGAGTTGTCGACCAATGAAAATAAGACCTAATAAGACTACTTTATTTTGTTCTCGAGGGGGAAACCTTCAAAAGATACCCGACGCCATGGATTTTTTAAGGGGGGAACCCCCCCGGTGGCCGTCCTCGGCGCTATAAAGACTCCGGGACCTCCACAGGACCGCTGCCGGAATAAGACCCTAACCTGACAGTAGCCCTCAAGTTAGCCGGGGCCCTGATGGGTCCCTTTCGCACCAGACCCGAGCTGGCGTTCCCGGCCGCCGTGTCCCTCTTCTTGTAGTACTGCGCGTAGTTGTTTATACCTCTGTACACCTGGAATTATAAGTTTTGTCAATAATTAACATGTAATTTATCTAACTGAAGTAGCAAACGAGCATGCAGTCCACCTGATGGTAAGTGGTCACTGCCGCCCTGTAATCAACTGCCGACATCTGTAATCAACTACATACAGAACATGGGTTCCATTTGAAGGCAATCACAGATGCGTTGCTAGTCCCGAGGACTATGATGGTCGCCTCATGTGAGTGTGCCGGCAACCACACCCTTCCATCTCGCGCAAGAAATGCTTCACGCTAGGAATAGGTGTGGCGGTGGTACTTCCTCGGTCGAACTACACTCCTACTACCTTCTAAAAAGCTCCTACAATTACTCGCAAGGCCTGGTTCTGCTGCACCTGGAGATAATCTTTGTTCGGAACTTGGATATATGCAGGATATGAATAAATCTTCGATAGCGTGATTCAGAAATACTGGTGGCGCCATCTCTTGATGAGTTGCGAACGATCGCCACATCCTATTGGCGCCATCTCTTGACTAGTGTGAAATGAAATGTCTTTATTTTGTATAGGCCTATGGTGGCACTTATAAATTGTCAGTTACATTTTTTTCTTACACTACCACCGGCTAGAAACTCCGCGAGTTTGTCTTTTTCGTTATTTATATATTTTATATATTTATATATTTTATATATTTATATATTTTATATATTTATATATTTTATATATTTATATATTTTAAAATATGATTACAATCATGTTTTTTTTACATAACTAGCCGTCCCGACAAACGTTGTTTTGCCATATAAAAAAAAAATGTTAAGGTTGGACAACCCTTCAGGGGTATGAAAAATAGATGTTGGCCGATTCTCAGACCTACTGAATAAGCATATAAAGTTTGGTAAAAATCGGTCCAGTCGTTTCGGAGGAGTATGGCAACAAATACTGTGACACGAGAATTTTATATATTAGATTACAGTTAGCTCCATCTTGCCTTACAGTTCAGTAAAAGAGAATGTGACGGTTATACCCTTCGATAAGATCACACACGCTTTCTACACCCATAGCCCCACACTAGGATATTCTCCTGTCGTGGGTGCCATGGACACACACGACAAATACACAAACACCCAGACCCAGAACATTTTTTTTTTTTTATTTTACTGAAGTAGCAAACGAGCATGCAGTCCACCTGATGGTAAGTGGTCACTGCCGCCCATGGACATCTGAAATCAACTTCATACAGAACATGGGTTCTATCTGAAGTCAATCACAGATGTGTTGCTACTCCCGAGGACTAAGATGGTCGCCTCATATAAAAGTGTACCGGCAACCACACCCTTCCATCGAAACGCAAAAAATGCTTCACGCTAGAAATAGGTGTGGCGGTGGTACCTCCCCGGTCGAACTACACTGGTTCCACCACCTGTTGACTGGTTCTACCATATGAATCTAAACTCATCATTCAGATACCTGTCTGACCGGGAATCGAACCCGGGACGCGCGTCAGATCAGTATGGTAACCGCTCCGCCACACCAAACCACCTCACCTTATCATCCGCCTGCCCTTGAAGCTCCTCATTAATCTTCTGCGCCTTCTCAAAGATCGCCTGTGCATCTCTGTCCCGTTCTGTGTCCAACTCATAAGTGGCCGTTGCGTTCTCTCTCTGCTGCTGTACTGATAGTGTTGTCCTTGACTCTTTCACCTGGAAATTAATGATTAGCTTTGTGATTGAAGTCCTTGTAGACTAAGTTTTTGTTCATAATGGGTAAGTTAGCTTTTCATCTATGGTTGAAGAGCAGTGATAGACTAATGGTTGAAACTTGCCTTCTCCGAGGTCCGAGGTTCAAACCCAGGCATGCACCACTGACTGTGCATATTAGAATTTAATTATCACTACTTTTTGGTGAAGGAAAACATCGTTAATTATCACTACTTTTCGGTGAAGGAAAACATCGTGGGGAAACCTACACACCCGAGAGGTTTAAAAAAAAAGTTCTCGGAGGTACGTGAAATCTACCAATTTGTACTTGGCTAGCGTGGTGGACTATGGCCTAAACTCTCTCATTAAAAATGCATGTGCATGAATACATGAATACTAATGAATTATGCATGGTAATGTGAGTGAAAAGATTAAGATAATAATTATGTAAGTTTCATTATTGTAAACTGGCAACAGTGTAACTTACAATGATATATAGATATCAATAATAAACATAAATATAGATAAAATTTTCTAATATACATAATGTATGAAATGTTTGTATAATTACAGAATGTCACAACAATGTAACTTACAATTACAATGAACAAAGGAGATAAAATACATAAAATAAATAAAAATAATAAAAAAGACGTCAAAATAACCAAAGTTCAAAAGGTGCTGGAAAATTAATACCAGCAGTACCTGTAGTTTTATTAATATAAAAAAAAAAAAACTCTCATTCTGAGAAGACCTGTACCCAGCAGTGTGACAATAATAGGTTGACGAGGTACTAATCTATGCTTATAGAAAATATCCTTTCAAACCATGAAGCGATCCATTAAATACTTACTTTTTCATCTTCGCTGCTTCCATCATTATTCCACTCCGACTTCTGCTTCTTTGGACCAGCGGTACTCTGTATATTAGGATTGGCTTTCTGTGGCCGTTTGCTCGGTAACACCACAGTTGGCTCGTCTGAGTCTGAACTTTTTACCTCTGAATCAAAAAAAAACATTATTATTATTTTTTTCTTTTTTTATCCGATTGAAGTAGCAAACGAGCATGCAGTCCACTTGATGGTAAGTGGTCACTGCTACCTTGCGACGTTTATAAGCAACTTCATATAGAATATGGGTTCTATCTGAAATCAATCACAAATGTGCTGCTACTCTCGAGGAATATTATGCTCGCCTCATATAAAGTTTGCCGGCAACCACACCCTTCCATCAAACGCAAGAAATGCTTCACACTGGAAATAGGTGTGGCGGTGGTTCTTCCCTGGTCAAACTACACTGGTTCTACCACCCGCAAGTATGTTGGTTTCATGTACGGGGAGAGTAAAGACTTAATGTGTTTTTTTTGTGGAACTAAAAAAATGGGTTTTCAATTTTGGGAAATTTTCTTACACTATTGAAGTAGCAAACAAGCATGCAGTTCATCCAATGATAAGTGGACACTGAGGCCCATGGACATCTGTAAGGAACTTTATAACATAACAAGGGTTTTATCTGAAATCAATCACAAATATCTTACATTTTCATTTTGTCCTTATGCAATTTTTAAAAACAATTTTTAAAAATTTTTAAAAACTCAACAAATGTTAATAACTATAGACCAATAGCGCTACTGCCAGTTTTCTCGAAGATATTTGAGAAATATATTTACAATTGTTTTTATGCTTTCTTCGAATCAAATTCTATTTTAAGTCCTTGTCAATTTGGATTCAGACGAAATACAAGTATAAACCTAGCAATTTTTAGGCTATTATCAACAATTATGATTAATTTAGACAAAAAACGTCTAGTAGCAGCCCTATTCATGGACATTAGTAAGGCTTTTGACTTTGTAAACCATGAAATTCTATTAAATAAAATGTACAAATATGGTATAAGAGGAAATGCCTTAAATTTTATAAAATCTTACCTTACTGATAGAGAACAATACACACAAATAGAGAGAATATGTTTAAAAACTAACAATAAACGGTTATATGAATCAGGGTGTAAAAAAATATCTTATGGAGTGCCACAAGGCAGTATTTTAGGACCACTACTATTCTTAGCTTATATAAACGACCTACCTAATAAAATAAACCGTCACATGACTTTGTTCGCTGATGATAGCACGGCTCTGTTTACTAATAACGACCATAAAGCTTTAGAAAAAGACATTAATAGTACATTGACAGAAATAATACAATGGTTCGAATTCAATAATTTAAATATTAACTTATCAAAAACCAAAATAATTTATTTTAATCCCAAACTCAATGATAATAGTAAATTTCTTAATATTAAATATATTGACAATAAAATTGCCGAAACAGAAAATATGAAATTCCTCGGACTACACATTGACAAAAAAATTAACTGGAAATATCATATCAATCATATTTGCAAAAAATTAAATACATATTCATTCCTCTTACGAAAACTAAAAAATGTAGTTGATCTAGCAGCTGTAATGACAGCATATCACAGCTATGTTGCTGCAACGCTACGATATGGTATATTATTTTGGGGCAACTCTTCGGATAAAGAAATTGTATTCCGAGCTCAAAAAAGATGCATACGTGCTATGTGCAATCTCAAACAAAGTGATTCTTGTAGGCCACACTTTAAGAGACTAAACATTCTAACTTTACCGGCTCTTTACATACTTGAATGTGCAAATTTTGTAAAAACAAATAGTCATATGTTCACATTTAAAACAAGAGCAAGACATACAGACAAGCTCACAAGTATAACGGCAAATACTCGTTTATTTAGGAAAAGCTTCTTTGGAATGATCTCAAATGTATATAATAAAATTCCAATAGGAATACGTAACTTAGTCGACATTTATCTATTTAAACAAAAGCTCCGCACGTATCTAACAGAAAAATGTTACTATAACATTAACGAATATCTTAATGACAGTAATGCATATACCTAACACGGCCATCTGATTTGCTAGTAAGTTCAAACATTTTTAATTAAGTACCTATTAATGTATTCTCGATTCTCATTCATCTCATTAGATTTTAATATTAATGCATCGCAATTTGACATTTGTACGCCAACATTAGGCAACAGTAAGCGTTGCTCCTACTACTGTAACCATCTATATATTGTGCTTACTGACAAATAAATGATTATTATTATTATTATTATAATTATTTAATACAAATATTTAATACTGGCGAGGTCGACTACTTCGGTCTACAGCGGTATTGAGTATCCTATGTGCAATAAGTAATATAGATCAATTCCCCGATAATACTAGTCTAAAATCATATAAATCTAGGTTATAAACTAGATCTGTGCGAAACTTCAGCAAAATCCGGCCGAAATTTCTAGCGTGCAAGAGTAATAAACACATACATTCCTTATAAACTCGTGGTTATAATAATACAAAGATTTTAGTTTCTAACCTTCAGAACTAGATGTTTTACGTTTTCTCCCGCCACGGCGTTGTATAGTTCTTTTTTTGAATGTTGCCGGCACTTCTACTTCTGCGTCAGACATCTTGTTCTTATTTCAAATATTATAAAAAATTATAGTACTATGACTATCACAACAGTTTAAACTTTTTAACAATGTTATTTTCTATGTAAATTTACTCGAAAACATTTTGTTTACGTTTTTACAAGTTGTCAATGTCATGGATTGTCAAATGTCAGTTCTCAATTGTCAATATTGTCATTTGTCCTTAGTAAGTCCAAAGTATGCAAATACTTTTGTAGCGCTCAGCCAATTTATTTTTTGAGATAAAACGTATAAAACATTTAATATTTTATCTTTTTTTTATTATTTAGCGCGTATATTCCGATTATTTAAAAAAATATACACGTAATATAATATTTTAGTATAACTTATTATATTTTATAACTAGTAACTCTACAATATTTATGGTTAGCGCCACAATTTGAATTTTAAATTATCAGCATTTGTAGTAACTTCTCAATAGATGCGTGTTTAAAATAATAATTGTTAGGTAATTACTTCTATTTTTTTCTATAAACATTTGTTACAAATTTGATTTGTTTTAATACCATGAACCTGTACGTAATTAGAATTGTATGAAAATTCCGATAGTTTACATTTTTTTCCTCTTGTAAATAACTCTATATTCTTAAAGTTTAAGACGGTGGATGGATCATTGTTACCCATTTTTTGTTATCGAGGGGAAAACCTTCAAAAGGTACCCGACGCCGTGGGCGCAACGCCGGATTAAGGAATTTTTACCCTTACTAAAACCTCCCCGGTGGCCATCCTCAACGCTGCCTGGATCTTCAATAGAACACAACTGGAGTCCTCCGAGCGCGATGCCCCCTTTAGGCTCTTCCCAGTGAGCATTGTACTCACTGGGCCTCCTGGTGTATACCATCGCATGTGGCCACATACACATGTCGTCACCCTACTCGGAGTCGCTTGGCTAGGCGATTCGAGGTCCCACTGTTACCGTCCGCATCCTTCGAAGTCCCTTTTAGTCGACTGTTACGACAGACAGGGGATACCTACCGTAGCCCTATTCTGATCCCGGAACTACAGCGATTTGTTACCCTATCACGCAAAAATGCATAACGAATATCTGAACATAGATAGTCCACTGCTCTGTGTGAACTACTTATTACTTTAGAGCGAATGCCACGGGAATTGTCAATAATACAATAAAATAAATTTTCGATGGAAGGGTGTCGTTGCCGGCTCACTTTTGTATGAGGCGACTTACTTGTCGGGAGCAACGCGTCTGTTTAGACTGCCTTAGAGAGTACCCGTGGTCTAAGAAGTCTCTGTAGGTCCGGGATCAGAATAGAGCTACAGGACTAGGGCTAATCACCTGCCTGCCGTAAAAAGCGACTAAAAGGGGCTTGCGGGATTGCGGGCGACTAGAGTGGGAGCTCGAACCGTCCAGCCAGGCGATTCCGGGGAGGACGACGGGATTTGGTCGCATACCGACTAGACGGAGCAGTGGGCCCAGTCGTCCATCTGTGATGAGCCTGATGGGACAACGCGCTCAGAGGATTCCAGTTGCGTTCTTTTGGAGTTCCCGAAGTCCTCTTTGTAGCGCCGAGGACGGCCACCGGGGGGGTTTTATTGCGGTAAAAATCCCACATAATCCTGCGTCGCTCCCACGGCGTCGGGTACCTTTTGAAGGTTTCCCCCTCGAAAAATCTCGCTTACAGATGTCTATGGGCTGCAGTGACCATTTAACATCAGATGGTCGTTTGCTAATTTAATTGTATAAAAAAAAGTAAATACATTGCTAACTAGTTAACTACAGAATTCAATATTTGGTTGGTATTTTTAATGCACATATAGGTATGATGATTTTGTTTTATTTGACAAAAATAGATGACAGATAAAAAATAATTAATCCAAATATTTATGTCAATTTTATTATGACAACTGTTGAATTTCACGGTGACGACAGATGATATATTCTTTAACTAATTTAGATAAATATTTATGTTATCTTTATGCGTTATCGCGCCATAATTTTCGGACAAAAACAAGTCGTTGACGTAGGTGCATTTGCACTAGTGATGTGACGAATGTTATTATTAAAGATTCGCGAATGCAAATGCAAATGAGAATATAGAATGATAGAATCAGTGTAGTTCGACCGGGGAAGTACCACAGCCACACCTATTTCTAGCGTGAAGCATTTCTTGCGCGAGATGGAAGGGTGTGGTTGCCGGCACACTTTCATATGTGGCGACCATCGTAGTCCTCGGGAGTAGCAACGCATGTGTGAATGACTTCAGATGGAAGTCATTTTCTGTATGATGTTGATTACAGACGTCCATGGGCGGCAGTGACCACTTACCATCAGGTGGGCTGCATTCTCGTTTGCTACTTCAGTTTGATAAAAAAAAATCGCGGATGTGAATGTTGTTATTTTTCAGTTTTTGGTATAGGGGCCAGAGGAAATAAATTTTGGTGATCTTTTTTGCCGATAAACTGCAGTCGAATTACATTTGTAGGTATATATTAATAGTGAAGCAAAAACTCGGTATTCGTCTATAAGATACTTGCCGCAGGCAGGAGTATGAAATTAGGCACGGTTATAGTTGATGTAGAGAAGGATTGCAGAATGCTATTTTTTTTTTAATAATTCATATATAAATCAACTAAAAACACATTTCACACACACCTCGCATTTGATACAAACACATACATGATAAACGAAATAAAACATTCAATGTCTTACTATATATGCTAAACCGCATTTAAAAGCAACAGCGGGTATTTTAACAAAGACACTGTCATTTCTGACGTTATGTGTTTTCATAGTGAGACATTGAATGTTCTATTTCGTTTATTATTTATGTGTTTGTGACAAATGCACGGTAGTGTGTGTAACGTGTTTTTACTTGAATTTATGTATGTTTGAAGTATTATTTGAAAAAGATATTAACATTCTGCACTCCTTCTCTACGTCCACTATAACGGTGCAAAGTTTCATACTAATCCGTCCGCGGCATATTACTTAAAAATGCTTCCCAATATTTTTTTCACGTATTAATATATTTGATATATAGATATTCGCAAAATTCTTTCGAATGCGAATATATAATAACATTTGAATATTCGTTACATCACTAATATAAAATATATTAAATATATTTAGTCGCTATCGTGGGGGCGTAGCCACGGGGGGAGGGTTCTGGGGGTTCAACACCCCCCCCCCCGCCCCGAAAAATTGAAATAAGTGGTTTTGATTGGTTGTCATGAATTTTGTTTTTTGTATCCCTTCCAAAATTTGGCTACGTTCCTGGTCAATATACTTAATATTAAATGATGTTTTTGAATTATGAAGCTAATTTAAAAGCATGTGTTATCTTTTTTATATTACAAATGCGTAAGTTTGTTGGAAAATATGTTTGTTACTGTTTTACGCAAATACTAATGATCGTATTTTGTTGAATTTTAGCACATAGGTACACAGTTTATTAAAAGGGGCTTCCGGGGTTGCGGGTGAATAGAGTGGGAGTTCGAACCTTTCGGTCAGGCAACCGGGAAGGATGGCGGTATGTGTGGTCGCATACCTTCATAAAGACCAGACGAAGCGGTGGGCCCAGCCGCTCATCTGAGCGGAACCCGATGGACCAACGCGTTCAGAGGACTCCGGTTGCGTTCCGTTGGAGATCCCGAAGTCCTCTTTGTAGCGCTGAGAACGGCCACCGGGGGGATTTAGTGCGGTAAAAATTCCACATAACCCGGTGCCGCTCCATCGGCGTCGGATACCTTTTGAAGGTATCCCCCTCGAGGTCAAGAAAAAAAAACAAAAGGACCATCTCTCCCAGATGGCATCTACCCAGGGCTTACCCTACTGTAATGAAATATATAGGTCATAGAAATGTTTTGATATATAATTTTGTATACGTGGGCTTACAAATTGTCAGTTACATTTTTTTTCTTACACTACCACCGGATCGGAATACGACCTCAACTGAGAAGATCTGGCAAGAAACTCAGCGGGTTTGTCTTTTTTCTTATTTAGGTATATTTATTTTTTTAAATAATTACTAGAGATGCGCCCAATATTCGGTTGTTATTCGGTATTCATAATTAATTATCACTTAAATTAATTATCACTGCTTTTCGGCGAAGGAAAACATCGTTAGGAAACCTACACACCCGAGAGTTCTTTAAAAAAAAAAAAAAGTTCTCGGAGGTGTGTGAAGTCCACCAATTCGCACTTGACCAACGCGGTGGACTATGGCCTAAACTCTCTCATACTGAGACAAGACCCGTGCCCTGCAGTGGGACAATAATGGGTTGACGACACATTCGGTATTTGGCGTATTCGGCATCTTTTTTTAATATTCGTATTCGGTCGAATTATTCGGTTTTGGTGCCGAATATATTCGGTTCGAGTTTTTATTATCACGGTATAGCACATAAAGACAAACCTTTTTACGTAAGATTTATGTTATAAGTCAAAAAACTCCTATGGAGAGTGTGTTGAATAAAACTAATAATATAAAGCAATTAAATTCAAACCAACATTTTTGAAACCTCGATCAAATTTTTATTTTACTATGTGTAATTACCTACATACAGAACCCATGTTCTGTATGTAGGTAATTTCAGAAGTCCACAGGTGGCAGTGGTCACTTGCCATCAGGTGGGCTGCATGCTCGTTTGCTACTTCAGTCAGATAAAAAAAAATGAAATGAACGTATGAGGAGAGCAATGGATATGAAATTTTGGATATTACGGAGATAAAAACATTATTTTCCAGGTTTCGGGTATGGTGACGGATAATAGATTTTTAAGAAGTATCCAAAGACAGAGAGCAGTGATAGCCTAATGGTTGAAACTTGCCCTCTCAATCTGGAGGTCCGAGGTTCAAACCCAGGCACGCACTGATTTATGTGCGTAATAGAAATTAATTATCACTGCTTTTCGGTGAAGGAAAACATCGTGGGGAAACCTGCACACCCGAGAGGTTTAAAAAAAAAGTTCTCGGAGGAGTGTGAAGTCCACCAATTCGCACTTGGCCAGCGCGGTGAACTATGGCCTAAACTCTCTCATTCTGAGAGAAGACCCGTGCCCAGCAGTGAGACAATAATGGGTTGACGATATAGGTATATATATTCAAAGTCACAATGTGTTATGTAATAAGTTGTCTATATTTTTATGTTATCATTTGTTACTATGAACAGCTCTATCAGTTATTATTATAACTACATCATATGTTATTCTGATGTATAAACTAAACTACTGTAAAGTTTCAACCAAATCCGTTGAGTAGTTTTTGCGTGAAAGAATAACAAACATACATACATATGTATGTTTGTTAATAAATTACGGAATAACAGAAAAGAAGTTACAATAAAAGTAAATATGTCTATACTCGAGGCACATTCGATCTGGAATAAATGTAAGCAAACCTTAATCCTATGTGGGTTATCACCAACTTGCACGAACTTGTACACAAATGCATTTTATATTCAGCCAAACTATGCATTACATTTTCGCGAATTTTAATTAACAAGAGTTGAATAACTAATATGTAATAGCCAACTGCAAGATAATATACAAAACCAATCAAACAAAATTTATATCCTATTATTGTCATTGTTTAACTAATGTTATAACCTTAATTCCATGAAAGGATTTGCGACCTATGTTAAAGATATAATTTGTTAACAGGTAAAATACGGTTGATAAAACAACAAAAAGTTGCATTCCCCTGGTTCCTGTATAAAAAGCAATTAATAAAATAATAATCCATACTACCGATTTATGACATATTTCTTACCGTATATACAGATTTTAAATACATTTCAAATTTAAAATGCCTGCCATTAGAAGCCAAGTTAAAATTCCGTGAATGTAACTTGTTCACCTATATTGACGCGCGCAACACGAATTATAAACATTACGTAGCGCTACGATCACAAGAAAAACGTTTTAAATTCCCAAGTAAAGACATTCACTTACTGCGTTTTAGAATGGAACGCAGAAAATGGTATACTACTTTTGCACAGATAACAACAAAGTACGAAAAGGCGTAAGTATCTAATGCATCTGTATGGGATACGTCATTTTTAAATTTCGAACATTTCGTGTTCAATTCGAAATTGGTATACTACTTTTCGAACAAAACGCTTTAAAACCGAAACGTAATATGTTTAATTTGTAAGAAACCGCGAAAAGACGTTTTGTGTTGCAAATATTTTTTGAAAGCGCATAGAAACTTTCTACACAGCTGTTATTTGACATACAAGTTTGTGGAGCGATTTTCTTGTTTCGATTATTTAAAATGTAGATATCCTGGTTTACTATTCCTAGGTACTTGGCAGTTTTTAAATGATCTACCTGTACACAAGAAAAAAATGCAAGGAAAAATCTAATATACGACACTAAACCGTTCTTTATTTATTTGTATGTATGTAAATTTAATAATAAATATAAAAAAATCACTAATAAAATGAAATAATATAACCTACTAGCTATTCCCATAATTCGATTTCAATCATTTAAATAAACGCTTTCTACACTCATAGCCCCATAGTAGGATTTTCTCCTGTGTCGTGGGTGCCATGGACACACAAGACGAATACACAAACATCCAGACCCAGAACAGGAATCTAAACTCATCATTCAGATACCTGTTTGGCCGGGAATCGAACCCGGGACCCATTGAGCGTCAACCGGTATGGTAACCGCTGCGCCAAGCGGGTCGTCAATCATTTAAATAAGTAGATGTGTACATATTTAAATGAATGAAATCGAATTATATATATTACTAGCTGTACCCGCGGCTTTGCCCGCGTGCAAATCAACGTGTCACAAAGTTTTTCCCACGCAAATCTCGACACCGTGGGAATTCTATGATAAAAAGTAGTAACATTAAAATCGGTTTGGCTGCTCAATTACCTGGTCAAAGAAAGAAAGAGTGAAAAAACGATTTTAAAGTGTGGATTTGTGGGTAGGAACGTATTGTTATATATTTTTTTTAATTATACGAATTCTAATATTGTAAACCGCTTTTTTTAACCAATTTACATTCTTAGTTCTATTCTAATTCACAATATCGGGATCCTTTTTTTCAATCAACTCCTCCACATTTGTACCAAAACGTATCGATTATAAAGATTGATTTGAACTTTGCCGAATTGGTAAATACTATTTGAAGTAATTTTGCCGGATTCAAATTTCTAAGTAAGATTATAGGTAAACCTACTTTTAATATTAATTAGTGTTCAGGAGTTCCGGAAGGCATTAAGGAGTTCAAAAATTCTGTTGGATAATGTACTACTTCCTCCATCTGAATGACTGTGTCTACCGAATAGTAGATCTTTGACGCTGCTTTAAATTTTGAAAAAAAATGAATCATTTCTATATCGACACGTTCATTGGTGGGTGGGTATATAGCCGTCTTTTGGAACCAATTTATAGTGTTATTGGTTGTATTAACAATATCGGGATATACTTTTTCAACCAACTCCTCCACATTTAAACGAAGACGTATCGATATAAAGATTGATTTTAACTTTTCCGGATAACAAAGAAATCATTAGAAAATTGGAATATCACTGAACAGCGACATATATTCTAAGTTCATATTTTGTTTCATGTGGCCAAAGATAAGATCTTTTAAGAGGTGCATCGGGCTATTTGTGTGCGTAAATCCCGCATTGTTCTTTGTAAAGCAGAAGACATAATCAAAACACTTTTACAATTCATACGAACAGGGCGCACCCGCTGGCAGGGCGCTGCTGCACCCTGCTCGCTTATTTTTTATGTTTTCTTTTATGTTCCAACCTAACCTAACCCATCCTGTTTAAAAAGCTACAGCTAAATCCAACTCTTAACAATAACATGACAATACTCCTGCATTTTCAGGATTTAGGTATTCAAAGTGACACTTTTCATCATAATGTTCTCTCAGGAACGGGTTGTAATGTATTGTAATCAATAAGTACCAAACTCATACGGCTTAAGTAGGTTGTGTACTTAGATTATCAGGATTGATGAATTGAAGTTTAATTTATTAATCACATTTCAGTTTAATGAGCTGTCATTAAACTTTTATTATATATACTAAAAACAACCGTAAGCATTATGTGACTACCTTTTATAATTTAGGCTTGCACTATCTCGCATCATCAGGGAGGAGTTGAAGGTAAAAAAAAAATATCCCGTGTCTTTGCTTAGTACTTATACGTTATACGTATTACTTATACGTATTACTTATACGTAAGCACTTGCGAGCCAACTTCTATAGCTTGGGCTTGCAGTACCCTGCATCATCAGGGCTGAAGAGCTTAAGGTCGAAATTGTCATCATGTGTCTTTGCTTGGTAATTATATTACATACCCGAAAGCATTAAATGACCAACTCCTATGGCTTAGGCTTACAGTACCCTGCATCATCAGGCTTGAGGAGTTGAAGATCGAAATTTTCATCTTGTGTCTTTGCTTAGTAATTATATTACATACCCGAAAGCACTAAATAGCTAACTTCTATGGCTTAGGCTTGAAGCACCCCTGCATCATCAGGGTTGAGGAGATGATGGTCAAAATTTTTATCTTGTGTCTTTGCTTAGTAATTATATTACATATCCGAAAGCATTAAATGGCCAACTCCTATGGCTTAGGCTTGCAGTACCCTGCATCATCAGGCTTGAGGAGTTGAAGATCGAAATTTTCATCTTGTGTCTTTGCTTAGTAATTATATTAAATACCTGAAAGCACCAAATGCCCATCTCGTATAGTTTAGGCTAGCAGTATCCTGCATAATCAGGGGTGAGGAGTTGAAGGTCGAAATTTTCATTTTGTGTCTTTGCTTAGTAATCATATTACATACCCGAAAGCACCAAATGGCCATCTGCTATGGCTTAGGCTTGAAGTAACTCTGCATCATCAGGGTTGAGGAGTTGAAGGTCAAAATTTTTACCGTGTATTTTTCTTGGTATTTTTATTACGTAACCGTAAGTACCAAATAGCCAACTCTTACCGTTTAGTCTTGAAATACCCTTACACCATCAGGGTTGAGGAGTTGAAGATCAAATTTTTGTCCCATGAATTTGTTTAATAATCTTATTATATATCCATAAAAACAAATTGACTTACTTCTACGGTTCAGGCTAGCAGTACCCCTGCATCATCAGGATTGAAGAGTTGAAGGTCAATTTTTTTTAGAAAATATCTGCTTAGTAATCTCATTCTAAATTTAACCCAATTGGACTCCTATAGCTTAGGTTTGGCCGAGTATCGCTAATTTCGTTAATTTGCTTCAAAGAAATGGATCCTATGATCAGAACCGTATCAAACTCATCAGAGTACCCTTGAAGTACATTCTTTCAAATAAAAGAAAAATCATCAAAATCGGTTGGCAGGAAATTGAGTTATTCATCTATTTATCGCGCACATCGTTAATGCAAATATCAGACTTATGCGCTTTTCTTATGGATGCCACTGTCAAAAGTGAACTAAAAATAAATGGTACCTCATGACACGCACTACCTTTCAAATGAAAAAAAAAAACATCCAAATCCGCTCACCCAGTGCGGAGAAATCGAGTAACAAATATAAAATTTAAAAATAAATAAAAAAATACAGACGAATTGATAACCTCCTCTTTTTTGGAAGTCGGTTTAAAACTATGTTTTACTTTTAACATAAAAGTCAAAGCGAAATACAAAATTTTATTGAGGTGGCCTCATAATTGACTGTCTTTCATACAAACTTACATCTCCTATTGGAGTTAAATTGGGAGGGGGGGGGGGGGGATCAGAAAATTCATTCTTAACTGACGTCTACGTCATAACTCCTAGTAAAAATCATATTCGTATCTTTAGCAGTTTAGGTTCTACGATGTTTATTCAATAGGTGAGTGATCGAGCATCCTTTTGTTTTTATATAGTATTATAGATATATAGATATAGAGATATAGATTTGTATAGTATCAAATAACATAGGTACACACATAACCAAAAATATTACATAACAAAGGAATACATTTTACAGACCATAACATGTTTAGTTTCAACCAATTCAACTATGCAGTTACTTATCTTATTAACACTTATCGAGCACAGATCAAATACTGCGTAGTTTTAAATTGACATAACTTTTTTATTTATATATCGATTTACATAAAATAAACACTAAATGTTAAGTGAAGTTTCCCACAACACATCCGTGAAAATTATATTCAAATTGGATAAGCCGTTTCTGAGATTAGCGTTTTCAAACACACAGACAAACAGACAAACAGAAAAGATTTCTAAAAACCATTATTTTGGGTTCTATATCTTATTAAAGACCTCTAGAAATGGTTTTCACCTAAATTTATTCCATGTACAGACAGCGATCTCTTACAGATTTATTATAGTATAGATTACGTGAAACAAAAATTTGTGATTCGTTTTTAAGATACTTGCCGCACACGGAGGGGTCTGAAATTACGCACGGTTATAGTTGATGTAGAGAAGAATTGCGCAATGCTAACATTTTTTCAAATAATGCATAAAAGCAATTAAAAGGTATAAGACCTTTTAATTGCTAAATAAATTCATAAACTTTCATTCTAATTTCCCATCTTCCTTTAATTTTCCTTTTTTACCTTTTCTTAATTGACCTCTTAATTTTTCACATTTAAATCTATGCAGTTTAAGTTACACACTTTAGTGCATTAAAGTCTAGATTAGACCGCAAATAGCAAGATTGAAGAAAGTCAAGCAAACCTAAGGGCTAAGTCCATAAGGGCAAAACCGGACTTACAAGTTAAACTGGATATAGCCGACCGCTGAACTGGATTTTAGTGAGGGGAAAATAATGTCGATAGTTTTTTTGAAATGAAACTTCTTTATCGGGGTTGGAAAAAAATTTAGTGTAACATTTTTTCGTTACGCGCCATCTTTTTCTGTTACGCGCCATCTTTTTCTTATCCCTACCACGCGTGATATTAGATAGATTATTATAGATTAGATTATTAGATAAAGTTTTATAAAAGCCTTTTATTAAACTTTATCTAATTTAACTTTATTTAACCAATTTCTGTAAAGTTGCATATAGTAAATTATTTTTTGAAAAATAACGTCATAAAGAAGATTCACTTCTTACGAGTGTACGCTAGTACACGCACACATTTTTTTTTACTTTCGTGATTATCTATCTAAGATAAAACAGAGAAAGTAAATAAAATTAAATAACATAAAATAGACATAACTAGACTTTAGTTTATTTAAATATATAAAAATGTTGAGTATTTAATTTTTTTTCCTTTTATCTGACTGAAGTAGCAAACAAGCATGCAGTCCACCTGATGGTAAGTGGTCACTACCGCTCATGGACATCTGTAATCAACTTCATACAGAACATGGGTTCTATCTGAAGTCAATCACAGATGTGCTACTCTCGAGGACTCTTATGGTTGCCCCGTGTGAAAGTGTGCCGGCAACCACACCCTTCCGTTGAAATGCGACAAATGATTCACGCTAAAAATAGGTGTGGCGGTGGTACTTCCCAGTCGAACTACACTGGTTTCACCGCCTTCAAAAAGTTCAAAAGTTATAAAGAAAGTCGTATAAAATAACACCTATAAATTTAATTTTGGGCAGTGTCCTTGTCATTGTCCTGTCTTTAGTTACAATCGATTGAAGTAGCAGATAAGCATACAGTTCATCTGATGGTAAGTGGCCGCTGCTACACATGGATATATTTAAGATATTTTAATATACTTTATGTACAACAGAAGTTCTATCGCATTTTTCTCAAGAACTAAGATGTAGGCCTCATATTAAAATCGGCTAGGTACAACCCATTATTGTCACATTGCTGGGCACGGGTCTTCTTTCAGAATGAGAGAGTGTTAGGCCATAGTCCACCGCGCTGGCCAAGTGCTAATTGGCGGACTTCAATGTTTTCCTTCACCGAAAAACTGTTATAACTAATTTCTAATACGCATATAAATCAGTGGTGCGTACTAGGTTTGATCCTCGGACCTTCCGATTGAGAGGGCAAGTTTCAACTGGCTATAGCGACTGGTAGCCAACTTTTATGTAGAGCACATAAAAGTTGGCTACCAACAAGGCAGCTTCGAAAACTTGCCATATATCTGCTGCTAATTTCACCTCAAAATTGGCAGTATTACCATTTTATTACTCCTCATTTTGACATTGACAGCTGTCAATTTCATTTCTAAGATTAAATCTAAGTAAATAATACTACAATGTAACACTACTTCAAAACAGTTTCTAAACACATTAATCAGTTCAAAATGATGCCTTATCAACATTCTAAGCTAATCTTCATGTATCTTACGTTGTTAGTATCAATATTGACCAAGATTTTCACTGGGGGTAATTACTTTGTTTGTAGAATATTATCAGAGTAGGTGAACCACCATTCGATATAAAAATCAGGACACATGCTTTAATAAAATTAAGCCCGAATAAATTAAATCTTATCTATCGCTGCGCGCTGGTCACAGTTGCGTCGATGATTTAATGACATATTTTTCTGGAGCGGGAAACCTTCGACAGGTACTCGACACCGTGGAAGCAACGTTTTATTTTTATCTGACTGAAGTAGCAAACGAGCAGTCAGTCCACCTGATGGTATGCCACTGCTGCCCATGGACATCTATAAACTTCATACAGAACATGGGTTTTATCTGAAGTAAATCACAGACGCGTCGCTACTCCCGAGGACTATGATGGTCGCGACATATAAAAGCGTACCGGCAACCACACCCTTCATCGAAACGCAAGGAATGCTTCCTGCTAGAAATAGGTGTGGCGATGGTACTTCCCCGGTCGAACTACACTGGTTATGTGGGAATTTTTACCGCACGCAATCGAAGTCCCTTGACCGCTATGCCTCATCGGACTCCATTCAGGTAACCGGCCGGGCCCAACGCACCGTCAAATTTAAATCCCGGAACTACACTACATATTATATTAAGTATTGTTACAATTATATATTACTTATTATTATAATTATAGTACTACATAAATATATATATTTATAACATGTATATTATTTAATATTGTATAATATGATTATTTCAACAATTGTTTGTACTTACATATACCTACCACAAATTATTGCTATCGCCCAGGGTTGACTGGCAGAGAATGCCATTAGGCATTAAGTTTCATAACCCTTAGCATTAGGTGTTTCGAAAATTAAATGAATAGAAGGACACAATTGGCAGAATACATTACTTTTAAAATAAAAAAATTCACGGACGGAAATGTAACCCCTGAAAATTAGTTGGATCGTCTCGTCGTCTTACCAAACTCTTCAAACCGAACACAGTAGCGCTTGACACTGCTGTTATAAGGCAGATAAAGTTGTGGCGGTAGTGTAGTAAGCACCCATTTATTTAAGAATAACAAGTACCATTATTTAATTGTTAAAACAAAAATCCAGACTGCCTTGACTTCAGTTTTAGTGGGTAGTTTTTAAACGGTTGTTTTCCCTAATCGTAGCCGCCATATTTAAAATTATATAGACAATATCACTGCAAATAAAAAAAATCTAATGATATGTCGTGTTACCATCCGTTAAGTTGTATGGATTGTACCGCGTGCCAAAGAAATGGACTTACATGTCTGTCGTCAACCCATTATTGTCCCACTGCTGGGCACCGGTCTTCTCTTGGAATGAGAGAGTTATAGACCATAGTCCACCGCGCTGGCCAAGTGCGAATTGGTGGACTTCACACACTTCCGAGAACTTTTTTTTTAAGAACTCTCGGGTGTGTAGGTTTCCTCAAGATGTTTTCCTTCACCGAAAAGCAGTGAAAATTAATGACTAATACGCACATAAATCAGTGGTGCGTGCCTGGTTTTGAACCTCGGACCTCCCGATCGAGTGGGCAAGTTTCAACCATTAGGCTATCACTGCTCCACAACATCTTACAAAGATCAAAAACCTTCCTCTCCTGACACAGTCGATAAAAATATGTAAAACATGGTCACCCTAGTTTACATTCAATATCTCAAATTCGTGATAAAAGTGTTGATGTTACTCGTTAAACAAAAAGCTGCATGTAATGGAACTTTTCTCATACAAGGTTATCGATCGTTCTGATTTTACTAGAAAACTCTTAAAGTCAAATATAAAGAAGGTATACTTAAAATGTAAGATGCAAATGTAATGTATACATACATTTAATTTTACTGTATTGTATTTGATAAAAAAATGTGTGCGTGTACTAGCGTACACTCGTAAGAAGTGAAACTTCTTTATGACGTTATTTTTCAAAAAATAATTTACTATATGCATCTTTATAGAAATTGGTTAAATAAAGTTAAATTAGATAAAGTTTAATAAAAGGCTTTTAGTAAACTTTATCTAATAATCTAATCTATAATAATCTATCTAATATCACGCGTGGTAGGGATAAGAAAAAGATGGCGCGTAACGAAAAAATGTTACACTAATTTTTTTTCCAACCCCGATAAAGAAGTTTCACTTCAATTAAAAAAGAAAATGTAACTTGATATTATTGTGATAATTATTATAAGTGGTATTGTATCGTTCTAATTAACAATCTAATATATAAAATTCTCGTGTCACAGTTTTTGTTGCCAGACTCCTTCGAAACGGCTTGACCAATTTTTACCAAATTTTATATACTTATTCAGTAGTTCTGAGAATCGGCCAACATCTATTTTTCATACCCCTTAAGGGTTGTCCACCCTTAACATTTTTTTTTATTTTTTATATGGCAAAACAACGTTTGTCGGGACAGCTAGTAAATAAATAAATATCCATTAATTTCTGACAAAAATATTTTATCGGATTTAATTATAACTAATTTTATACTAAAAAAAGAAGATGTTTTAAAGGAACTGCGTGCCTTAGATACGAATAAAGGACCCGGTGTAGATAACATACCTCCTACTTTCTTTAAATTTACTGCAGATTCACTTGTTGAGCCAATCCATCATCCATCACATTTTTAATAGTTGCTTAACTGAAGGAACATTTCCCTCCCTGTGGAAGTCAGCTCGTATAGTTCCAGTGTACAAGAGTAGGTCTAAATGTGACGTAGAAAATTATCGACCAATTTCAATATTGTCAACGCTTTCAAAACTTCTGGAACGCCTAGTCCATAAAAGTATTTACCCATCTTTACATAATCAAATAATTGATCAACAACACGGTTTTGTTCAAAAACGTTCTACTACAACTAATCTTTTAATCTATACGACCTATCTTTTTGAAGCACTCGACGCAAACGTACAAATTGACAGTATTTACACTGATTTTAAAAAAGCTTTCGACCGAGTTGACCACAAAATATTACTTGAAAAGCTGGCTTATAATGGAATTCGTGGTAATATTTGGCGGTGGTTCAAATCTTATATTTCAAATCGTACACAAAAAGTAGTAATTAATGGTCACGAGTCGGCTTTTGTACCTGTCACATCTGGTGTCCCACAAGGATCTATCTTAGGTCCTCTTTTGTTTGTTTTATTTGTGAATGATGTGACTACTTGTTTCCAATATTGTAACGTACTGTTATATGCAGACGATTTAAAAATTTATCACACTATCAGTAAACCCGACGACCATGTTAAAATTCAAGCCGATCTTGACCGTTTCACGGCGTATTGTGAAAATAATAAATTGAGTTTGGCGTTAAATAAATGCAAATTCATAAGATTTACCAAAAAGAAAATTGTTAGTAAATATCAATATAAACTCTGTGGTGTTGCCCTGCAATCAGCAGACAACATCAAAGATCTTGGTGTGACCCTAGACTCCAAGCTGCATTTGGATATACATATAGACAAAATAATCAAGAAGGCCTATCAAATGTATGGTTTCATAATGCGTAATTGTAAGCAGTTCACCCGACCCTCGACTTATCTTTATATCTATAAGAGTCTTATCCGTTCCCAATTAGAATATGCTGTGTCCGTATGGAACCCTTTTTACCAAAAATATATCAATGCACTCGAGTCAGTACAAAAGAAATTCGTAACACGTATTAACTTTAAGTTTTCTCATAGTTATAGTTCATATAAGAGTATGCTTGAAAAATATACCTTGCAGACGCTTAAAACGAGACGCACTCAGCTTATGGCTATGCTTCTATACGATATTTATCACGGCAGATACGACTGCATACACCTTAATAATAAACAGTACTATTCAGTTCCACCTCGAAGTCACTCACGAAAAGCTAATTCGTTTTTTGCGATTATTAAATGTCGAACAAAAGCTGGTAAACGTTTACCAATGAATCAATTGATGTGTATTTATAATTGTTTCTATAAAAATGTTGACTTACTAAATACGCCATCCGAAACATTTAAAAAACAACTATTGCTATCTACGCCCTTGGAGTAGTCTGCAATAATAGTAGATTTTATAATTAAATTAAGTAAATATTGATTGTATTGTAATTTAATTTTTGCATAACTTTAGCCACTCACTTTCTATCTTTGCTATTATACTTAATAGTAATCCGTGGTCTACGGTGTTGGTTGGCAATCTAATAAGACTTTTTTGTTATTTAGTCGTTAAGTAAACCATGTTGTTAACTGTTTGTTGACCCCAATAAATTAAAAAAAAAAAAAATCCATACGATGTCCATACGAGTCCAAACGATGCTACAAGAATATCAATATATTCAAAAATAAATTAAAAACATTATTAGATAAATGTTACTATAGTTTAAACTCTTTTTTAAGTGATAACAGTGATCGCCCAGACTTGTGAACTCGTGTATAAGTTTAAGTGTTGTTTATTAATCTGTGGACACAATATCAAGTGACATTTACCTATTACTAAGTGTTATTTATAATCCATTAAAATTACAACTTTAACTTACAAATTGTCAGTTACATTTTTTTTCTTACACTACCACTGGATCGGAATACGACCTCAACTGAGAAGATCCGGCAAGAAACTCAGCGGGTTTGTCTTTTTTTCATATTTATATTCATTTTTTTAATATTATTACAATCATGTTTTTTTTCTACATGGTAATTAAAGTTAGCTCCAGTATCTTGCCTTACAGTTCAGTAAAAGAGAGCCCTGTTTGGCAAGATACGCTACACTTTGACATTTATTAAATATACTATAGTAATGCATATTATTGCTCAGACCCAAGCTGTTTTGTCTCCTATGTAATCAGAAATTTTATAATACGCTTTACGGCAAAGTTTAATCTTAATCAATGCTTTGAACTTATTCATTGACAAATTTCTGATTTTAACAGGAAGTTTATTATAAAAGCGTATACATTGACCCATAAAAGAATTATTAATTTTGTGAAGACGAGTAACATGTGCAGAGAGATTGTGCTTGTTCCTTGTATTTATGTTATGCGTATCACAATGTTTAGCAAAATTATTAATATTTTTCTTAACATACATTAAATTTTCATATGTAAATTGGGATACAACAGTAAAAATATTTATTTCTTTAAATAATTCTTTTAGTGAACATTTTGGACTTAGGTTATAAATGGCTCGTACAACCCTCTTCTGCAGTATAAAGACAGTATTGAGAAATTATAAGTCGAATTGAAAAATATTTTTCGACTTTATCAATGGTAAGATGACCGCTTTGCCATGCGTCATTAGATTGGAGAACAAACAATAATGTTTTATTATTTTACTGATAACAATTTCAATTATGTTATCTGTATTATTGCTCACCAAAAAACCTCTGACGATGTGGTGTTGTTGTTATTTTTCTTCTTATTTCCGAGTTAATCTCGGAAATAAGGCTATTAACAAATTAAAAAACAAATGTAATATGGTGTAATCAAAAAGAATGCAATGCGTAAATGGCCATATTTTGCAAATAACACGCACGCATTCTACACATAGCCTCACACTAGGATTTTCCCCTGTGTCATGGGTACCATGAACACACACATAGACTAATACACAAAAACACAAACCCAGAACAATCTAATCTCATGGAATCTAAACTCATCATTCAGATACCTGCCTAGCCGGGAATCGAACCCAGAACCCATTGCATGTTACCCACTGTCGGGACCCATTGTCCCGGGTTCGATTCCGGCCAGACAGGTATCTGAATGATGAGTTTAGTTTCATGTTCTGGGTCTGGGTCTTGTGTGTGTCCATGGAACCCACGACACAGGAAAAAATCTAGTGTGGGGCTATCAGTGTAGAAAGCGTATTTTAAAAGCGTATTTATTAAATACAAGTTTACAGTTACTAATATTGTTGCTTTATCGAGCATGTCCCATCCCTATCTTCCTTTTCAATCTCAGTAATAAATAAGCAAATCTAAATCAAGTCAGTGCAAGAAATAAGTTGCTTCTATTTGCAACTGTAAATTTAATCTCCCACTAATTTGCCGGGCTATCCATAATTAGAGAAGGTTAAAGCATAAAAAATGTAATTGAACAGACCCTTACCGTGTTAATACTTTTTTATTCTCGAGGGGGAAACCTTCAAAAGGTACCCGACGTCGTGGGAGCGACGCAGGGTTATGTGGGATTTTTACCGCACTAAAACCCCCCGGTGGCCGTCCTCGGCGCTATACAGAGGACTCCGGGATCTCCAAAGGATCGCAAAAGGAATCTTCTGAGCGCGTTGCCCCATCGGGCTCCTCCCAGATGGGCCCTCCGCTCCATCTAGTTTTACGACGCTATGCGATTATACATACCGCCGGCATTCCTGGAGTCGCCTGACCGAACGACTTAGCTTAAAAGGGCGTAAGAAGTATATGGTCGTCAGACTCCAATGTGATGATTTGATTCCACTGGCCCTAGTGGTCCATGAATAGACAGATATTTTTGAAAATGGTCTTTCATCACTAAAAGTCTTTCATCACAAAGGGTCTTCTTTCGAAATGTGGGAGTTTTAGGCCATAGACCACCGCGCTGGCCAAGTGCAAATTGTTGGACTTCACACGCCTCCGAGAACTTTTTTTTAAGAAATCTCGGGTGTTAAACCTACACACCCGAGAGTTCTTAAAAAAAAGTTCACGATGTTTTCCTTTACCGAAAAGCAGTGATAATTAATTTCTAATACGCATATAATTTTAGAAAAAATCGTGGTGTCTGGGATTTGAACCTCGAACCCCAATCGAGAGGGCAAGTTTCAACCAATGAGTTATTAGCCTAGCAGTAACATAAGCGTAGTTTCTGATGATAAATGAATGGCTGAACGGATTTATTTAGGTGTCGATTTGATACTCATTTATGACAGTCTTAGAGTGCGTTCCATTAGACGTTCACAAAGTTCACGCTCACGACTGCAGTCTTTTCCGTTCCACTAGCTTGTGAGCGTTAGTGGTGGTGAGCGTTAGTGGAATATCACTTCGACCCACCTTATTAGATGGGTCGTCGTGGGTTTCGCGTGGGCGTAAGTCATATCGTCATGAGTGACATTTTCACTGCGACCACAACGACCGCGGTTGTCTTGTGGAACGACGTTTTGGGCGTTTGGGGCTATGTGAGCGTCTTCTGGAACGCGCCCTTAATGTATGCTAATATTGAAGCGGATGATTTTGTTTGTATTTACGGTTTGTTCAAACCCACGAAATAATGTGATGCAACGAATATTTTCACGAATATTTGCATGTATTTGGATATTCGCATTCAAGAATTGTGTGAAAGTTTTGCGAATATTGAGTTGCAATACTTTGCAAAAAGGTTTTGTAGACCAAAAAAAAATTCGCACTCGCGAGTTTTTTATTATTATTTTAAGATTGAAGTAGCAAACGAGCATGCAGTCCTCCTGATGGTAAGTGGTCACTGCCGTCCTGCGACATCTGTAAGTAATCATACAGAACACGGGGTTCTATATGAAGTCAATCACAGATGCGTTGCTACTCCCGAGGACTATGATGGTCGCCTCATGTGAAAGTGTGCCGGCAACCACACCATCTCGCAAGAAATGCTTCACGCTAGAAATAGGTGTGGCGGTGGTTCTTCCCCGGGTGAACTACACTGGTTCTACCACCTATTAAATGTGTTCAATTAATGATATTCCTTACATCCCCAGTACATACATATTTTGTAATTTTTTTACTAAGGCTTGATAACCCCTTTATTTAATTTCGTGTAAGCCGATCTCTTAAGAAGTCGCGACTTTAACTATGCAAACTGATTTATATTGTAATTGAAAATGCATTTCGTGTAACAAACTGTAATAACAACATCTTTTATATTCGAAGATTCCTGCCATCAAAATAAAACAGGGAAAAAGTGAATTAAATATCCCGAAAAAATCCAATTGTAGGGTTAAATCCGATAACCTTTCTATTGTTGTCATTCGTGGGATAAAAGACTCCGCGCGGGAAACGACATTCATTGACGTTTAGAGAACGCACCAAGACGGTTGTTTGAGGCAAAGGCGTTTGGTTTTTAGTGCCAAGTGATTAAATATATATTTTTTGGAATAGTGCTCCGTAGTGTGTGGATTGCTTAACGGCTGATTTGGTTTTTGGATAATTACTGGTGAGTATTTTACGCTTTTTAAGCAGTGCGTGAAGGCAGAATGTTTAATGTCATTTTTATTATCCTGTTTTTTATTTTATTTGTTTAAAACTTATTTTTAAACAATGTTTTTCTATTAAATTGTTTACACTGAAATGATTCTTTTGTTTTTTTATCGGCATAAAATTTTTTTTTTTATTAAATGAAGGGTTTCTCGTTGCTCTCACCGATAGTTTTTATTCAAAAAGTTTGAAAACGATTGTCTCAGGAATTCTTTGTTCTTTATGTAACTATGAAATGATTAATTTAATTTGCGTGATTACAGACTAGATAAACCAAATTGTTAATAAGTGAACATGCCAGTTGAATTCGCTTTATGATTTTACAATAATTCCGATAATTAGAAGCGAATGGGTGCATTCATAAACAATATTTTATCAATAATATCGATAGAATCGTAGCCATATTGGATTTGAATATTTTATCAAATGCATTTAAAACATGTAATTTCCGATTATTTAGGAATTAAAAAAATAGGAAAATATTTCTTATCACTGGCCTGTTTACGCGTAGCCCTCCACAAAGGCCTACTAAGACAAATTTTATCCTGAAAACCATATGTCTAATGAATCTAATGAATGGAATTAGACTTTTGAGGCTGGATAACCCCCCCACCCCTCTATCAAATCACTAAGCCAAATACTAAGTTTCATTGACCTCACATCAAATCTGCCGGATTTCTGAAAAAAAAACTCTCAACCACTTTTTTACCCTTTTAAGGATGATTGACGTTGATTTTCCAAAAATTCTGAAATAGATTTTCCATTACATGAAACCAAAAAGCAACTACTAAGTTTCATTAAGTTAGTATCAAAAATGATGGACTTTCGTATAATCTCCCTCCCCCCCACCATTTTTAGCCTCTTAAGGGACGAATTTTCAAAAATCCTCTCTTAACCTTCACTATAAAACGAAACATAGTATGAAATTTCAAGTTTCTAATCAAATTATGGACTTTCGTATAATCTCTTCCCCTCCCCCATTTTTAATCATCCTTAAATTATCCTTAAATCCTTTCTTAATCATCACTATAAAACGAAACATGGTATGAAATATATTATTTTAGACTAGTATTATCGCGGAATTGATACATTATAATACTTAACGGGTACTCACGATATGCGGCTTATGAATTTTATAGAATTCTTTTTTTTTTATAAATTTCTTTTTTATAATGGTATGAAATTTCAAGTTTCTAATCATAATAATTTGAGCTGTGCCTTGTTATGTCGATTTATTCCGGTCTGATCCATGTTTAATTTTTAGTGTATTACGTTCCGATCCTCGACACTGGATCAATAATTTAATAGACTAGTCACCCGTCAGACCGTCGAAATTCGACCGTAATTTAAATTAAACAACTAAACTTCATATTGTCCAAAGTAGCACCAATATTTCTCTAATTCAAATAAATTGTAATAATTTTCAAGTTTTTTTAACACACGCGATAAAGGTAAAAAGAGGTTTATTTAACTAAGCTGCAATTAAAAGCAATAGCGGGTATTTTGACAAAGACATCTGACATTTTTGAGGTTATGTGTTTTTATAGTAAGACATTAATGCTATATTTAGTTTATTAAGTATGTTTGTGTCAAATGTAAGGTGTTTAATGTGTTTTTAGTTGAATATATGTATGGTTATTTGAAAAAAATATTAGCATCGCGTAATCTTTCTCTACATCAACTATAGCCGTGCGTAATTTCATACTCCTCCTTCTGCGGCAAGTATTTTAAAAACGGATTTAAAGTTTTTGCTTCACGTATTAATATATAAATTTCATGTTATAAACCAGTTCATAAACTATCACACTAGGATTTTTTCCTGTGCCGTGGGTACCATGGACACACACTAGACGAATGCACAAACACCCAGACCCAGAACATGAATCCAAACCCATCGTACAGATACCTGTCGGCAGGGAATCGAACCCGGGACCCATTGCGCGTCAGACCGTCATATTATGACAAACTTTCACATTTATGATGTTAAAAATGAAATAAAATGAAACGACTTATTCTGGTGCATAAGCTTCAAGGAAGCATTATTATGGTATAATATACCTTAAATGGTTAAAAATAAGTACGACGGAAGTTGGATAAAATTCCAACCAACTTATATAGAAGCTGGTTTGCAGCCATTCACATGGTTACCAAGATTTTTTAAAAGGATGGACTTTAATAATATAATTCAAGTATGAACTAAGTCGTCTCTGTAGTTCCGTGATCAGAATAGGGTTACGGTATCCTGCCTGTCGTAAGAGGCGAGTAAAAGGGGCTTCCGGAGTTGTGGGCGGCTAGAGTGGGAGCTTGAACCGTCCAGCTAGGCGCGGGAAGGACGGCGGTATGTGTGGTCGCATATCGACGTAAAGACTAGACGGAGCGGTGGGCGCAGCCACCCATCTGGGAGGAGCCCGGTAGGGCAACGCGCTCAGAGGATTCCGTTCAGAGGGTTACGTTCGTTTGAAGATCCCGGAGACCTCTTTTTAGCGCCGACGACGGCCACCGGGGGGTTTAAGTGCGGTAAAAATCCCACATAACTCTACGTCGCTCCCACGGCGTCGGGTATCTCCAAAGGAACGGAACCGGAGTTCTCTGAATGCGTTGCCCCTTCGGGATCCTCCCAGATGAGCGGCTGGGCCCTCCACTCCGTCTGGTCATTACGAAGCTATGCGACCATGCATACTATCGTCCTTCCCGGGATCGTCTGGCTAGACGGTTAGAGCTTCCACTCTCACCGCCCGCAACCTCGAAAGCTCCTTATAGTCACCTCTTACGACAGGCAGGGAATACCGCAGTCCTGTTCTGATCCGAGAACTACAGGGACTTGACGGTCACCCTACCACCGGTCGCATGAATCGTGCAATCACTAACCTTTTTTTTTGCTATCGAGGGGGAAACCTTCATAAGGTACCCAAAGCCGTGAGAGCAACGCCGGGTTATGTGTAATTATTACCTCACTAAAACCCTCCGGTGGCCGTCCTCAGTCCTGTTCTGATCCGAGAATTACAGCGACGTGATGGTCACCCTACCATCAGTTGAATGAATCGTTGCAATCACTAACCTAACTCAACCAATATGGCGACTGATTGCGTCAACTGTTTAAGTACAGTAAATACGTATTTACTGACAAGGAAGGGTTAAATTTTCCCGGTATCTTTGTTTGTGATCCTCTTTAACATAAATACGCGACGTATAGATAACCATTCCTTTGATAAGTGGGTTGGAAACGAAATCTTGATCATGCAATTCACCTTCAAGGTGGTAGAACCAGTGTAGTTCGACCGGGGAAGTACCACCGCCAAACCTATTTCTTGCGTTTCGATTGAAGGGTGTGGTTGCCGGCACACTTTTTGGTTTTTTCCCACTTAGAGCAACAAATACGGTCCGATCGAGGAGTTCCTCTGTTTTTCTTTTTATTTTATCTCACTGAAGGAGCAAACGAGCATGCAGTCCACCTGATGGTAAGTCACTGCCCCCCTGCGACATCTGTAATCAACTTCATACAGAACATGGGTTCCATCTGAAGTCAATTATGTGTTGCTACTCCCGAGGACTAAGATGGTCGCCTCATATAAAAGTGTACCGACAACCACACCCTTCCATCTCGCGCAAGAAATGCTTGACGCTAGAAATAGGTGTGGCGGTGGTACCTCCCCGGTCGAACTACACTGGTTCTATCACCTGTTAAAAATAAACGAAATATTTAAAATAAACGAAACTCTACTAAAACCAGTGGTTCCTTACCTTTTGGTGACGAAGGACCATTAGGCAAAGTATCCGTCGACCCATGGACCACCGGTATGAGGGTGTATTAAGATAAAAATAAATCTGAAAAAGAATATGGGGTTATTATTGTCATAATAAACCACGCGTACATTATAAACGCGTTCAAAGCAAACAATATTTAATACGCTTTTTTTACGAATTTTTAACACTAATTCTTAATACATAAACAATATTTTTTGGATGGCTTCCCGGACCACTTTGGGTGTTGGGACCATCAGTGGTCCGCGGACCACCGGTTGGGAACCACTGACTTAAACCATACTGGTTCTGCCTTTCTGTAGATTTCTAGAAAATTTTCCTACATTCCGGTCATAAACACAAGCGGTCCCGTCCATGCACTTGAGATAAGGCGACACATAATTTATTGATATTGTCTCAGCTATGAATAACTTATTGATATACACAACCATCTTTGTTCGTGCTACAGGGAAGATCACTTTTTGAATCACCTATTTTTAACCGACTTCAAAAAGGAGGAGGTTTCTCAATTCGACCATATATATATATATATTTTTTATGTTTGTTCGCGGATAACTTCCTCGTTTATGAACCGATTTTGAAGATTCTTTTTTTGTTGGAAAGGAGACATTCCAGGAATGGTACCATGATAAGGAAACCAGGATCTGATGATGTCATTCTAGAGAAATCGAGGGGAGCTTTAGAAAATCGGGGTGACGCACATATAAGATATAGTTTCATCACCGTCATCTAGCGAAATATGTTGAGCGCCGACTTCAGTACTATGTACTAAGTACTGAGTATGTTCTAAACCAAAATTAATTTAAATTATTATTATTTTTTGCTTTTTTGTGACACGGAAGTCGGTAGATATTTTTTGTTACGCCCTGTAGTTCCGGGATCAGAATAGCGCTACGGCATCCCCTGCCTGTCGTAAGAGGTGACTAAAAGGGGCTTCCGGGGTTTCAGGCGGCTAGAGTGGTAGCTCGAACCGTTCGGTCAGGCAATCCCGGGAAGGACGGCGGTATGTGTGGTCGCATACCGTCGTAAAGACTAGACGGAGCGGTGGGCCCAGCCGCCCATCTGAGAGGAGCCCGATGGGGCAACGCGCTCGGAGGATTCCGGTTGAAGTCGTTTCGAGATCCTGGAGTCCTCCTTTTCAGCGCCGAGGACGGCCACCGGGGTGGTTTTAGTGCGGTAAAAGTCCCACATAACCCTGCGTCGCTCCCACGGCGTCGGGTACCTTTTGAAGGTTTCCCCCACGAAAACAAAAAAAAAATAAGATATTTTTTGTTAAAAAGTTTTTATTGACCAATAACTCCAAGTCAAAATCAATTAATACTGCTTTACAGCTAAGCGGTGCTTTATGGTGAAGGAAATAGGTTTACACATCTGATACAAGTCAAAGTCATAATAATAGAGTAGAATACTCTTTATTTCACACAATAAACACATACAAAAATAACAATAAATAATAGTTTAAAAAAACTACAAAACACGATTTTTATAGAAAACCGAAGTAAAAAATAGAAAATAAATTTAAATGAGTTTAAATTAAGAAAATAGTGTTAGAAATTTCAATGAATATAAATTAATAATAGTGTGAATAAAAAAAAAATATTTTAAAAAAAGCGTGGGGTGCATGGTGTCAATGGTTATAGATATTTTATTGACAGATATGAGTAAAGTGATTATCATTTCGATAATATCTTAAAAAGCACCCTACGCTTTTTTTAAATATTTTTTTTATTCACACTATTATTAATTTATATTCATTGAAATTTTTAACACTATTTTCTTAATTTAAATTCATTTAAATTTATTTTCTATTTTTTAGTTCGGTTTTCTATAAAAAGCGTGTTTTTTAGTTTTTTCAAACTATTATTTATTTTCTACTTTTTAGTCAAATTAAAAAATGGAATAATTTTATCAAATTAGTGTATTGTCATCGGTCCTCAATAAATCTACAAAGTTTGAACGAAATCTGGCCGTTTAAAGTGGGTCAAAATCGCGCCCAAAGAAGTCGGTTACAAACAAACATACAGGTGAAGCTAATATAAAACAAAGCTAATAAAAACATACAAAGTAGATCAGTATGCAATAGGCGGTCTTATCGCTAGGCAGCGATCTCTTCCAGACAACCTATGCATGGAATTGGGAAACATAACAGGTACGAAGAGTGGGAAGTGTGTGTAAAGTTAGAAAGGGATTAATGAAGGACAGAAATAATAATATAATAATAATATCATAATAATATAATAATAAATAATTACTGCAGTGTGTAGCCTTTTTTTGTTTACGAGGGGAAACCTTCATAAGGTACCCGACGTCGAGAGAGCGACGCGGGTTATGTGGGATTCTTACCGCACTAAAACCCCTCCCGGTGGCCGTCCTCAGCACTGCGTGGAGGACTCCAGAACACAGCCGGAGTCCTCCGAGCGCGATGCCTCTTTCGGGCTTTTCCGTGTTGGGCTCGAAACGCTCATCGCTCCGTCTGGTCTGGTCTGGCCGGACGGTTCGAGCACCCACTCTTCCTTCCCGCATTCCCGGAAGCCCCTTTCAGTCGCCTCTTACGAAAGGCAGAGGATATCGAATCCCTATTCTGGTCCCGGAACTACAGGGACAATGTTTAAGTACCTAAGCATTTGATAATCATTAGCATGTAGAATAAAACATGATTGTAGTTATATAAAAAAATGGGCATAAATAAGAAAAAAGACAAACCCGCCGAGCTTCTTGCCGGATCTTCTCAGTTGAGGTCGTATTCCGATCCGGTGGTAGTGTCAGAAAAAAAATGTAACTGACAATTTGTAAGTGCCCCCGTAGGCCTATACAAAATAAAGACATTTTATTTGTGTATTCGTCGTCTTTTGCTAACAAGGGGGTGAAGGGGTAAACAATTTTAACAAGTCTACTCATGTAATAAATGAATAGTCTCTAAGTATCTCGGTGGTACCTCTAGAGTCCATTCATGAAGAGCTATACCACCTATCTTATTATTTATATATTAATACGTGAAGCAAAACTTGTGATTCGTTTTTAAGATACTTGACGTAGACGGAGGAGTATGGAATTACGCACGGTTATAGTTGATGTAGAGAAGAATTGCGCAATGCTAATATTTTAATTTTAATTCAAATAATGCATAAAACGTACATAAAATCAATTTAAAACACATCACATTCACTATCTTGCATTTGACACACACATACATAATAAACGAAATAGAACATTCAGTTTCTTACTATGAAAATATAACGTCAAAAATGTCAGATGCCTTTGTCAAAATACCTGCTATTGTTTTTAATTGCAGCTTGGTTAATAAACCACTTTTTACCTTTAACGGGTGCGTTCAAAATAACTTGAGAATTAATATAACACATAATGTCAAAAATGTCAGATGTCTTTGTCAAAATACCCGCTATTGCTTTTAAATGTAGCATAGTTAATAAACCACTTTTAGCCTTTAATAGGTGCGTTCAAAATGACTTGAAAATTATTACAATTTATTTAAATTTCAGAAATATTGGTACTACTTTGGACAATATGAAGTTTTTTTTTTAATTTAAATTACGGTCGAATTTCGACCGTTGTGACGGATGTCTAGTAATAATTGAATAGCCCCTAAGTGTCTCACTCTAGAGCCCATTCATGAAGAGTTATACCACCCATCTTATTATTATCAATAATTCAAACATAATTATTATTTCTATACCCAGTGTTTTTGCTAGTCAATAATTATATACCCATTAGACTTGATAAGTATTCATTCGCGGAATAATTATGATCATATTGATACTAATATGAAATCTATTTACTTATGATGAAAGGTCTCATGTAATTGCATATAACATGTGCCAATATCATGTTCTAAACACATCTTATTACATAAATCAAGATTGAATGTGCTATAAGTTCTCATAAACTTAAAAATATACGTGATGAATAAAAGAGTTATCTTTCTTTAGAAAGACGCTTAAAATTGATACAATTTTGCACCATATTTTCTTTATAAAATCAATAGAAAGGAAAAAAACGCCCATTTTCGTACGCTACTTCAATCTTATTAAAAACTAGCCTTTGCCCGCGGCTTCACTCGCGTGGAATTTAGTCTGCCACAAAAGTAAAGTGTGCAAGGTGGTAGAGCAATGGTTCAACCAGGAAGGCATCACCGCCGACCTATTTCTACCGTGAAGCAGTTCTTGTGTTTCATTTGAAGGGTGTGCCTGCCGGCTCACTTTTATATGAGGCGATCATCATAGTCCTCGGGAGTAGCAACGCATCTGTGATTTACTTCAGATTGAACCCTTGCCCTACTTCCTAAGGCGATTAACATACGGTACCGCTCACAGCCACGGTAGGCGGTGAAGCGGATCTCATGTTGTATTGGGGTCTAATAGATCCGTTGATGCCTCACAAACGTACACCGACTGGCCGCGCGGTCCAGCGGTGCTCTCATCACCACCGTGTCTCCGCGCGACCGACAGTGCGGGGGGTCGGCGCCTCACACACGGGCTGGCGCCTAACCGCGCGGATCATCGTTGAAGCAAAAATGCATTTCGATGTCGAAAAGTTTATTTTGATGATCGGTCCATCCGCGCGTACAGGTGCGTAAACCGCATAACCGCGCGGGGCGCCGCTATTCGCGGCGGTGCGCGGTGCCGTGTGTTAATCGCCTAAATCAGTGTGTTCAAATTTCAAATCACAGGCACATATATAAATTTGAATTAGTTTTGTCGGCAACAGATATTAATGCTTACTCTGAAATTAAAAGTTTTAAGAAAGGGTCTCAAAACCCGTGACGGTTACCAACCAACGCGCAGTTGGCTAGCGTGGTCAACTACGACCTAAACTACTGCTAATCTGACATATGTGCCGAGTTGTGTTACATTAAAAGGTCGATGACGATTGAATACCATATTTAACCTTTCCGCTGTTTCATTCTCATTGACTTTTTTTCTTTTTTGTCGAGGGAGAAACCTTCAAAAGGTACGCCGTGGGAGCGACGCAGGGTTATCTGGGATTCTTATAGCACCAGGACTCCGGGATTCAAAGGAACACAACTGGAGTCCTCTGAGTGCATTGCCCCATCGGGCTTCTCCCAAGTGAGCGGCTGGGCCCACCACTCCATCTGGTCTTTACCACGATATGCGACCACACGTATGCCATCGTCCTTCCCGGGATCGCCTGGCTGGACGGTTCAAGCTCCGTCCATCCTGGCTCTCACGATAGCATGCGACCACACATGCTGACATCTTTCCCGAAGTTGCTGTCTGGGTGTTTGGACCTTTCCTAGCCGCCCGCAACCCCGAAAGCTCCCTTTTAGTTGCCTTTCAGCACAGACAGGGGATACCGTAGCCTTATTCCCGTAACTACAGAGACGTCATTGTCCTTTCACATTTTGCTCCGTGTTTTATAACCCTTCAAATATTAATATCATACAACTTTGTTGTATACGGCGGCGGCGGCGGCGCACGGCGCGTACTGCCGGTCAATCAATTGACTACGCAATATGTTATACTCGTAATATCTTCTAAACTACTTATCCAATTTACATGGTGTAAAAGACAGATTCAATCTTTATTAGATGCTTGATTTTTTGAAATCATTTATTTTGATAAGGATTAATATTTAGTTTGTATAAAACCGATGGAAACATCAACTTGATATTTTTAAAATTTTCAAAGTATAAAAAGAGTTATTGTGGGTTACACATAAAATATAGACATATGCTGTCGCGGACTTTTATTTAGATCTATGTGAACCAAACAATCCCACGGTACATTAAATTTGGATATCTCCAACGGTTTAGGCAGCGTACGCGAAGATAGGTCTCAGAGCACAACTTTTTTCCGACTAACCTGATATTTCTCGTTATATTATAACCTTATAAAAAATAATCATTACAAATTATAGCCCATGTGTTATTCTGATGTATAACCTATACTACTGTAAAGTTTCAACCTAATCCGTTGAGTAGTTTTTGCGTGAAAGAATAACAAATACACATACATCCTCACAAACTTTCGCATTTATAATATTAGTAGGATAGGATAGGATTATTTCTAAAACATTCGCACAATTGTTGCGAATATCTATCATTTTATTATTTACTAGCAGTTCCCGCGGTTTCACTCGCGTTTATATACATATGTAGCTTAAAGCCTTCCTCGATAAATGATCTATTCAACATTAAAAGAACTTTTCAATTCGAACCAGTAGTTCCTGAGATTAGCGCGTTCAACCAAACAAACTCTTCAGCTTTATAATATTAGTATAGATGATTTACTAGTTGACCCAGCGAACTTTGTTACGCCTACAATCTAAAATTATCAGTGTTCCTCCACTATATTATGCATTTATTATACATAAGAACCTTCCTTGAACCACTCTATTTATTAAACTGCATTAAAATCCGTAGCGTAGTTGTAACGATCTAAGCATACATAGGGACAGACAGCGAGAAGCGACTTGTTTTATATTAAGTAGGTACATAAATAAATAAATAAAAATAAAAATAAAAAAGCCTTTTATTTCATTGCAGATTGCTTAGATTAATTACATTTGAATATAATTAGAAATTACATTTTATTATTATTTTTTAAATTTAATTATTATTAGTAAATTTATGTTTGTTATTATTTTTAATTAGTCCAATTACTATTACTATTATTATGTATATATATTAATATTATTTAGGTGTCTGCAAGAACCCCTCTGCAGGTGAAGGCCTCCTCCAAGGATTACTCCCTACATTCTGCTACTTCAATCCAGTTCGAGCCAGCGATTTTCTTAATATCGTCTTCCCAGGTAGCTACCGGTCTGCCCTTTTTTCTTTTGCCTTGTGGCCCTGCCCATGTGGTCACCTTTTTAGTCCACCTTTGGTCTTGAATGCGAGCCACATGTCCGGCTCACTTCCATTTCAGTATCTGAGCGTGAGTCAGAGCATCTCTTGCTTTTGTGAGATTTCTTATTTTAGTGTGTCTTATTTTTTGTATTTTTTTGATATTCGTCATGCTGCGTTCTATTCCTCGTTGGCATGTGATTATTTTATTTCTTGTTTTTCTATTGAACTTCCACGTTATGCAGGCATATGTTAGGCAAGGAATGATGGATGTGTTTAGTAATTTAGTTTTAATTTTAATTGGCATGGTGCTTTTAAATATCTCCTTTAGTGTCCAGTATTTATTCCAAGTCAGTTGAACCCTGCGCTCTACTTCTTGGTCGTTACTTTCCCGATCAAAACTAATTTGCTTACCAAGGTATATGTAGTTCTCTGTGTATTTGAGTGGCTCGCTGTCAACATATATGGTTCTCTTTGAGCTGTTAGTCATCAACATTGTTTTATTTAGGTTTATATTTAAGCCAACAATCTTACTAGCATCGTTGAGAGACTCTATCATATACTGAATTTCTGCTCCGGTTTCTGATAAGAGGATTAGATCGTCGGCAAATCTTAGGTGATTGAGGTATGTTTTCTTAGTTTTTATACCCCGGCCTCGCCAATCGAGCTGACTGATAATCGACTCCAGTGTTGCTATAAACAGCAGAGGAGAGAGGGGGTCACCTTGCCTTACTCCTCTTTTGACTGGAAACCAAGGTCCAGTTGATTCCAATTTCACTCTACTCTTGCTGTTGTTGTATATGCTCTTGATTACACGGATGTACTCGTTATCTACCCCTTGTCCAGTTAGAGCTTGCCATATGCTCGTGTGTGACATGCAGTCAAATGCTTTTTGGTAGTCGATGTATGCTATGTAGAGTGGTCTGTTCTTCTCTCGGTATTTTTCAATGAGAAGCTCGATTGTGTGGATGTGATCAATTGTGGAGTATCCTTTTCTGAAGCCTGCCTGCTCTACTGGTTGTCGATTTTGTAGTGTAGGGTTTATTCTTTTATTTAATATTGAGGAGAATAGCTTGTAGATGGTAGGTAGCAAGCTTATTGGTCTGTAGTTCCCTATATCGTTTGGGTCACCTTTTTTATAAATAAGGATAATATCTGATTCAGACCATTGGATAGGTGTCTCTCCATCTTCTAGAATAAGGTTGAATAGTCCAGTTAGGTGAGCGGTGAGTTTTTGGGAAGTAGGTACATAGTGATGACCAAAAAAACCTAAACGGGCTATGCATGGGCAGAACGTAATAAACTATTCATAAGTGCATTGATAAAATACAGTTATTTAATTATAAGCCTATTTGAAGGTGGTAGAACCAGTGTAGTACCACCGCCACACCTATTTCTAGCGTGAAGCATTTATATAAGGTTGCAGGCACACTTTTATATGAAGTGACCATCGTAGTCCTCGGAAGTGGCAACATAGCTGTGATTGACTTCAGATAGAACCCATGTTCTGTGAAGTTGATTACAGATGTCCATACGGCAGTGACCACTTACCATCAGGTGGACTGCATGCTCGTTTGCTACCTACTCAATCAGATAAAAAAAAAACAAATTAAATTTTTGAATTTTGAATTATTTCAGGTTACGATGGAGATCGAAGGCGCCAACTGCAAATATAGGGTTTCTGCATGTGAAGATTTGGAGCAGTTATCCGTGGAGCGACCGATAAAGATTGACCAGTAAGTTAACATAGCCCCAACTATTTGAAGGAGAAATTCCAATACTTGCACCTGTCTCATGATAATCACTTACTTCGCTCTAATGAAAATCTTTCTCTTTTAACTCCTTCTTCTTCCTCCTTCTACAGTAAATCCTTCACTTCAGTGGCTGTGCGCTTATGGAATTCTTTACCACTTCCTATCCGTCGCGCACAGTCATTGAATTCTTTTAAAAGGCAAGTGAAGGACTTTTAGCTAACAAACTTATCTTCTTCTTAATTATATACATTTATTTTTAATTTTTCCTCTTTTTTCCCTGTTATCCATACTGTATTTTTCCTTATCTCTGTTTTTCTTATGTACCTTTTTTCCTTAAAACTTCTCAACGTCTTACATTTTATTTACTATTAGCTGCTGACATACTTACTCTTTATAATAATTGTAATAGTTGTACACCCTACCCTCTCTTTTATTGGTAATATTTTTCTCTTACCTACTGTAAGGTTGCCTGGAAGAGATCGCTACTTAAGTGATAAGGCCGCCTATTGTACCTTATAATATATATAGGTCATATTTTGTGAAGTGCCAACAAACATACAGTCCACCTGATGATAAGTGGTCACTGCCGCCCATGGACATCTGTAAGCAACTTCAAATAGAATATAGGTTCCATCTGAAGTCAATCACAGATGCGTTGCTACTCCCGTGAACTAAGATTGTCGCCTCATATAAAAGTGTGCCGGCTACCACACCCTTCCATCGAAATTAAAAAAAAATGCTTCACGCTAGACATAGGTCTAGCGGTGGTTCCCCGGTCGAACTACACTGGTTCTACCGCCAGCAAAATAGATATTTACCGAGCGGACGCGGTTGAAAGCCGCCTAACAATTTCTTAGCAATGCAAATATCTTATATCCGAGTCCATAAAATAAGAGAATGGATACATTACGAGATAAACATGTTATTCTATTTTGTTATTGATAATAATTATTTCCGTCGCAAACACGCTATAGATAGCGGTCAATAATTTACGTCAAAGTTAACCCTCTTTCATAAAGAAGGGTTATCTGTATTTTTAAAGAACCCTTCAAATCTCTAAATAGAGTAACAGAACTTTAAGTAATTATAACTTTTGATAGAGTCGATGGATTTAAAAAAAAAATGTGTGTGTGTAGTAGCGTACACTCGTAAGAAGTGAAACTTCTTTATGACGTTATTTTTCAAAAAATAATTTACTATATGCAACTTTACAGAAATTGGTTAAATAAAGTAAAATTAGATAAAGTTTAATAAAAGGCTTTTATTAAACTTTATCTAATAATCTATCTAATATCACGCGTGGTAGGGATAAGAAAAAGATGGCGCGTAACGGAAAAAAAGATGGCGCGTAACAGAAAAAGATGGCGCGTAACGATGTTACACTAAATTTTTTTACAACCCCGATAAAGAAGTTTCACTTCAATAAAATAAAGAGTAAATGTTACCTTAAGATTTACGATAAAAATGGGTAAAAAATATAGTAATGTAATATTTTCGTCATCAAATCAAATCAAAAATCTTTATTTGCTAAATAAGGTACAAATGTATGGTAGTATGTCTTTTGAAAAGAAGATCCTCTTATTTTGCCATTTCGGCGTGCAAATTGTCATATAAATGACTATCAACCCATTATTGTCCCACTGCTGGGCACGGGTCTTCTCTCGGAATGAGAGAGTTTAAGGCCATAGTCTACCACGCTGGCCAAGTGCGAATTGGTTGACGACGAATGTAATATTATGTTTGTTTTTTATTTTTGTGAGCAACTTTATAAAATTGGTCCGAAATAAAAACCAGTAAACACTTTTACGTTAATATTTTGAAGAAAAGTTTAAAAAAGAAGGTGAATCTATTTATTAATACGTGAAGCAAAAATTTGTGATTCGTTTATAAGATACTTGCCGCGGGCGGAGGAGTATGAAATTACGCACGGTTATAGTTGATGTAGAGAAGGATTGCACAACGCATTTTTTTTTTCAAATAATGCATAAAACATATATAAAATCATCTAAAAACACATTACACACACTAGCTTGCATTTGACACAAACACATACATCTATCTATACTATAATAAATCTGTAAGAGGTCGCTGTCTGTACATGGAATAAATTTAGGTGAAAACCATTTCTAGAGGTCTCTAATACGATATAGAACCCAAAATAATGGTTTTTAGAAATCTTTTCTGTTTGTCTGTTTGTCTGTTTATCTGTTTGTCTGTTTGTCTATTTGTCTGTTTGTCTGTTTGTCTGTGTGTTTGAAAACGCTAATCTCAGAAACGGCTTATCCAATTTGAATATAATTTTCACCGATGTGTTGTGGGAAACTTCACTTAACATTTAGTGTTTATTTTATGTAAATCGATTTATAAATAAAAAAGTTATGTCAATTTAAAACTACGCAGTATTTATTCTATGTTCGATAAGTGTTAATATGATAAGTAACTGCATAGTTGAATTGGTTGAAACTAAACATGTTATGGTCTGTAAAATGTATTCCTTTGTTATGTATTTCTTATTGGTTATGTGTGTACCTATGTTATTTCATACTATACAAATCTATAATATACTTATATAAAAACGAAAGGATGCTCTCTCACTCATCTATTGAATAAACATCGTAGAGCCTAAACTGCTATGCTGCTACGAATATGATTTTTACTAGGGGTTCCTTTTATGACGTAGACGTCAGTTTAGAATGAATTTTCTGAGCGCCCCCCCCCCCCTATTTAACCCAAATAGGAGATGTAAGTTTGTATGAAAGTCAGTCAATTTTGAGGCCATCTCAATAAAATTTAGTATTACGCTTCGATTTTTATGTTACAACATAGTTTTAAACCGACTTCCAAAGAGGAGGAGGTTATCAATTCATCTGTTTTTTTAATTTTTTTTTATTTTTTTTTTTTAATTTTTATTTGTTACTCGATTTCTCCGCACTGGGTGAACGGATTTGGATGATTTTTTTTTTTTTTTTTTTTTCATTTGAAAGGTAGTGCGTGTCATGGGGTCCCATTTATTTTTAGTTCACTTTTGACAGTGGCATCCATAAGAAAAGCGCATAAGTCTGATATTTGCATTAACGATGTGCGCGATAAATAGATGAATAACTCAATTTCCCAGGGAGGGGACGCTCCGAGCGGGCTTGGCTGAGGGCCCGCTCCGGACGCATCCGAGGGGACTGTGGAGGTCGGTGTTTTCTGGCCTCTGCAGCCAGGAGGGGTCGCGGGAGGAGAGGTGTCTCAGTGTGTCGTTGCCGTGCACCCTATCTCCCGCGACCGAACGGGGGCGCACCGTCAGATGCGTTGGCGGTGGGGCCGCAGAGGAAGAGGAGATGCGGTGTGTCGTTGCCGTCCTCCCTATCCTCTGCGGCCGTTTGGTGGTTTGCGGCGGAACCAAAGAACGGATCCGCCGCTGGGTGTGGGGGGTCGATGCCTGTAGGGATGCCTTGCGGGTGTCGGCTTGCCATGCCTACGGCCCCTGGGTGGCGGTCTCGGGGTTGGACCGTCGCCCTGCGGATGGGGCCTTGGGGGTAAGGCGCGCCTTTGTGTTTTCTGGCGCGCCTTGCTGTTGGAGGGGAGCTTTATGCTCCACGCGAGGAGGGGCTGCGGGAGCGGCCAGGCACCGGCGGGTTCGCGGATGACTGCGAAAGCTTACCCGTGTTCCCGCCGTACGGTGCGAGGAGAAAACACAATGGGGGTTTAGCCGGTAAGAGTCCGGCATAACCCAGCTGCTGCCCCGGGTGGCTGGGTATCCATGAGGATTACCCACTTAAAAAAAAAAAAAAATAGGAGATGGCCATTTGGTGCTTTCGGGTATGTAATATGATTACTAAGCAAAGACACAAAATGAAAATTTCGACCTTCAACTCCTCACCCCTGATGATGCAGGATACTGCTAGCCTAAACTATACGAGATGGGCATTTGGTGCTTTCAGGTATTTAAAATAATTACTAAGCAAAGACACATGATAAAAATTTTGACCTTTAACTCCTCAACCCTGATGATGCAGGGGTGCTTCAAGCCTAAGCCATAGAAGTTAGCTATTTAGTGCTTTCGGGTATGTAATATAATTACTAAGCAAAGACACAAGATGAAAATTTCGATCTTCAACTCCTCAAGCCTGATTATGCAGGGTACTGCAAGCCTAGACCATAGGAGCTGGCCATTTAATGGTTTCGGGTATGTAATATAATTACTAAGCAAAGACACATGATGACAATTTCGACCTTTAGCTCCTCAGCCCTGATGATGCAGGGTACTGCAAGCCCAAGCTATAGAAGTTGGCTCGCAAGTGCTTACGTATAAGCAATAAGAATACTAAGCAAAGACATGGGATATTTTTTTTACTTTCAACTCCTCCCTGATGATGCGGGATAGTGCAAGCCTAAATTATAAAAGGTAGTCACATAATGCTTACGGTTGTTTTTAGTATATATTATGATTTTATTACAGCTCATTAAACTGAAATGTGATTAATAAATTAAACTTCAATTCATCAACCCTGATAATCTAAGTACACAACCTACTCAAGCCGTATGAGTTTGGTACTTATTGATTACAATACATTACAACCCGTTCCTGAGAGAACATTATGATGAAAAGTGTCACTTTGAATACCTAAATCCTAAAAATTCAGGAGTATTGTCATGTTACTATTAAGAGATGCATTTTGTTGTAGCTTTTTAAACAGGATGGGTTAGGTTAGGTTGGAACATAAAAGAAAACATAAAAAATAAGCGAGCAGGGTGCGGCAGCGCCCTGCGAGCGGGCGCGCCCTGTTCGTATGAATTGTAAAAGTGTTTTGATTATGTCTTCTGCTTTACAAAGAACAATTTACGCACACAAATAGCCCTATGCACCTCTTAAAAGATCTTATCTTTGGCCACATGAAACAAAATATGAACTTAGAATATATGTCGCTGTTCAGTGATATTCCAATTTTCTAATGATTTACTTCAAGTAGATAATAGTGCTTTGTTATCCGGAAAAGTCAAAATCAATCTTTATATTGATACGTCTTCGTTTAAATGTGGAGGAGTTGGTTGAAAAAGTATATCCCGATATTGTTAATACAACCAATAATACTAAAAAATGGTTCCAAAAGACGGCTATATACCCACCCACCAATGAACGTGTCGATAAAATAAATGATATATTTTTTTTCAAAATTTGAAGCAGCGTCACAGATCTACTATTCAGTAGACACAGTCATTGAGATGGAGGAAGCAGTACATTATCCAACAGTATTTTTAAATTCCTTAATGCCTTCCAGAACTCCTGAACACAAATTAATATTAAAAGTAGGTTTACCTATAATCTTACTTAGAAATTTGAATCCGCCAAAATTACTTCAAATAGTATTTTCCAATTCGGAAAAGTTCAAATCAATCTTTATAATCGATACGTTTTGGTTTAAATGTGGAGGAGTTGATTGAAAAAAAGTATCCCGATATTGTGAATTAGACCACTAAGAATGTAAATGGGTTCAAAAAAGCGGTTTACAATATTAGAATTCGTCTAATTAAAAAAAAAATACATAACAATACGTTCCTACCCACATATACACACTTTAAATTCGTTTTTTCACTCTGTGTTTGACCAGGTAATCCTTGAGCGGCCAAACCGATTTTAATGTTACTACTTTTTGTCATAGAATTCCCACGGTGTCGATTTTTGCGCTGGTAAAACTTTGAGTCACGTTGATTTGCACGCGGGCAAAGGCGCGGGTACAGCTAGTATATAATAAATGAAATAGTACATTCAATGTCTTACTATGAACACATCATAACGTCAAAAATATCAGATGTCTTTGTCAAAATACCCGCTAATGCTTTTAAATCCAGCTTAGTTAATAAACCTCTTCTTCTTTTTAACCGACTTCCCAAAGGAAAGAGGTTATCTATTCGTCACGTATATATATATATATATATATTTTTTTTTTTTTTTTTTTTATGTATGTTCGGGCGAAATGGCTAGAAATCGTCGACCTACCGACACGATTCATACGACATTGTATGCGACTAGTTTCACAGGCAGTCCCATATTGAGGAAAATGAAAACCTTCCGGCGGTTTTCCCGGAAAATTGGAAAATGTCGGTTTCTTAAAATCTTGAATAACTTGGGTGTTTATAAACCGATTTCCATTTTCTTTCTTTCATTTGATAGGAAATTTTGTCACGCAACTTTTTCTCTTGGACATAGGTATGCTGTGATGCTTAACTCTTTGAGTTATGGGGTGGAAACCACCACCACTCCTCAAGTTTTTTAGATAATTTGAGATAACTCGGCTTCTGCCGAATCGATTCTTATGAAACTTGGAATATATATTATATATCTATGCTTATATAGGTTGACGTAAAATTTGACCTTCAACTCTTCGATCCTGATGATGCAGGGTTACAGCTATCCTAAACTATAACATTAGCTATTTGGTACTTACATATATGTAACAAGACTACTAAGCAGAGACATGTGATGAAAATTTGACCTTCAACTCCTCAATCCTGATGATGCAGGGGTGCCTCAAGCCTAAACCATAGGGGTTGACCATTTGGTGCTTATGGGTATGTTATAACAATACTAAGCAAAGACATATTATAAAAAAAATGACCTTCAACTCCTCAACCCTGATGATGCAGGGTGCTGTAAGCCCAAGCCGTAGGTGATGGCCATTTAGTGCTTACGGATATATAATAAGATAGCAAGGCAAAGATGTACGATGACAAATTTGACCTTCAACTCCTCAACCCTGATGATGCAGGGGTACTGCAGGCTTAAACCATAAACGTTAGACATTTGTTGCTCACGGATTTGTAATAACATTGCTAAGCAAAGGTATACGACGAAAAATTGGACCTTCAACTCCTCAATCCTGATGATGCAGGGGTATTGAATGCCTAAGCCATAAAACTTAGCTATTTCAATCTTACGCATTCAAAATGATATTTAAAAAATGTAAGGTAAAACATTAGAAAAATGGTTGTATACGGTGGAAAATTGGACCTTCAACTCCTCAATCCTGATGATGCTGGGGTGCTTCAAGCTTAAACTATAGGCGTTAGCTACATGATCGCTACGTATATCTGATAAGATTACTAAGCAAAGATATAAGATGAAAAATTTGACCTTCAACTCCTCAACTCTGATGATGCAGGGGTACTTCAGGCTTAAACTATAGGCGTTGGCCATTTGATGCTTATGGGTATGTAATATATTTACAAAGCGAAGACGTATGATAAAAAAGTTGACCTTCAACTCCTCAACCCTGATGATGCAGGGTACTGTAAGCCCAAGCCATAGAAGTTGGGGATCTGTTGCTTACGTGCATGCGATGAGATTACATAGAAAAGATATGACATGATAATTTTGACATTCAACTCTTCGGCCCTGATGATGCAGGGGTACTTCAGGCTTAAACCATAGGCGTTGGCCATTTGATACTTATGGATATATAATATATTTACAAAGCAAAGACGTATGATAAGAAAATTGACCTTCAACTCCTCAACCCTGATGATGCAGGGTACTGCAAGTTTAAACCATAAGCATCGGCCATATGGTGCTTACGTATATGTAATGAGATTACTAAGCAAAGATATGACATGATAATTTTGACCTTCAACTCCTCAACCCTGATAATGCTGGGGTCCTTCAAGTTTAAACCGTAGGCATCGGCCATATTGTGCTTACGTATACATAACCAATACCAACAATGAGTTTCGGAGAGGATATAATTATGATCAAAAATTCCACTTTGAATACAATTACCTGAAAGATGCAAGAGTACTACCAACCTTTTTAAATTGGATGGGTTATTTTTATCAGTATCAGTTGAATTATACTCTTAGTTATAAGGTTTATATTACTTTTTCTACTTTAAATATTGATAATTATTAGGGGTGTGCGAATAATTCGAAGTTACGAATTATTCGTTCCGAATCGAATATTAATATTCGATTCGAAACACGAATCGAATAATCCGAACTTTCGAATATTCGAAAGTCCCCGAATAATTCGAAAAAGTTCGAATAATTCGAAACATTCGAACTATTCGAAAAGTTTCGAATAATTTGGCAAAGGTCACGGCTACTTTGTGCCTAATTGTCGATAGATCATTACAGTTGCAATATTCTAATGATAAATTAATTAAAAAATATATTCTTAAAATACCATGTTTTATTTCTAGGCAGAACTCAAGAGAAATGATACAGTCTATGAGTTTTTTTTTATTTCTGGTTTAATGACAACTTCGCGCCATTTTCTCGGCAGTGTTGCCCTTTAAGCAATATTTATGAGAATTTTCTGAAATATATTGTAGATAAATTATATTTTTACAAGCTTTTTACAAATTATATTTTCGATTAACTTGCAACGTATGTATGTTTGTCAGGGTGGAATCTTGCGACTGAATTTTTAAGCAGTTATCTTTAACCGATTGAGCTGAAATTTGGTATATATATATATATATACCTTACGCTGATATGATTATTGTTTACATGACGATTAATATTAGTAATTCCAATATGGCAGATGATCCAAAATGGCGGACTAGTTACTTTTCCTGCACTGACCCAGTCTGGGTGTCAAATGAAACGGCTTAATTTGTAGCATCTAATAAACTACAAATCCAAGATGGTTGTCATCAAAAATATGGAAGATTACATACTTTCGTGCAACCCACGTAACACGGGTATCAAAAGGAAGGGCTTAATTTTTACAATTCGAAACACTACAAAAAAATCAAATCCAAGATGGTCGTCATGGAAACACCGGAATATTACATATTTTTGTATTATCCGCCCAATATTGGTATCTAATAGAAGGGCTTAATTTGTAGAATACAATACAAAACAAAACATTAAATGCATGATGGCTGGCTGCCTTTAAAAAAACTGGAAAGTCAAATTTTTTTGTCCAACACACCCAGTATGAAATGAGAGGCCTTAGTTTGTAGAATACAATACACTTGGAAAAAAATCAAGCCCAAGATGGCCACCCTCAGAAAATTGAAAGATTACATATTTTAGTGCTACCCTCCTTATAATAAAGTAGGTATGAAACGTAAGAGTATTACGGCTAAAAATAAGAAAATAAATTATTTTTTAATTTTTTTTTGTACTCATAATAATATTTTGTGATTTTTTTTTTGTAATTTATTTATTCCTATAATTATCTTTATTTAAATATATGCAATTACGTAATTTAAATTTATTATTGATATGGTAGCAACACTGTGAGTTGTTGAAGTATTTTGCAGTACGAATATAGTATTTTTTTAAATACCAAAGATAACCTTTAAAGGGACTTACTTTTTCAGCATAAATATAATTCATCACATCATCGTTCTTTAATATCAGATTCTACAATTATAATAGTGAAATATTTTCTAAAAATTATTTATAGAAGTTTGGGGTTAATCATAAAAACCCGTGCTTAGATTTTACTCATAATTTTTATCATTACAATCTAATAAATAATTTACAATTATTATCAACATTATAACTTATTAAAATAAGTAATAAATATTTTAAACTTACGTTTTATTAAAAAGTTACATTAATAAATAATTATTTACATCGTACAATACATATATGTAGGATGTTTAATTTAGATATCTTGCTGTTAAAAGAAAAAAAATGTCTATGTTATTTAAGCTATGATAATTAAAGTAGTCAGGGGTATCCATCTCAACTATTGGACCAAAGTTGCGGTGTGGTACACGGGTATGCGACCCCGGCTCCCCGAGCTTCTACTGCCTTTGCTCCACAAACTTCCAGGCAGTAGTATCCTATTCCCTTTATATCCTTTCCCACTCTTAGCACATTCTTTTCCACCCCTATTTTCCTTCTCTAGGTCCAAAAATGCAGGTCCCTCCTGCTAAACACAAAAGTCTGTTTCGGCGAGGATGGCAGCCCAACGCAGATAGTGCAAAAGGGCCTGGCGGAGTCGGCGATCCAGCAAGGCAAGGTGGATGGCCCAGGGCGACGGTAGAGGGCGCGTGCAGTTACCGTCGGCCAGACACTGCATCCAATCGTTCCTCTGATCGTAGCGGTACTCCGTTCCATTGGAATAAGGAGCGGGCGGACGAGAGAGTGCGTCTGTGTTTGCGCACACACTTACGTACTATAACATATTCCCGCGCAGATGACACCTGGCAATAACACGGACAGTGAGCAAAGTCCTACGGCGATGGAGACTGGTGGTGGGGTACCGATCTGGTGAGTTTGGTCCCTAGCTGGATCTCTGCACGTAGGCGGTTGGGCAGTGATGGTCGTTTCATGATTTGACTGAGGCGGAAGTCTGGTTCGGCAGCTTGCCCATCGACAAAGCAGCCCTATTTAGGGATCGCACTGCTTTCCCCAATCCGGGGAGGGGCCTAGAAAAGGTGGCCTAAACAAAGTTCGTCTCACTTTTTACCCGGTCGACTAACCGCGGTCGCCCGGTCACCATCTTATTGCGGTCGAAAGAAACAAAACTATACGAAACCTTTTAATATAGCTGCTTGGAATGTAAGAACCCTGCTAGACAACGCGAACAACTTGTGTCCTGAGCGAAAAACAGCGCTCATTGCGCACGAACTGTCCCGTTATAATATTGATATCGCTGCAATTAGTGAAACACATCTAGCAGATAGTGGCGAGCTCTGTGAGAGGCTCGGTGGGTTTACATACTACTGGATAGGTAAACCAGCAACAGAACGATCCGCTAGTGGTGTTGGTTTTGCCATAAAAAATGTAATAGCTAGATCTCTCATTGAACCTCCAAAAGACGTCAGTGACAGAATTATGACACTGAGACTCTACGTAAGACCTGGTAAATACCTGCATTTCATCAGCATTTATGCACCTACCTTGACCTCATCAGATGAAGACAAATTCAAATTTTATGAAGACCTTCGCACAGTTATATCAAACGTACCACAGCAGGATAAGATATTTCTTCTCGGAGATTTTAACGCGCGTGTTGGGTCAGACCACATAGCTTGGAGAAATGTACTGGGAAAACATGGTATCGGAAAGTGCAACTCCAATGGTACTGCATTATTAACTCTATGTGCAGAATTCGAGCTTAGTATCACAAACACGTTCTTCAGGCTACCTGACAAATACAAAACATCTTGGATGCATCCGCGCTCTGGCCATTGGCATCTTCTTGATTACATCATAGTTCGAAGGCGTGACCTGAAAGATGTACTTATCACAAGAGCAATGCGTGGTGCCCAGGGTTGGACAGATCACCGTCTCATTCGATCTAAGATGAAGCTTTTCTACAAGCCTCCGCGCAGAGCAGAACATAAAACTCCAGCGAAACTAGCTTTTACAAAGTTAATAAACGACGAAGAAACGCGGCTTCTCCTTGACGCAGATTTTGAACATGCCATGTCCAGTGCTGATGGTGACTCGACCATTGATGCTAAATGGCGTTTGTACGCGGAGACCTTGTATGAAGTATCACAAAGAGTTATTGGTAAATTGCAGAAGAAAAACCAAGATTGGTTCGATAATTCTAATGCGGAAATACGGAAACTCGTTGAGAACTTCAGAACTACTTTGAGAAGCACTGTAGACTCTGGACAACGAAAATCTATGCAGCAGGAACTTAAAATCAAAGTGCGCCAATTAAAAGATAACTGGTGGATCAGAAAATCCGAAGAATTACAGTGGCTGGCAGATACCAACCAAACTGCAAAATTCTTCGAGGGACTTAAGAGTGTTTTTGGACCTCGTACTAGGAAGACCGCCCCAGTATACTCGCGAGATAAGACCAAGAGGCTGACTGATCCCGAAGAAGTTCTCCCTCTTTGGGCTGAGCATTTTAATGAAGTGCTCAATCCCGGTAGTCAAGGTGTGGATCTAAAATATCTTGAAGCTCTTGAGGACCTGCCTGTCGCGTCGGAGTTGGATGAACCACCGTCATTTATAGAATTTATTTCTGCGATAAATCGTTTGTAAAACGGCAAGTCACCAGGTGCAGATAGTCTTCCTTCAGAAGTTTTCAAATACGGAGGACCAAACATTAAATCTAGACTGTTTGCCCTAATTCAACAAATTTGGGCTGATGATCTTGTTCCACAAAACTGGAAGGATGCTACTATTGTTAAACTATACAAAGGTAAAGGAGACCTCTCAGATTGCAGCTCATTTAGAGGAATTGCTCTGCTCTCAGTGGCTGGCAAGATTCTGGCGCATATCATCAACAAGCGCCTGTGTACGCTAGCTGAAAGCTTCCTTCCCGATACCCAGTGTGGTTTTAGACCGAATAGAGGGACGGTTGATGCCATCTTTGTTGTCAAACAATTACAAGAAAAAAGCCTTGAGCAACACCGTGATCTTTACATGTGTTTTGTGGACCTGGAAAAGGCCTTTGATCGCGTACCAAGATCTGCCCTCTGGATAGTACTCGAGAAATTTGGCTGCCCTGTGAAGTTTGTAAATTTAGTGCGTCAATTTCATGAAGGCATGATGGCCCGTGTACGCCACGAAAACGACTTTACAGAACAGTTTAATGTAACAAGCGGAGTAAAACAAGGCTGTGTAATGGCTCCAACCCTATTTACTATATACTTTGCTGCGGTTATGAAGGATGCCCTTAGGAACTGCAATGATAGTGTTTCATTAAATGTTCGCATGGACAAGAATGTACTTGACCTTTCCCGTTTCAGAGCAAAACATAAAGTCCAGCAGACTTCTGTACTGGAAATTCTTTATGCAGACGATGTTTGCCTTATGGCTGACAGTATGGAGAATCTGCAAAGATACGTCGACAATTTAGATGACTCCTGTCGTAAATTCGGCCTTGTGATCAGCGCGTCGAAAAGTCAGATTCTGAAACAGCCCGCAAGAGGAAAATCTGCTAGCGACGCTGCTGTCTACTTAGGTGGAAAAAAACTAGACGAAGTCAATACCTTCCGGTATTTAGGATGTCTAGTTCGTAACGACAATCGTCTCGAGTCTGACATATCTGCGCGAATTGCCAAAGCTGCTGCTGTTTTTGGTAAACTGAACCAAAGAGTATGGAAGTCCCACGACCTAAAGCTCCACACAAAACTTGCCGTCTATAGAGCGATCATACTACCTCTGCTACTGTATGCCTCGGAGACCTGGTGTCTGTACAAGAGTGACATCAGACGTCTTGACGTCTTCCACATGAAGTGTCTTCGCGCCATCCTTCGTTTGAAATGGCAGGATCGTGTCTCTAACTCTGAAGTTCTTCGTCGGACTAAAATGACCGGTATGGAGAGTCTGCTAACAAATTGTCAACTACGATGGTCTGGACACTTAGTGCGTATGGACTCCTCAAGGTTGCCAAAGTCAGTCTTTTATTCAGAGCTTAGCTCAGGAAAGCGCACACCCGGAGGGCAATATCTACGCTACAAAGATGTTTTAAAACGCCACCTAACATCCTGTGGAATATCTTGTGATTCTTGGGAGGAGCTTGCTACTCAAAGACCGAAGTGGCGAAATGCTGTCAAAACGGGCATTAATAATTTTGAGCGCGCTCGCATTGAACATCTTGACGCCAAACGTCAGCTTTTGAAAACTCGACACAAGCCCTCCTATAAATACACGTATAATGATAGCGGGCAGCTTTATTGCGCTATTTGTGACCGAATCTTTAAAACTAAATTCGGTTTTGCGAGTCACATTCGCGCTCATGAACGTCGAATTAATTATTGATTGTGTGTCGCCGTCGACGGATACGTCTGGGAGGACATCATCATCAATTAAAAAATATTCATCAGTGATCATGAAGACAACAATAAATTCCCGCCTTCCGAAGTTTTGAAATTCGAACATTGACGAACTATTCGAAATTTTTCGAATATTCGAAGTATATCGAATTATTCGATTGCATTCGAATTTGCGTCGAATGCCGAATTATTCGAAAGTTCGAACTATTCGATTCGAATTTCGAATCGAATATTAACATTCGATTCGATTCGATTCGAACGGTATTCGCACACCTGTAATAATTATAGGTCTATTCTTTAAATAAATGTTTACTCAGAAAAAGTTGTTTTATTCGGTTAGGTTAGGTTCGAACAGATTTTTCCAATTCAGAATCTAAGGGAGGGGGCGCGGTAGCGCCCCCGACCGGTTGTGTCAAAGAAGTCTATTTTTATATGATGACGTCAGCACATAATTTTATTCATCCGAAAATCGGACGAATAATTAATTTTATTCATCCGGTTAGCGGACGACTAGCAACAGCCATAACTGATTTTATCGTGACTGAAAAGCGTGAAAAAAAAAATTTTAAACAAAAAATACAACCGACTTCCATGCCACATAAAAGTAAAAAATAATTTAAATACATGTTGGTTTAGAGCAAACACAGTTCTTAGTACATAGTCCCGAAGTCGGCGCTCATATAAGATACATGTAGTTTCGTCATGATCCAGCAAAATATGGTAAGCGCCGACTTCGGGACTATGTACTAAGAACTGTGTTTGCTCTAAACCAACATGTATTTAAATTATTTTTTACTTTTATGTGGCATGGAAGTCGGTTGTATTTTTTGTTTAAAATTTTTTTGTAATTTTGCTCTTTAAGGGGTTAAAAATGAGAAAGAATGTTTATATGAAAGTCCGCCAATTTTTATGCTAACTTAACTGCCACTTAATTGCCACTCAGTATTTGATTTTTCGATTGATATAATGGATGTTATGTGACAATTATTAACTTATCGCGAACGAAATAGCGGGTTTTATTAGTTTACTAGCTGACCCGGCAAACTTTGTTCCACCTTAATGGCAATAAATAAGCATATTTATTTTTTAATTTGAAAAAATACAAAAAAAATTAAATACCTACATTAATCATTCATAATTATTTCTGTATTTTAGTACACAGGTTGCTCTTCATTTAGGTACCTTGTGATATACGACATTTTTTGTTTTATTATCAGGCGCAAAAACAAAAAACGCAGATGGTCTTATTATTATTTCTTATTCTTTTGTTATTCCAAGTCTGATTCTTTTTTGTTTTTATACCACGTTTTATAGTGACTGACGTTTCATGTCAAGTCACACGGGAATGCTGTCGAACGCGATAAAAAGTATCCTATGTCCTTCTCCTGGCTCTAAACTACCTCCCTGCCAATTTTCAGCTAAATCGGTCAGGCCGTTCTTAAGTTATAAGTGGAGTAACTAACACGACTTTCCTTTATATATATTGATGTATATAGGCCACTGTGTATATTTAGAGTTGTTGATTGTATGTAATTCAAATTAAAGATATTTCATTATTGTTTATTTAGCCACTCAAGATACAAGTACATACGCTTCAGGGCTGGGGAGCAGACACCCTACATATATATACCCTACACTGTCCCTACATATATATAATCCATCCAAAAACTGCGTTTTTTATGCAATATTATTTTAATGATAAAATATTAGCTTTGATATAAAAACAATTACTTTAATGTTTTAGTGTCTGCAATCCCGCCAAGAAATGAAAAAATATTGCAAAACATTTCTTAGCAATAAATCTGAAACGTTAAAAATTTACGTGACGCAACGTTATTTTTTTTTTATGAAAACGTGTAGAGATTTTAGATAAAAAGAGCTGCGTCAAAATTAGCTGATTTATTATATATGTTTTTTTCTGTTAATTGTTTAAAAAATATAATCTTAACTATTTGGATGAATCAAATTAAAAAATTAAACAAAAAAATTAAAAACAAATTAACAAATTCAAAGAGGAAATGCTGCCAGCATCTTGGGAACCTTGCCCAGGGACTGCGATGGTGATAATTTTTTATGGTAGTGTTTTTGTTTATTATTTGTGGCCATTTATTTTTAAATAAATGGCCACAAATCAAAAATATTGAAACAAATTATTTGTTAAAAAAATATCTTGGTAATTTTAGTACCATATTTAGTAGTATTTAAGTCTATTGAAAAACAAAATATATAAGCCATAATTAGAAACAGTTTCACTTTGATTCCTTTAATAAAAATACTTTTTTTTACAGAGAAATATCCGGCCTGGACGTGTTAGTCCAAGAACTCCACAGGGTGTTCTCCAGAGATCACGTGAACGTACAGGATGTTCAGAAACTGATGGCTGGCTACAAATCCAACCCTAAAGACTGGAAGAAATATGCCAAGTTCGACAGATTCAGGTGAGAATCCCTTAAAGTAGGAACCTCTTTCAAACAGGTTCAGTGACCTTTTTAACTATTAAAGGCTTTAATAAGTATGTTACTTGTCTGAGTGGCGTATAGGGATTGCAATCCGGAAAACCGGATCCGGTAATCCGGCGGATACGGCACAAATTTACACAAACCGGATCCGGTACAAATTCACCTCCGGATCCGGACCTCTACCGGATCCGGTGATTGTATATTTTGACAAAAATTTCACATTACAAAAATAATTACCGTTAGAAATCGATCCTTTTTTTTACACTGTTTTAAGCGTTTTATTAATTCGGATTGAGAAAAAAATGGCCGGATCCGGCCGGATTGCAATCCCATAGCCTAGGTGGGGGGGGGGGGGGAGGAAAGAGGGAAACTGGGCGGCACGTTTTAGAACGCGTTGACGGATTTTTTGACGACCGCTGACGCGTGGCGGAGCCGTTACCATACCGGTCTGACGCGCAATGGGTCCCGGGTTCGATTCCCGGTCAGACAGGTATCTGTACGATGAGTTTGGATTCATGTTCTGGGTCTGGGTGTTGTATTCGTCTTGTGTGTGTCCATGGTGCCCGCGACACAGGAGAAAATCCTAGTGTGGGGCTATGAGTGTACAAAGCGTGTTACATGAAGTTGTACACATGTCAATGGGCGGAGATGACCTCTTACTATCGTAGTAGAACCAGTTAAATCCGACTGGTGCGATACCACCGACAAACTTATATGTGTGAAGCAGTTCTTGCGTTTCGATGGAAGGGTATGGTTGCCGACACACTTTTATGAGGCGACCATCTTAGTCTTAGAGTACGCATCAGAGAGAAACCTTGTTCTATATGAAGTTGCTTACAGGTGTCCATGGGTTAGTGACGACTTACCACCATCAGGTGGACTGCATGTTTGCTTAATTGTTTGTAACTCTAGCCAACTTACTAGTTTTCATGATACCCATATTGCTATAATAAACAAGAAAATCGTCGACCCCCCCCCCCCCCTTTTTTGGCTGCAGGTACCATATTCAAATTCTCTTACTGACGACGACTTAAGACGTTTAATAACTAGCTTAGTTATTAAACATTTAAAAGCAATAGCGGGTACTTTGACAAAGACATCTGACATTTTTGACGTTATGTGTTTTCATAGTAAGACATTGAATGTTCTATTTCGTTTATTATGTATGTGTTTGCGACAAATGCACGGTAGTGTGTGTAATGTGTTTTTAGTTGATTTTATGTATGATTTATGCATTATTTGAAAAAAATAATAATAACATACTGCACTCCTTCTCTACGTCCACTATATCCGTGCAAAGTTTCATACTAATCCGTCCGCTGCATATTACTTAAAAATGCGTCACAAGTTTTTGCTTCACGTATTAATATAATATTAATGGAATGAAGTGAAATGAAATTTCTTTATTTTGCATAGGCCTTCGGAGGCGCTTACAATGTCAGTTACAAATATATATATTTTTTACACTATCACCGGATCGGAACACGACCTCAACTGAGAAGATCCGGCAAGAAACTCAGTGGGTTTGTCTTTTTTCTTTGTAACTTTTTTTTATTTGCCATCTTGTTTTTACATGGGTAACATTAGCTCCACTATCCTGCCCTACATTTGGCCTAACAAGAAGCATGTTAATTTAGAAGATATAGAGATAGTATTACTTGACCACAACAATTAGGCGCATGAAACAAAAGTGGTTCAATATCCCGCATCTCGCTTCTTACCCCTAGTGACGTGCAGTCGTGTATCGTCTAGGTGTTTACGTTAGCCAGCACGTGTTTAATGTTATTTCGTTATAATGTTAGTTTAATGAGTGATTGTTGAATTTTTAAAGTTATTAATAAATTCGTTGATTATTCGTCAATAATCCACAAAATGGGTACGAAAAAGACTCTTCGTGGAGGAGCAAGTACTTTTACATACGAAATATGATTTTTTTTTAACAAGAGAAAATGCATCGGCTCTGTATTCCTATATCCGAAGTCAAAAATCGATCTGTCTCTTACACACATAAAAAAGAAAGAAAATATTCCATGTCTGCGAATATATTAAACACATGAAAGTGGTTTAATTAACTCGACTGTTGAAAATACACCACTATGGTATATGTTTTAATAATGGTATACCTACATACTTTTGGTAATAGAATATACTTAGTATCGGGATGGGAAATCCCTAGTTCTAATGACGTTTCAGCTGTCAAGCGCCTAATTGTTTTGGTCGAGTAGTACTATCAGATTTATTTGGATGCCATAGCAACAATATGTTTTTAAGTACAATTGACCTCATTGCACGCGTATCTAAGAGATTAATTTCAACATAAGCGAGACGATTAATGAATATTTTATCAAAGAAAAACATGGCCTCACTTTTGAACTTGTTGTTTTGACTGTTTTAATCGAAGCTTACACAAATATTTTTGAAATAAAAAAAAACAACATAATAGAATTGTTTTTTAGCCATAAGCATATTTTTATCAAAAACAATTTTGTTAACTTTAACTTTGTTTGTGCTGGGCGCGGTTCTCCTTTTAGAGAGAGTTTTAAACAATAGCTTACCGCGCTGGCCAAGTGCGAATTGGTGAACTCGTCTTAAAAATCTGACTGAAGTAGCAAACGAGCATGCAGTCTACCTGATAAGTTGTCACTGTCGCCCTGCGACATTTGTAATCAACATACAGAACATAGATTCGATCTGAAGCCAACTTAATCTTTATAGGTATCGTATCTGTTTCCGACGGGTAGGATTCTTAATTAGAGTCAATGTCTATAGGCGATATGGACTGCACCTTTGCTACTTGAATCGGATAAAACATGCGTGCGTACAAAGTACACATGTGAACAGAAGTGAAACTTCTTTGGCGAACTAATATATAAATCTTGTTTATATTTATACAAATCTAAAACTTTAAATTTCCAAGATTAAGAGGAAGGGAAAAAGGCGTGATACGACGTTCGCTCTGTCTCACTTTTTCTCTCAATCTTTCTCACTCACTTGCTCCCTACTCTCACTCCACGGCTAGTTGTTCATGCTACGTTCGCCCTGTCTTACTCTCTCTCAATCGGTCTCGATCACTCTCTCTCTCTTTTCCGACACTTCCGTTGCATACCGGCGTGACGTTTCATCTGTAAAAATTTTACCCTCATGCACCTAAAGAAGTTTCACTTCAAAAACCCTTTTACAGATAAAGCTGTACCCTTAACTTATATTTGACTTATTAATTGTGTTATTATTTATGCAAAAGCGACATACAATGTGTTTTCAACGTTGAACGTAGCAGGATAATGACCTAGCCTTCAGGCCACAATATACGCATTTAAATTTCTCATTATCGTAAGATATGGCCTATTTACCATTATCAAATTAGCGTCACAAATTAAGCCCTAACGTCGCAATACTCTAATTGATTGTAAGAAATTCTGAAGCTCAATCAGTGCCAGATTAAGGTAGCGCGGGGCGGAGGCCCAAAATTCACCATGGGTATTAGGGAAAATTTAGAGCGTCCCTGTAGTTCCGGGATCAGAATAGGGCTACGGTATCCCCTGCCTGTCATTGAGGTGACTAAAAGAGACTACCGGGGTTGCGGGCGGCTACAGTGAGGGCTTGAACCGTCCAGCCAGGCGATCCCGGGAAGGACGGCGGTATGTGTGGTCGCATATCGTCGTAAAGACTAGACGGAGCGGTGGGCCCAGTCGCCCATCTGAGAGGAGCCCGATGGGGCAACGCGCTCACAGGATTCCGGCTGCAGTCCTTTGGAGGTCCCGAAGTCCTCTTTATAGCACTGAGGATGGCCACTGGGGGGGTTTTACTGCGGTAAAAATCTTACATAACCCTGCGTCGCTCTCACGGCATCGGGTACCTTTTGAAGGTTTCCCCCTCGACAAAAAAAAGAAAAAAAGGGAAAATATAGAGATGACACTTTCAATATCTTATTTCTATATCTTCTTTCAGTTTAGGATTTTTAGGATAGCAAAGATAGTAAAATATAAACAGAAGATAGGTGTTGGGCCGCGGGGCCGCTATAGTCGCGGGGCCGCTCTAGTCGCGGGTCCCCTCAAGTCGCGGCGCCTGTAGCATTTGCTTCTCTTGCTATATAAATGTTACCTTGCTTGCTTGCTAAATGTTACCAACAATCATATTATTTAGGATTTCTTGGGGGTAATAATTATTAAGTCTGTCACCAGGCTGTACCTCATGAACTGTGATAGTTAGACAGTTGAAATTTTCACAGATTATGTATTTCTGTTGCCATCCATCCATCCATCAGCCCTTTGATGTCCACTGCTGGACATAGGCCTCCCCTAAATGGCGCCACTCCAACCGATCCTGTGCCCTCTGAATCCAACGGTTTCCCGCTGTCTTCTTCAGGTCATCGGTCCACCTGGTAGGGGGGCGACCTGTACTCCTTTTGCCTAAACGTGGTCGCCACTCGAGGACCTTTCTTCCCCATCGGTTATCGGTCCTTCGAGCGATATGGCCGGCCCACTGCCACTTCAGCTTGCTGATTTTGAGAGCTATATCGCTAACCTTCATTCGTCTACGGATTTCATCGTTGCGAATCATGTCTCGTAGCGTAGCGTTTCTGTTGCCGCTACAACAAAAACAGATTAAAATCAATATTTAGGGAAGGCTCTCACACAAAAAAAAAGATTTGTTTTGACGTTTTTAATAATGGTACGGAACCAGTTTTCGTTTTTTATAATAACAAGGTCATGAGTATCTTACCAATTGCTTAGTCATTAAAGAAAATTCGTTAGAAAGTTAGAAAATATCACACGTCATAAATTTGCACATTATAACACTAACACGTTTAGGTTTAAATTAGTCTTAAAACATTGCTTTTTAACTTTCATTAAGGTTTTTTGTGAGTTTTAACTAGGTCTTTCGAGCAACAATTGTATTTCGGGCACTAAACACTTTATCTATATACCTATATATTATTACGTGAAGCAAAAACTTGTGATTCGTTTTTAAGATACTTGCCGCAGGCGGAGGAGTATGAAAGTACGCACGGTTATAGTTTATGTAGAGAAGGATTGCGCAATTCTAATATTTTTTCAAATATATCATAATACATACATAAAATCAACTAAAAAGACAACACACACTACCTTGCATTTGACACAAATACATACATAATAAACGAAATAGAACATTCAATGTCTTACTGAAAACAACCTTAAAAATGTCAGATGTCTTTGACGAAATACCCGCTATTGCTTTTAAATGCACCTTAGTCAATTAAACCTCTTTTTACCTGTAACGCTAAGTACTCACGAAGCGATTTTCACCGCGACGGCAGCGTAACCGCGTAAATAACCGGTCTCGTGAGTTTCGCACAGAAGCTGCGGGCCCGCAACATAATTAAAAAAAACGGTTCATTCGTTTTTTTATCCTTTAAGTGCATTGAAGAAAAGCTTGTTTTTAAAAAAAGTAAATATTTTACCATGTTTATACTTTAATTTCCAGGTATACAAGGAATCTAGTGGACGAGGGTAATGGAGCCTTCAACATCATGATCCTCTGCTGGGGCCCCGGCCACGCGTCGGCTATCCACGACCACGCTGACTCCCATTGCTTCATGAAGCTCTTGAGTGGAAGCTTGGAGGAAGTCAGGTAAGATTTTGTCTGATTGAAGTAGCACAGGAGCAGTCCACCTAAGCATGGAAAGTGGTAAGTAGCCACTGCCGCCCATGGACATCGGTAAGAAACTTCATATATTCACTTCGGTTGCACGTGGAGTTGATACCCCGGAACTATTAAATTATCTCTCCCAGAATGTACCGCTACGTGTGGCGGCGCAAACCTCCATCACTACTGGCCATACCGCTGGCCAGGACCAAAATGGTGGCTGTGGCACCTCTCACTAGAGCAATTAATACATAACGCAGCTCATGAAAAGCTTGATGTATTTTCTTGCAATTTGAATGAGTTCGCAAAGGTTACATTACAATAATATGTCATACTAGCAGTTCCCGCGGTTTCACTCGCGTTTATAATATATATATAGCCTAAAGCCAGATAAATGGTCTATTCAACATAAAAAGAACTTTTCAATTCGAACCAGTACTTCCTGAGATTAGCGCGTTCAAACAAACAAACTCTTCAGCTTTATAATATTAGTATAGATTAGTATAGATATTATGTGATGGTGTTTTAAGAAATGCTACACGCTAGAAATAGGTGTGGCACTGTTACCTCCTCCGTCCTCCGTGGTTCAGCATCTGGCAGAACTGAATAGTGCTAGTAGAAACAGTATGGTTTGACTGAGAGCTGCCACTTATTTTTAACGTGTATCAGGTCTTAAATTTCAGTGGAAATGTGTGCCTCCAGAAGTGGCAATACTTTTCAAGTTGAGCCCTATCCTTTTTGGAGTTGGTTACAGATGTCCATGGATATCATTAACAACTTATCATCAGCTGCACTACGTGGTCCTTCACAGGCTCAGGGTCACTTAGCCTGCTATGGAGAGGGTTATGCTCGGAATTTTGGTACGAGACATGATTCGCAATAATGAAATCCGTAGACGAACAAAGCTTACCGACATAGCTCTTAAAATTAGTAAACTGAAGTGGCAATGGGCCGGCCACATCACTCGTAGGACCGATAACCGATGGGGAAGGAAAGTCTTCAAATGGCGACCACGCTCAGCAAAAGGAGCACAGGTCGCCCTCTCACCAGGTCCACCGATGACCTGAAGAAGACAGCGGGAAACCGTTGGATTCAGAGGGCACAGGACCGGTTGGAGTGCCGTCATTTAGGGGAGGCCTATGTCCAGCAGTGGACCTCAAAGGGCTGATGGATGAATATGGTTTCCTAGAATATTAAAATGACATAACAAAACTGAATTCGTTCTCGATTTTTTTTGTGTGACAGTAGCAAACAAGCATGCAGCATTTTTTTTTATACGTGGGGGAAACCCATCATGGGTTCCTCTCTGTGCGGGGGCAGCTGACAGGATATGCCGGACTCCTACCGGCTATAACCCCACGGTGTTCCTCTATACGCCCTGTGCCGGGACTGCGGGTACGCTAGTAACATTCTACCGCGGTCCCGACGACGTCTGCCCACTACAGGGCCCTTCTCTTTTTGGGATGGAGCTGGAGTTTCTCCATCCCACCGATTTTGAGATGCGCACGGGAACACCGCGCGCGCCACCTCGAGGCTAAACAAGCATGCAGCCTATGTTAAGTGGACACCACCGCCACCTAAGGACATCTGTAATCAATCCTAGACAAGATCAAAGTCGTACTTAGGTAGCTACAGAAAATTGCTACTGCCGAGGACCGTAGTGTAAAGTTTTGAATAGAAACGCGCTTTCGACACGCATAGCCCCTCAGTTGGATTTTCTACAGTATCATGGGTACCATGAACACACACAAGACGAATACACAAATGAAATGTCTTTATTTTGTATAGACCTACGGGGGCACTTACAAATTGTCTGTTACATTTTTTTCCTTACACTACCACCGGATCGGAATACGACCTCAACTGAGATGATCCGGCAAGACACTCAGCGGGTTTGTCTTTTTTCTTATTCATATCCATTTTTTTTGAATTATCACAAACACCCAGTCCTGAAACAGGAATCCAAACTCATCATTCAGATACCGGTCTGGCGGGGAATCGAACCCGGGACCCATTGCACGCCAGACCGGTATGGTAACCGCTCCGCGGGTCGTCTTACTTAGTTACAGAAACAACACAACTGCTGAAGACCGTTTTTTTTTTTATTTGTCTGAAGTAGCAAACAAGCATGCAGTCCATCTGATGGTAAGTGGTCACTGCCGCCCATGGACAACTGTAATCAACTACATACAGAACATGGGTTCCATCTGAAGTCAATCACAGATGCGTTGCTACTCCCGAGGACTATGATGGTTGCCTCATGTGTGCCGGCAACCACACCCTTCTATCGAAACGCAAGAAATACTTCACGCTAGAAATAGGTGTGGTGGTGGTACTTCCCCGAACTACATTGGTTCTAGTACTGTAAAGTTTTGAATCCGTAATTAATAGAGCTATCATATGTTTTCCAGATATGATTGGCCAAGCAACGTAGAGCCGGAAGTGATGAAGAAATTCAAGAGGAAAAACCTGAGGTGTTCAGACGAAACTGACCTGGACGTTGATATTAGTCAAGATCTTAACGGTAACGGTGAAGTTGAAGAACGTGAGAGGGATGGTGATTACTACGACGTTCATGAAATGGAAGAGATAGGGAGGACAAGACTGGAAGTAGACGATGTTTGCTATATCAATGGTAAGTTGTATTTGTTTACTAGATGAAAACCCGGCTTCGTTTTCCCGACGACCCGTGTGGCGCAGCAGTTACCGTACCAGTCTGACACGCAGTGTTCCCGGGTTCGATTCCCGGCCAGACAGGTATCTGAATGATGAGTTTAGATTCTTGTTCTGGGTCTGGGTGTTTGTGTATTCGTCTTTGTGTGTGTCCATGGCACCCACGACACAGGAGAAAATCCTACTGTGGGGCTATGAGTGTAGAAAGCGTTTTTTTTTTTTTTCGTTTGGCTAAAATATGACGCTAAAAGTAACTCAGCTCTGAGCTGCTTCAAATATTCAGGTCACTTATTATTTGAAACGGATTTCTACCACGTAGTTTAATGTTAGGGCATTAGATGGCGCTTGTTCAATATTTAATTTATCAATATTACTTGGTGGTTGCTTTTAGACTGACAAATCTACCTACATTCAAAGTAATTCAGTATTAAACATCTTAAAAAAACGCTCGTGGGTGCCATGGAAACACACACACAGACTATTACACAAACACCCAGACCCAGAACAAGAATCTAAATCCATCATTCAGATACCTGTCTGGCCGGGAATCGCACCCGGGAGCCACTGCGTCTCAGACCGGTATGGTAACCGCTGCGCCACGCGGGTCGTCATATCTACTTGTATGAATTTATTACAAATTTATATGTATTATATTTAAATGAACTCTAGATAACATCAGGGCTGCTAATATGGCGACTATCATTTGCACCATTAGGATTTTCCGGTTGAAGTCGTTTCAAGATCCCGGAGTCCTCCTTTTTAGCGCCGAGAACGGCCACCGGGGCGGTCTTAGTGCGGTAAAAATCCCACATAACCCTGCGTCGCTCACACGGCGTCGGGTACCTTTTGAAGGTTTCCCCGTCGCCAAAAAAAAAAAAAAGGATTTAACGAAATACCCGAGAATCAGAATTTTACGGCTAAATTTTGTCTACTCGAAATCATTATTTTTATGTTTTAACATTCAGGTAAGGTTTTAGTCAAGTCTAGCCGTAGCCGTTGACGGAATAATAATATAGATAGGTCGTAGACCTATAGTAGACGTAGAAAAAGAAAAAAATATTGTGATTTTGATCTCATCAACCCATTATTGGCCCACTGCTGGGCACGGGTCTTCTCTCAGAATGAGAGAGTGTAGGCCATAGTCCACCGCGCTGGCCAAGTGCGAATTGGTGGACTTCACACACCTCCGGGAACTTTTTTTTTAAGAACTCTCGGGTGTGTAGGTTTCCTCACGATGTTTTCCTTCACCGAAAAGCAGTGATAATTAATTTTAATACGCACATAAATCAGTGGTGCGTGCCTGGGTTTGAACCTCGGACCTCCCGATCGAGAGGGCATGTTACAACCATTAGGCTATCACTGCTCTGCCTGATTTTGATCTAGGTTTTTTTAAACATTTTTCCTTTTTTTAATCTGACTGAAGTAGCAAACGAGCATGCAATCCACTTGATGGTAAGTGTAATCGACTTTTGTAATCAACTTCATACAGAACATGGGTTCCATCTGAAGTCAATCACAGATGCGTTGCTACTCCCGAGGACTATGATGGTCGCCTCATGTGAAAGTGTGCCGGCAACCACTCCCTTCCATCGAAACGCAAGAACTGCTTCACGCTAGAAATAGGTGTGGGTGGTACTTCCCCGGTCGAACTACACTGGTTCTTCCACCTTGAACGCTTGAAAGCTTTCTACACTCATAGCCCCACAGTAGGAATTGTCTCCTGTGTCGTGGGTAACATGGACACACACAAGACGAATACACAAACACCCAGACCCAGAACAAGAATCTAAACTCATAATTCAGATACCTGTCTGGCCGGGAATCGAACCCGGGACACTGCGTGTCAGGCCGGTATGGTAACCACTGCGCCACGCGGGTCAACTTGACAATAATGACACTTATACTTTGTACGGTGTAACCGTACACCAGGTCGCGTCAGCAGTTTACGCGCCACGAGCGTTATTTAATTATGCATATTAATTTAGTACGATTTCGGAAAGCAAACCGCGCATGCTCTTCCCTAACAACATCAATCATCTTTCAAGTGAAATATAATTTTTAAGTCAAGTCACGTCAACCCATTATTGTCCCACTGCTGGGCACGGGTCTTCTCTCAGAATGAGAGAGTTTAGGCCATAGTCCACCATGCTGGCAAACTGCGGATTGGTGGACTTCACACACCTTTAAGAACTTTTTTTTTTTTAAGAACTCTCGGGTGTGTAGGTTTCCTCACGATGTTTTCCTTCACCGAAAAGCAGTGATAATTAATTTATAATAATTTTGAAGTTATTCAGAACACACTCGTTCAAGGTAAAAAGGGGTTTGATAAAGCTAAGCTCCATTTAAAAGCAATAGCGGGTATTTTGCCAAAGATATCTGACATTTTTGACGTTATGTGTTTTCATAGTAAGACATTGAATGTTCTATTTCGTTTATTATGTATGTGTTTGTGTCAAATGCTAGATAGTGAGTGTAACTTTTAAGTACTCTACAACATATTTTACTTAGCTATGTACTATTAACCCGTACATACTTGTTTTCACTAGAGATAGGTATATGTGATGCAAGCACATACATCATGTCATGGAAATTCCCCGTCTTATCTTAGTATTGGGTACACAAGATGACTGTCTTTTCCTAGTTACTTATCGTCTTAAATAACTAATTGTAGGAATAGGTACCTATATGTTTGGTTGCTATGCGTTTAGTGAAAATTGAGATAATAATTTTATTTGATTTTTAGATCAAAGGAAAATACAACTTAAATTAAACAAAAATATATATTAAAACTATATGAATAATTTTAATATAGGTTATTATATTTAATAATAATTATATTTAATAATAACCTAGGTATATTAAAATTAATACCTATATTGAAAAAAAACATTATATAAAAAAAACTTCATCAAATAATACTATAAATATAAATAAATTAATTAAATAATTATAGTTTAATTTAAGATATGTTATCAGTGTAGGGGAGACCGGGGCTACAATTAACAAAAAACATACTTTTGACTGTAGTTTATTAACTATTCAATATTTAGACTAGATTTTTATGTTATATGAGGCTATAATTATCTAGGTATCATTAAAATTAAACAAATCAAACATAACATACAAGATGTTGTAGATACAACTCTTTTTCTCAAAAATGGTAGTTGTTAATACTTACCTCACTTTTGGGGCTAGAATTAACAGCCCTGAGGTAAGTATTAACAAAAGGGGTAACAATTAACATTATGTTATGCTGGCTGATAAAAATAAAAACAAATATATTTATGACATATTTTTTATTAAATGTAAGTGGAATGAATACAAACTTGTATACAACACGTTTTCTTCTAAACTGACTAAAATAATTACTAATGATTTAAACATGATCAAAATTTTTCTTCTTCTATATATTAATCAGTCTCTCACTGGTATGTTTTGTTATTCGACTATCTTTGAGTCGGTACTTCAATTTAACATTTTTTCTTTATTTTTTATTTGCTCGCCTTATTTTAGTTTTCCATTTTTTTTTACACTTGCCTTTACCCTTCCCTTTTCCTTCTCCATTATTATATTGACATTTTCTTCTTTTTCAATTCTCTAATAGTATGTTGCTCATCTAAAACATTATTTTCTGGAGTACCTATCGGTAAAAATGGCAGATTTTTTAAAAAGAGTTCTACCTAGGTTGGTCCTGTTGAAGTTTGTGTTGCTAATGTAGGATTTCGTCTCATAAAGTTCGTTCGCAGGAATTTTTTTCAATGTTGTAAAACATAGCGCATTGATATGCTAATTTCTTCATTTCACTGGGCAGTAACCCAAAATAAATACTATAAAATATATATATATATATATATATATATATATATATATATATATATATATATATATATATATATATAAATAAAAAATAATTATAATCAAACTTTCGGGGTAAGTATTAACACGTTAAAACAAACCCCGCCGATTTGTTAATTATAACCATGTAGGCACATTTTTCGTATTAAGTAACATAATTAAATTTTCGTCAATAGTTCCATCATTGAACCAACATAGCATTATAAAGTATAAAATACGCTGCCAGGAAAACAAAAACTTAAACTTACAAACTCATAATTCCTGTACAAATCAAAAAATAGTAAAGTTGAAAATGTTCGTTTCATGCGTAAAAATGACACCCAGTACACAGCCCACTTGTACGACACGTGGAGCGTAACCGACCTATCTTATGATGTGCCTTGTGATGAAGCCAATGAATTAAAACACGTGCTGCAGATTTAGTGTTTATAGTTTTAAAGATATTCGCTTGTTAATACTTACCTCTGTTAATTGTAGCCCCGGCCTCCCCTATTTTATGTAAATAGAAATAAAGGTATATGAAAAAAAAGTAAAATAAGACAATTTTAAATGATATTTTAGTCCAGAAATAAAGACATTGTCAAATAAATTTTTAAATAATAATTTTAAGTGCGTCAAGTATTTTAAAAACGAATCACAAATTTATGCTTCACGTATTAATAAGATTTTCTGAAAAATTCTATTTAATCTTCCAGATGCCCTAGGTCTTCACAGAATGGAGAACCCTTCACACGTAGACGGCGCCGTGTCCCTTCACCTCTACTGTCCGCCCTTCGACAGTTGTAGGATCTTCGACGCCAGGACCGGAAAGCCCACGGAAGCCAAGGTCACCTTCTGGTCCATGTACGGGAAGAAGATTAAAAGGGTGAGTTTTGATTTTGATATTGGTGGTGGTACTACTGGCTGTGTGGTGTCGGTCTTGAATAGCACCACTCCCTCTCTTCCCGTGGATGTCGTACGAGGCGACTAAGGGATAAAACATCCAGGAGATGGGCAGCAGCATCTCCTGTGAAATTCCAACATTTACTGCGGTCACCAACACGCTTGCCAGGCGCGGTGACTACTGGCAAAACCCCCTTATTCGAAGGCTCAGAGTCGCTCAGCGTGCTATGGAGAGGGCTATGCTCGGAATTTCGCTATGAGACATGATTCGTAACGATGAAATCCGTAGACGAACGAAGGTTACCGACATAGCTCTCAAAATCAGCAAGCTGAAGTGGCAGTGGGCCGGCCATATCGCTCGAAGGACCGATAACCGATGGGGAAGAAAGGTCCTCGAGTGGCGACCACGTTTAGGCAAAAGGAGTACCGGTCGCCCCCCTACCAGGTGGACCGATGACCTGAAGAAGACAGCGGGAAACCGTTGGATTCAGAGGGCACAGGACCGGTTGGAGTGGCGCCATTTAGGGGAGGCCTATGTCCAGCAGTGGACATCAAAGGGCTGATGGATGGATGGATGGATGGTGGTACTAAGTTTAATGGTTTCATCGAAGTCGTCAACGCCACACCTTCAGTTAGAAGACCATCAGGCTTCAGTCCATTTGCTATCTGACGGTGACATATCATTAGGTATACTGATGGTATCCCTGTAGTTCTGGGATCAGAATAGGGTTACGGTATCTGCCTGTCGTAAGAGGCGACTAAAAGGGACTTCCGGGGTTGCAGGCGGTAAGAGTGGGAGCTCGAACCGTCCTGCCAAGCGACACCGTGTAGGAGGACGGCATGGGTGGCCACATGCTGTCGTAAACTGGTAGGCGCACTGAGTACAATGCTTACTGGAAAGAGCCCGAAGGGGGTATCGCGTTTGGAGGACACCGGCGGCGGTCCGTTGGTGACCCCGGTGTACTCCACACAGCGCCGAGGATGGCAACCGAAAAGGTTTTAGTGAGTTAAAAATCTCACATAACTCGGCGTTGCTCAACTCAAAAAAAAATGGTGTACTGATGGATTCAGGGGGAGAGCTAAGGACATAAGATACCTGCCCCCTCTAAATACTTCAGGATAATTTTGAAGGATGGACTAAGATCATCCGTTTTATGGCATAATTTTAGAAATTTTCGAGGTGGTAGAACCAGTGTAGGTCGACCGGGGATGTACCACCGCCACATGTTCACATCGCCACACGCCCCATCTTATGTTCTACCATCTTCATTTGCCATTTGTCTGCAATTATTAAATCATACATAATACTATACATGAACGAAATCATGCTTGTATAGTATATACATGTACGAGTTGGATTCAGAGAGCACAGGACCGGTTGGAGTGGCGTCATTTAGGGAAGGCCCGTGTCCAGCAGTGGACCTCAAAGGGCTGATGGATGGATGGATGGATTACGAGTATGTATTAGGTAGAACCCGTGTTCTATAAAGGTGGTAACAGAGGTGGACGTCAGTTGCCACTTCAGGTAGACTAAATCCTATTTTGCTACTTAAATCTTGTAAAAATGTTCGCTCCTACTATAATTATTATTAAAATATTTGCACTCTACCTATTATTGTTCTCTTCTACACTTTAACTCCGCACCGTAAGGTTGTCTGGAAGAAATCGCCGATTAGCGATAAAACGGCCTATTGTACTTGTGGGTGACTTAATTTATTTATTTATTCTCATATTTATTTATCTCACACTGTCCAAATTGTGTATTTCATAAATTTATTATTTATATAATCTTAATATATATAAATTACGTGTCACTTTATTTGTCCGCAATGGACTCTTAAACCTCTGAACCGATTATAATCAAATTTACACAACGTGTGCATTTTGATCTAACTTGAAAGATAGGATAGTTTATATCTTAATTTATAGTTTTAATTTCAAATATATTTTTTAGTTTCAGCTGTTAGCTTTATACAATTTAAAATTTGTTTATGTAACATTTCTTTAACCACAGCAACGCGTGGCCGGGTCTTCTAGTATTTAGTATATTATGTATATAGACATAACACTGACATGCACAACGCATTTACATACATCTTACATTCATAATTATAAATTATAATAAATATATTAAATGGACAGGTATTGTTTTGAATTGTATTATTCTTTTGTAATTTTTGTTTTGTTGGGTACAATAAAGTGTTATATTATTATTATTAATTTCAAATATTCTTTAACAGGTCATAGAAGCAAATTCGGGCGGCCAGTGAAACAAAATGGCGGACTACATCGAAAACATATCAAGGAAAACGCTCAATATTTTATTGTAAATAAAATATTAGGTCAAGTTTAATTAATTTTAAAAATGCTTATGATAGTAATTATGTAAAATGAACGATTAATATATTTGTTTTAATAAATATTTTGTTTAATTGTTCAATATTATAAACGATAGGTGGCATTATAGTCAAATTATTAACAAATATTATTTGGTATGAATTTCATTAAATTATGTTTTATGTTTATTATATTATGATTTATTTAGCGAAATTTATTGAAAAATATACATTTTTAAAAAGGACGGGGCTTAGGCCTATTCCTAACACTAATTTATTTTTTAAAGTAGTGCAAAAGTTAGTTAAAAAAGTTTTTTTTGTCAATAATTCATATTTATCTTATAAAGAAGCTGACAATTATAATCGGACCTACTTTTGCAAAAAGGAACCAACGAGTTTTCCTCCTGTATTATTAAAAACGTTCATGATTTTCAATAATATCATATTTGTATACATAGAAAAAATTATTTTGTGCAACATTGTAAATAGATTTTATTAAAAATAACCTAAAATTGTACAGTAAACAAAATTTTGACAAAAATGGCTTTTTCTCAAAACTGCCGTTGTGTGTTGTTGGTTGTGATTCTGTTTTGCATAAGTAGGTCCAATTTTCATTATTAAAATATTTTTTTTAATGTTTTACAATTATAATTTTGAAACATTATAATTAAATTAAATTTAATAATACTAATTTTCCATTCGAATGGGTACCGACTTCCCTAAGGAAAAAGGTTATCTATTAAGACAAGTATATTTATTACAGTAATTAAACCATTAGTTAAATTTTGTTCAGTTAATGTTATTGACATCCAGTGTCAAAAAGGAATTAATACAAAATGTATTAAAATAATAAGAATTAACAAGTAATAAAGGTTTATTTAAGAGCAGTGATAGCCTAATGGTTGAAACTTGCCCTCTCGATTGGGAGGTCCGAGGTTCAAACCCGCACGCACCACTGATTTTTCTAAATTATGTGGGTATTAGCAATTAATTATCACTGCTTTTCGGTGAAGGAAAACATCGTGAGGAAACCTACACACCCGAGAGTTCTTTAAAAAAAAAGTTCTCGGAGGTGTGTGAAGTCCACCAATTCGCACTTGGCCAGCGCGTTGGGCTATGGCCTAAAACTCTCTCAATCTAAGTAGAGACCCGTGCCCAGCAGTGGGACAATAATGGGTTGGCACCACACAAAGTTTATTTGTAAAATAAATTTTATAAATTCGTATTTACTACCTGGGTTCTGTGTTTTCAGTTGTTTAAAAATATTATAAGTATTTATCGAATTAAATTGTTTGAGAAAAAACGTTTAAATGATCGGTGATCCTTTAATAGGTCTCCGTTTTTTCTAACTATTTTGGTAAGTCTGGAAAATTTTGACGTACTCATTATCGCCAAGGGAATAGAATTAGATATATAAAAATGTAAGTCTTAAAAAAACGCTTTCTACATCATCCCCACAGTAGGATTTTCTCCTGTGTCGTGGGTACCATAGACACACACAAAGACGAATACACAAACACCCAGACCCAGAACAAGAATCTTAACTCATCATTTAGATACCTGTCTGGCCGGGAATCGAACTCGGGACCTATTGCGTGTCAGACCGGTATGGTGACCGCTGCGCCACGCGGGTCGTCAAGTCGATTTCAAACGACTGAAACTTATTTTATACTCATTTTAATCTAAAATTTTAGTATATTAATAATTAATTTATAATAATAATTAAATAAAACAAATTGTAACATTCCATAAATTTATTTATAAAAAATATACATAATATTACTGACTAATGACTTTTATTTCATCCTTTTTACACAATAATAATAAATATTTTACAAAATAAATTAATAAATACTTTTTTAGTATAGGTTTGAAAACAATAATAATTTTGATTGTTTAAATTTAAAATGTTAAAGATTAATTTATTAAAATGATATTTATTTTGCTTTTCCATATTTATTTTTTAGGAGAATCTAATGTTGATTTAAAAGGGTGTTATTCTTGACATAAGTGCTTGATATGTTAAATACATCTCAAATGCTCTCTGTTTAGAAACTTTTAATATTACACGTCCTACATAATGTATTTGCCTTCGAGTATACATGTACATATAATGCATGTATTTTTTAATATGTAACGGGTATTCACGATACGATTTTTGAATTTCTCTTCGATATTTCGGCGCAGTTGTGTGGATCTTAGTGACAAAATTGTGGTAGCGGAAAGAAAACATTGACAAGCATTTCGTACTTAGTGGTACTTAGAATAATTTATCTATCCAACGTCTAGTACGTTTTTTAAGTTCCAAATCACATACAACACTAACTGTATTGCGCATGAAAGTATTTTTTTAATTTACCTAATTATATCCTTAAAACCTGTTACATATTAAAAATATATTTGAGAAACAGTATTGTTTAATAAATTGGAATTTAAACGCTAAATATGGCACAGTTTCAGAAGTTGATACATTTCAGTACATATTCAATTATACATACAAAAGTTCATATAATTTAGTTAGTAGCGTATACAATTGTAGTACATTTAAGAGGCGTGTCTATTATTTTAAGTCTATAAAATTTGCAACTAATTTGTGACATCATCCAATTTTATTCTTTTCCAATGATATTAAACAATTTTTAAAACTATTAAGTGTAACAGTATTTTTACACATATTTTAATTCGAAAGATATGCAAAAAAGTCTTTTCCGATGATATTAAACAATTTTTAAAACTAAAAATAGTATTTTTATACATATTTTAATTCGAAAGATACGCAAAAATATTTAATTTTCTCTTTTAGGGTAAGGCGTTTTGCAATGATTCATAATTAATTACATTATTAGAATTATTACACAATTTCAGAAGTCAATAATTTAAATCTTCGTACATTTTATTTTACAAATATTAATAAATATATTTTTTCTCATAATATCGCAAAAAAAGAACGATAGGTATTGTAATATTAAAATACTTTTTACTTTTCATAACGTAGTCAAAGACAAATAAATATTACGCCCTTTTAATAACTTCAAGAAACTCCCCGAAATCCGAACATAATTAAACTTCTATTCTAATCTTGCGATGTGTTTCAATTATTTACATATTGTACAATCGTTATTGTCTTCAACCTATATAATTTAAACCTCTACAATTTTAAATACATTTATATTTAAATGATAGTCATTTCAGTTATTCTGTATAAGTTCAAGGAGGCCTAGGTTTACTCTGTCCCAGGGAAGGAACACCTTGATGCCACTGTTGCTGGGCGTGACCTGGACATCTCGAACACAGTCCACGTTGCAGATGAAATCGCAAGTGTGTGTCTTTTTGTTGAAGTGGAGGCCTTCGGAGCAGGTGACTAGCTTGGCTCGTTGACCATTGCAAATCCAGAATTTGTCGCAGTCAGTCTCGTGAGCCCAGGGGAGCACATTGCAGTCTTCGGCGCATTTTTGGTCTGCATCAATTGCGCCTCCACCTCCGCCCCCACCGCCTCCGCCACCACAGCATCCACCACCTCCGCCGCCTCCTCCTCCGCCACCGCCTCCTCCTCCACCACCGCCTCCTCCGCCGCCACCGGCTCCTCCGTCTCCGCCACCTCCTCCGCTACCACCATTTCCTCCGTCTCCACCGCCTCCTCCGCCACCACCGTTTCCTCCGTCTCCGCCACCTCCTCCGCCGCCACCGTTTCCTCCGTCTCCGCCGCCTCCTCCGCCGCCACCGTTTCCTCCGTCTCCGCCACCTCCTCCGCCGCCACCGTTTCCTCCGTCTCCGCCGCCTCCTCCGCCGCCACCGTTTCCTCCGTCTCCGCCACCTCCTCCGCCGCCACCGTTTCCTCCGTCTCCGCCACCTCCTCCGCCGCCACCGGCTCCTCCGTCTCCGCCGCCTCCTCCGCCACCACCGTTTCCTCCGTCTCCGCCACCTCCTCCGCCGCCACCGGCTCCTCCGTCTCCGCCACCTCCTCCGCCGCCACCGTTTCCTCCGTCTCCGCCACCTCCTCCACCGCCACCGTTTCCTCCGTCTCCACCGCCGCCTCCCCCGCCACCGTTTCCTCCGTCTCCGCCACCTCCTCCGCCGCCACCGGCTCCTCCGTCTCCACCTCCACCGCCAGGCACGCAACCAGCGTATTTAGGCCAGTCACATTCCTGAAATAAAAATATGTGAAATATATTAAAAATAGTAGTTCTCTTTGTGGTTCAACTCCGTAGTTACATCTACTTCTGTCTTAGTAAATTGTTACTGTCCTATACTTTGTAGAGTGTTGCATGAAAGATACACTTTTTAAGAGGTGTTCCAAATAAGTGCTCAGGTGATAGCAACGCATTTGTGGTCTGCTTTATAGTCGCGATTTAAGGAATCGCTAGAGGAGACACCAATGCATCGCCAGGTTTGTAGAAGTGTTCTTTTGCACGTTTCTTGAAGAATGTCGTAGCGCTCCGAGAATACCTTAAGTAGAAGCTCATTTCACATCTATTACGTTTACGGCAGGAAATACCACGAAAATAGAATCATGGACGATCACCACGGTTCCAGTTCTTATGGATGAAAATCATTCTTCTGCACGTGAAGCGATGGAAGAAGAGTGATGTGTAAACCAGAACATAGAGTATCTCGGAACATTCATCATTGTAAAGCCAGTAGAACACGCAAAGGGAAGCTATGTCTCTCCGCAGGGTTAAGGGTTCTACCCGATCGTTGATCCTTGGGTCATTACGTTAATATTTGTAGTAAGCGCTTCTGCACAGTGTCAAGTGGGTTAAGTCAGTACTGTGGCATTTGAGCCCAGAGATACGAGCAGTAGGTACTCTATGTTGGGCCACATTCGTGGCTTATAAAGCAGAACGAGAGATCAGAGGAGTCTCTCGTGAAGTGCTTGGCTCTGTTAAGTACACCCAGTTTTTGGAAGCCAACTTGGCTTTACCTTCCAGGTGACTCACATCATCCGAGATGTCGACTCTCAGGATGCCCACGCTTTTATCAACAGTGAGCGAAATTTCTTAAAACCTTGGCTCTATAAAGCGAAATTTCCTGAAACCTTGGCTCTAATCTAAATTGTTTTGTAGAGGTAAACGCGCAGACTTGTGTCATCGTGGGGTTGAACTCAACTACGTTACTTCGCAGTGATAGCCTAATGGTTGAAACTTGCCCTCTTGATCGGGAGGTCCGAGGTTCAAACCCAGGCACGCACCACTGATTTATGTGCGTATTAGAAATTAATTATCACTGCTTTTCGGTGAAGGAAAACATCGTGAGGAAACCTACACACCCGAGAGTTCTTAAAAGAAAAAAGTTCTCGGAGGTGTGTGAAGTCCACTAATTCGCACTTGGCCAGCGCGGTGGACTATGACCTAAACTCTCTCATTCTGGGAGAACACCCGTGCCCAGCAGTGGGCCAATAATGGGTTGATGCGACGTTACTTCGACCTCATGTTGAGACCCGCGATCTGAGTCACAAAACTGATTCTGTTTTCTACCACGAGCGTCGGAGAAGTGTACGCACGGCCTGTGTAATGTGCATTTCTCTGTTGTGATCTGCGAAGGATGCATGTTGCTGATTTCTTGCAACATGTTATTGATATGTAGAAAGTTGGGGCCTTTCAGCTTTAATGCAGTACGTGTCTGCGCAGCGCCAACCAATTACGACCTTGTAGTATCACTCAAAATTTTGCCGTCCAAGTGCACAGCCTCTCAGGTTGACCGTAAGATGGAAGTGTCGCGAGAAGTCCTGTGACAGACCCGACCTTAGCAATAACTAGGCTCACTGCCAATCTCTTTATTGATGTCAATGGCTTTCAACCTTCAGTGTGCGAGGTACACAAGAGATCACCAGCTGACTGACCTTTGCGAAAACCATATTGGTGATCGCTGAGCTAATGGTTCTCGAGGTCAATTAGGAGCACTCCATTATTTCAAAATCATAGTGACGAGTTTGGGGCAAAGAGCCTAGAGAGGCTGAAGAGTCTATGGGAGGAAGCTCCAATTTACCGTAGGGAAGATTGTATACTCGTTTGCTATAATTATTTGCTATATGTTAAGCTCTTTAATACTAACCTGAGTTTGGGGATTGAAGTGTAGACCAGCCGGGCAGCTTCGTACTATCAGTTTTCCGTACACGCACTGGTAGAATAGGCCGCATTCAGGGTGTGGTTTCAATAGATCTTCAGTGTAATCTTCAGGGCAGCCATTCGGCAGTGAACCACCGCCTCCACCACCTCCGCCGCCTCCTCCACCACCGCCTCCTCCGCCGCCACCAGCACCTCCGTCTCCTCCACCGCCACCCGCTCCACCATCTCCGCCGCCTCCTCCACCGCCACCGGCTCCACCATCTCCGCCGCCTCCTCCACCGCCACCGGCGCCTCCGTCTCCACCTCCTCCTCCGCCGCCTCCTCCTCCTCCACCGCCACCGGCTCCACCATCTCCTCCGCCGCCACCGGCTCCACCATCTCCTCCACCGCCACCGGCTCCACCATCTCCTCCGCCGCCACCGGCTCCACCATCTCCTCCACCGCCACCGGCTCCACCATCTCCTCCGCCGCCACCGGCTCCACCATCTCCACCTCCTCCACCGCCGCCTCCTCCTCCTCCACCGCCACCGGCTCCACCATCTCCTCCGCCGCCACCGGCTCCACCATCTCCACCTCCTCCACCGCCGCCTCCTCCTCCTCCACCGCCACCGGCTCCACCATCTCCTCCGCCACCACCGGCGCCACCATCTCCACCTCCTCCACCGCCGCCTCCTCCTCCTCCACCGCCACCGGCTCCACCATCTCCTCCGCCGCCACCGGCTCCACCATCTCCACCTCCTCCTCCTCCGCCACCGGCACCTCCGTCACCGCCGCCTCCTCCACCACCAGGCACGCAGCCAGCGTCTTGAGGCCAATCACATTCCTGTAATATAAAGATACAGTAAGTTACAACTAACTATTTCGGATATAGTGACTTCGGCGTAGAAATTAGATAATTAAATGCTTTTGCGGACTTTTTACAACTATTAGGACTAGGAGGAGCCCGATGGGGCAACGCGCTGAGAGGATTCCGGCTGCGGTCAGTTGGAGGTCCCGGAGTCCTCTTTATAGTAGCGCCGAGGACGGCCACCGGGGGGGTATTAGTGCGGTAAAAATCCGACACAACCTTGCGTCGCTCCCACGGCGTCGGGTACCTTTTGAACGTTTCTCTCTCGAAAACAAAAAAAAACCCGTGAACTCCAGACTTACGTCATTATAAAGGCTGAAAGTTTGTCATCGCACGCTCCCAACAAATGTAAGAACGATGACCATTTACGAAATTTTGGGTTGTACTGGCTTTGGCAGGTAAACCGTATTAAAGGTACTTACATTTTTTAAAGTGTGATTTTGTGGTATTATGTTCAGAATATTATTAAAAGTCACGTCCTTCATTGTCCGTCTTTACATAGTAGAAAACCTTTGCTAGACACCCTTAATGTTCGTGAAATAACAATTTTGCTTACGTTATATTATAAAAGCTGGTTTATAGGGTTCCGTACCAAAGGTTCAAAAACGGGACTCTATTACTAAGATTCTTTCGTTTATCTGCCAAAGCCATTGAAACCCAAATTTCATTAATGGCCATAGTTATTACATGTGTATGGAGCGAGCGTGTTAGGCTATATTTTACATTATCTATTTATTATATCCCTGTAACTCCAACGATTTAGGCAGCTGAAGGTCTTTTCAGTAGTGTTTGCGTGAAACAGGAACAAACACACATACATTCTCACAAACTATCATATTCTTTATTGATACGAAATAGGTTAAAAATATCGTTCTAATACTAACTTGAGTTCGGGGATTGAAGTGTAGACCAGCAGGGCAGCTTCGTACGATCAGTTTTCCGTACACGCACTGGTAGAAAAGGCCGCATTCAGGGTGTGGTTTCAATAGTTCTTCAGTGAAATCTTCGGGGCAGCCGTTCGGCAGTAAGCCGCCGCCTCCACCGCCTCCTCCACCACCGCCTCCTCCTCCGCCGCCACCAGCACCTCCGTCACCGCCTCCTCCACCGCCTCCTCCGCCGCCACCGGCTCCACCATCTCCACCTCCTCCTCCGCCGCCACCGGCTCCACCATCTCCGCCGCCTCCTCCGCCGCCACCGGCTCCACCATCTCCGCCTCCTCCTCCGCCACCACCGGCTCCACCATCACCGCCGCCTCCTCCGCCGCCACCGGCTCCACCATCTCCGCCTCCTCCTCCGCCGCCACCGGCTCCACCATCACCGCCGCCTCCTCCGCCGCCACCGGCTCCACCATCTCCGCCTCCTCCTCCGCCGCCACCGGCACCTCCATCTCCTCCGCCGCCACCGGCTCCACCATCTCCGCCGCCTCCTCCGCCACCACCGGCTCCACCCTCTCCGCCTCCTCCTCCGCCGCCACCGGCTCCACCATCTCCGCCTCCTCCTCCGCCGCCACCGGCTCCACCATCTCCGCCTCCTCCTCCGCCGCCACCGGCTCCACCATCTCCGCCTCCTCCTCCGCCGCCACCGGCACCACCATCTCCTCCGCCGCCACCAGCGCCTCCGTCTCCACCTCCTCCTCCTCCGCCACCGGCACCTCCGTCACCGCCGCCTCCTCCACCACCAGGCACGCAGCCAGCGTATTGAGGCCAGTCACATTCCTGTAATTTAAAGATATGAAATGTTATATTATTTATTTATTTAGTTAACATTATAATATATAACCCAAATTTTTAATTTATTTACTAAAATTTACAATTATAAATAGAATAATGAGCCAAATCGCTGCCCCGTGGAAATGTACCCAAGACACTAGCAGCATTACCTCGCTGTATTGCTAAACTTTTTTGTTATTTCAGATATGAAATTAAATTAAAAATGGTAGTACTCTTTGTGACTCAACTCATCACCGCCATATCTACATTGTATATATTTCTTTCTTACATACGCTATTAGTTATGATTTGAACGGTGTGGAAGGTATCCTTAAAAGGTGTGTTCCAAATTAGAGTTCAGGGATAGCAATGTATTTTTGTTTGTTTTTTTAAAGTTGAGTCTCAAGCAAACTTTAAAGGAGTCACCAAAGCATCGCTGCTTTTGAAGGAGAGCTATTTTTGCACATTTATTGAAGAGCTCCATGTCATATTACTTTGGGAATACCTTAGGAGGAAGTTCATTCTACATCTATCACATTTACAGCAGGAAAGAGCGCGAAACCGAGACGTGGAGGACCCCTACGGGTCCAGTCTATGTGGATAGATACTTATTCTTCAGAAAGTGATACCTTGGAGAAAAAGTGATCTGCGCACCAGTTGAAAGAGTTTCTCCGAACACTTGCTATTGTAAAGCGGCTAGATTAAGTAAATGGCACCTATATCCCTACACAGGCTTAAAAGTTCTAACCGATCGGTGATCCTTGGGTTGTTGACGTTTGTACCGTGCGTTTCAATTAGTAGCAGAAATAGAGGTTAACCGATTGAAACAGTTAATATTAATTAATAGGTCTTCCGATCACTGCCGACAAGTGTTCGCACGGTCTGTGTATAAAGCATCCTCCGAGCGGTCATCTGCATAGCAAGTTGCTGATTTGTTGCAAGATGTGATGGATATGCAGAAAAAAAACAGTGTAGAAGAAAGGACGGAACTTTGAGGCACACCAGCATTGAGCATCGTGAGCATCTGAGGACGACCCAATGACTACGACCTTAATGTAGCGTTCAGACAAGAAGTTACCTAGAAGTTAGTCTACGTATACAGCCTCTCAGGGAGACCGTAATATAGAAGCATCGCGAGGAAGGCCCGGTGTCAGACTCGGTTGTAGTCATATTTAGGCACACCGCCAATGTCTCTCCGTTGCTGTCAATGGCTTGCGCCCAGCAGTGTGTGGGATACAGCAGAAGATCATTATCTGGCCTTTGCGAAAATCATTTTTTTGATTGTTTATCTGGTAATCTTCGCGGTACCCCAGAAGCGCTCTATTACCTTAAAATCATAGAGATGAGTTTGGGACCAAGAGCCTACCTGAAATAAGATTTATATACTACGAATCTGGGGTTCACTAATTGTTAATGTCCATGGGTAGATTCCATTTACTAGTCCGGTTATAGTATACCAGTTTGTTACGTGTATTTGCTTTTGTATGCTTTCTAATACTAACCTGAGTTTGAGGATTGAAGTGTAGACCAGCCGGGCAGCTTCGTACGATCAGCTGGCCGTACAAGCACTGGTAGAATAGGCCGCATTCAGGGTGTGGTTTCAATAGTTCTTTAGTGAAATCTTCGGGGCAGCCATTCGGCAGTAAACCACCGCCTCCACCACCTCCGCCGCCCCCTCCACCAGCTCCTCCATCTCCACCTCCTCCTCCGCCGCCACCGGCTCCTCCGTCTCCGCCTCCTCCTCCGCCGCCACCGGCTCCACCATCTCCGCCGCCTCCTCCGCCGCCACCGGCTCCACCATCTCCGCCTCCTCCTCCACCGCCACCGGCTCCACCATCTCCGCCACCTCCTCCGCCGCCACCGGCTCCACCATCTCCGCCGCCTCCTCCGCCGCCACCAGCTCCTCCATCTCCACCTCCTCCTCCGCCGCCACCAGCTCCACCATCTCCGCCTCCTCCTCCACCGCCACCGGCTCCACCATCTCCACCACCTCCTCCGCCGCCACCAGCTCCACCATCTCCGCCACCTCCTCCGCCGCCACCGGCTCCACCATCTCCGCCGCCTCCTCCGCCGCCACCGGCTCCACCATCTCCGCCGCCTCCTCCGCCGCCACCGGCTCCACCATCTCCGCCGCCTCCTCCGCCGCCACCAGCTCCTCCATCTCCACCTCCTCCTCCGCCGCCACCGGCTCCACCATCTCCGCCTCCTCCTCCACCGCCACCGGCTCCACCATCTCCGCCACCTCCTCCGCCGCCACCAGCTCCACCATCTCCGCCACCTCCTCCGCCGCCACCGGCTCCACCATCTCCACCGCCTCCTCCGCCGCCACCGGCGCCTCCATCTCCACCTCCTCCTCCACCACCAGGCACGCAGCCAGCGTATTGAGGCCAATCACATTCCTGTAATTTAAAAATATGCAGTACATTAAAATTGGTAAAACTTTTTGAAGTTTGATTCCGGAGTTATCAGCAGCACATTATTTAATCCTCATGGTTAGAAGAGCATCAGTGATTATTTTTAAAGCATCGTTAATGTTAAGGCTACCTAATATTTCTGGGCTTTGAGTAATAAAAGAAAATAGACGGTTAAATAAAAAGTGTACATCGAACGAATTAAAAATATTGCCTCTGATGATTCTGCCTGCCTCTATTGACACTGTAGGCCTAGTAGTGAAGAGAGGGGCGACTAGCCATGAGAAGGGACGCCAACCGTTCGCGTATTTAACGCTCGCAAAATGTGACGCCGACAGTTATACTGTCTGAGGTAGAATAATTAGTTTTGATGACAGTAAGTGGTGATTTCCATTTATCGTAGACTGTACGCTTGATTGCTGCTGTAATATAAAAAATGTTATAATTATATTGTATTACTAACCTGAGTCCGAGGATTGAAGTGTAGACCAGGCGGGCAGCCTCTTATAATCTTCTGTCCATTCACGCACTGGTAGTATAGGCCGCATTCAGGGTGCGGTAGTAACTTTTCTTCGGTGAAATCCTCAGGGCAGCCGTTAGGCAGTGATCCACCGCCACCGCCTCCTCCGCTGCCTGCTCCTCCGTCACCACCGCCGCCTCCGCCGCCACCGGCGCCTCCGTCTCCACCTCCTCCTCCACCGCCACCAGCGCCTCCATCTCCGCCTCCTCCTCCGCCACCACCGGCGCCTCCATCTCCGCCTCCTCCTCCGCCACCACCGGCGCCTCCATCTCCGCCTCCTCCTCCGCCGCCACCGGCACCTCCGTCTCCGCCTCCTCCTCCGTCTCCACCTCCTCCTCCACCACCACCGGCTCCTCCGTCACCACCGCCTCCTCCGCCGCCACCGGCTCCTCCGTCTCCACCGCCTCCTCCGCCGCCACCGCCTCCTCCGCCGCCACCGGCGCCTCCGTCACCACCTCCTCCTCCGTCGCCACCGGCTCCTCCGTCTCCGCCTCCTCCTCCACCACCACCGGCGCCACCATCACCGCCTCCTCCACCGCCGCCGCCTCCACCACCAGACGCGCAGCCAGCGTATTGGGGCCAGTCACATTCCTGTAAATACGAAGGGAATTTTGAATTGAAATCAACACACTTCTCGCTTATATACTCAAGATTTTTGCGTTTACAGGTTTTTAATCAATTTTATGTCAAAAATCATGAAAATCTATCAAACGTGTAGGAGGGATTCTAGCACTTAATTTTTCTACTTAACCATCAAGTAGAAATGCAAGAGACTCACTTCAAACTGGAAATCCTTTAAAGTACTACAGATTAGTATCTGACTTTAAGTGTGTGTGAGTGTTTTTAGTACTAACTTGAGTCCGAGGATTGAAGTGTAGACCAGGCGGGCAGCCTCGTACTATCTTCTGTCCATTCACGCACTGGTAGTATAGGCCGCATTCAGGGTGTGGTAGTAACTTTTCTTCGGTGAAATCCTCAGGGCAGCCGTTAGGCAGTGATCCACCGCCTCCACCACCGCCACCGCCTCCTCCGTCGCCTCCTCCGCCACCACCTCCTCCGTCGCCTCCTCCTCCTCCATCGCCTCCTCCGCCTCCTCCTCCTCCTCCGCCACCTCCTCCTCCGTCTCCTCCTCCTCCTCCACCACCGCCTCCTCCGCCACCGCCTCCTCCGTCACCTCCTCCGCCGCCTCCTCCACCGCCTCCTCCGTCACCTCCTCCTCCACCGTCTCCTCCACCACCGCCTCCTCCTCCGTCGCCTCCACCGCCACCGGTTGCACAGTCAACGTTCCATGGCCAATCGCAAACCTGTAGAAATAAACAGCTTTTTAAAATTGATACTTTCCAAGATTTTTTATTTTATTTTTAAATTTAGATTATTCGGTATTGGGTACAACCCAATAATCTCACACAGTGTTACGGGTCTTCTCTCAGAATGAGTTTTAGGCCATAGTCCGCCGCGCTGGTCAAGCGTGATCGGTGGACAATTCGGTATTAGTTATAATTAATTTTGTATGTTTCATTTTTATAGAAGATCAGGATTCGATGTTTCTTCGTGTTTTAATTTAGGCATAAATAAGTTTGATATAATACATTTTTGAAGTTATACTTCTTTGGCGCGTTAGAGGAAAATGGTGAGAATATTTTTTTACAATCCGTCACGAAAAAACGACACCCTGAAGTTAGCTTTAGTCAACATTTAAGTTTTTCCTTTTGTTAGTGTCGTTTTTTCTACAAACGTAGAAAAGGCGAAAGATAAAATTTTTCAATATATTTTTATCTTGTTACGCCAAAGAAGTATAACTTCTAACGCGTGTACATAAGTACACACACACTTTCTTTTGTCTGTCCGTCTGTCTTAAATTCGATATCAAAGGCCTCTCTAGACAGATAATGTCTTTATCTGTCTAGAGAGGCCTTTTTAGTCATTATCAGGAGAAATAAAAAAATCAGTAGGACATTGAGAAAGTTTCGTAAAATTACGATTTGCTAGCTGAAACCCGCAGTTCGCCCGCGTTAAAGAAAATCGATGTATTGCTTGTCCCGTGGGAGTAAAATATTTTCCCACAGTAAAAAGTAGCCTATATGTTAATCCAGTGTATCAGCTAAGTCTCTACCAAAATTTACGAATATCGGTCCAGCCGTTTAGACGTGAAGAAGTAACAAACATACACACTCACAATCGCCTTTATAATATTAAGTATAATAAATTAATCGTAGAAAAACATTGGGGCGTTTCAATGGGGAAAAAATAGGAGAGGATGTATCTTGTTTCTGCGTTACAACAGTTGACTGTCGCGACAGTGTAGTAGGAGACAATGGTATCCGAAGCCTTCCAGCTTAGTCCACAGGAATTAGTTCCAACTTAGTCCATAACAAATTTTATGTAAGAATTATTTCACAAAAATGCTTTTGAAAGAAGCTAATAAAGTGAAATGTCTCTCGATGACCCGCGTGGCGCAGCGGTTACCATACCGGTTTGACGCGCAATGGTTCCCGGGTTCGATTCCCGGCCAGACAGGTATCTGAATGATTAGTTTAGATTCCTGTTCTGGGTCTGGGTGTTTGTGTATTCGTCTTGTGTGTGCCCATGGTACCCACGACATAGGAGAAAATCCTACTGTGGGGCTATGAGTGTAGAAAGCGTGTTTTTTTTCTTTATTTTGCATAAGCCTTCCACCCTTTGCTACACTACTGTTGCATGTCATAAAAATATTCAAATGTCTAGCCAGGGATGGAACCCGGAACTGTATTTCAGATCGATACAGTGTTTCAGAACGGACATTTAAATAAAAAAAAATTTAATCACGTCGGGGTCAATTAATATAGGGCGAAAGGAACTTATTTTATTAATTCGCACCTATATTTACAATAATAAAAGTATTTACAAGACATAATAAAATAATAAACTCAAAAAATTGTCTTCTTTGAATCACTAAAACAATAATCTTCTTTTTAATGATAAAATAATAGAATTCGAAATTCGTATATAAAGTATAAAATGAAAATAGTTTTATAAAGAGTGAAAAGAATATACAAAATGAGGTCGCTACATCATTATTGGTTATCTTGCCAAGAATCGAACCTGCAACCTACTGAGTCAAACCGGTATAATGATCCAGGATATAACTATTCACATGTCTAACCAAGGACAGAACCTGGAACCCGCAAAAAGCTCGATAACTCATCAATTCAATTTATTCAGTACTTATTTTAATGACTTCTTATCTTTGCGTATAATCTTTACGCGAAATATGACTGAAACACTTGAAAATAATGAAGTGGATTTATAATTAATCTTTATTATTGGAAGTTCTTGAAGTCAAGGTATCAATATATTTTTACAAGGTTTTCCTTTGCGTATCGCATTAAGAGCAAGATGGCAGCAAAATTCCGCAAATTATTAACTTAATACGTGAAGCAAAAACTTGTGGTGCATTTTTAAGTAATATGCCGCGGACGGATTAATATGACGACCCGCGTGGCGCAGCGGTTACCATACCGGTCTGACATGCAGTGGGTCCCGGGTTCGATTCCCGGCCAGACAAGTATCTGAAATTATGAGTTTAGATTCTTGTTCTGGGTCTGGGTGTTTGTGTATTCGTCTTTGTGTGTGTCCATGGCAACCACGACACAGGAGAAAATCCTACTGTGGGGCTATGAGTGTCGAAAGCGTTTTAAGTTATTTAAGTTTTTTTTTAAGTATAAAATTCTGCACGGTTATAGTGGACGTAGAGAAGGAGTGCACAATGTTAATATTTTTTTCAAATAATGCATGTAACATACATACAATCAACTAAAAACACATTACACACACTACCGTGCATTTGTCACAAACACTTAAATTATAAACGAAATAGAACATTCAATGTCTTACTATGAAAACACATAAAAATCAGAAATGTCACTGTCTTTGTCAAAATACCCGCTATTGCTTTTAAATGTGACTTATTACCTCTTTTTTATATTTAACGGGTGCGTTCAAAATTACTTGAAAATTATTACATTTTATTTGAATTTGAGACATATTCGTACTACTTTGGACAATATGAAGTTTAGTTTTTTAATTTAAATTACGGTCGAATTTCGACCGATGGGACGGGTTATTAGTTTTCTTAATAAGGCATCTCAAGTTTTTGCTGCACATAAAAAAACTCTCAGGAAATATACCTAATGCCATTTCTAAATATACTTATCGATAATCCTATAAGTCCGATACTCAGAATTACTTGAATTATCAGTAGTAATCTTTTAATGCCATTACAAAAAAATATGTTTCCTGAAATACGCAATTAGATACTGCTTTGTAATGATTTGTTTGTTAATTTTATCATTTTGTTTTTTTCCGACCGCGTCAGAGAGTACTTTTTTTACATTTGTACATATGTGAGTATATATATATGAATGCATGCATGTATGTGTGTATCGTATGTACATTTCTTAGCAATCTCTACAGCCCAGGCTTAATTGTAACATATTGAGCGCGTTCCAGAAGATGCTCACAAAGCCCCACACGCTCAAAACTTCGTTCCACAAGACGACCGCGCTCGTTGTGGTCGTGACAAAAACGTCACTCATGACGTCACGACTTACGTCCACGCGACGCTCACGACGACCCGAGGAGGGTGGTTCGAAATGATCGTTCCAGTAGAGAATATGTCAGTAAAGCTTACAAGCTGGAACGGGAAAAACTGCGGTCGTGAGCATGCGCTTTGTGAACTTCCAAAGGAACGCACCCATAGTAATATGTGACAGACGGACAGACGGATAGCGGAGTCTTAGGCGACTTCACACGCACCGCGCACCGCCGCGGTAGGCGGTGGCGGTAGAGCGGTTTTCATAGCGGTGCCCCGCGCGGTAACGCGGTTTACGCGCCTGTATGCGCGGATGGACCGATCTCCGAAATAAACATTTCGACATCGAAATCCATTTTTATTAAATTGCACCAACGATGATCCGCGTGCATTTAAAGACATCTGACATTTTTGACATAATGTTTTATACTAAGACATTGAATGTTCTATTTCGTTAATTATGTATGTGTTTGTATCAAATGCAAGGTAGTGTGTGTAATGTGTTTTTAGTTAATTTTATGTATGTTTTATGCATTATTTAAAAAAAAATATTAGCATTGCGTAATCCTTCTCTACAGAGGGAGGTCCAAGGTACAAACCCAGGCTGAACCACTGATTTTTCTAAAATTTTGTGCGTATTAGATATTAGTAA